>OX371260.1:56606659-56985261 GCA_947311025.1 Lypha dubia | reverse complement strand
CAGCAAAAATACATCAAAAGAGATGTATAAGCCATCAATATCTCAAAAAAGAAAGGAATCTCAAACGGAATTGCAGACTGAACCAATTGCAAAGAAATCCTTGTTTTCAAAGCATATCACTAGTGTATTAGATCGCAATAAGGTTTCTGATAGGGAAGCCTTAAGACTAATGGTACCTATCGCAGCAGCGTTGGGACATGACACTAGTTCATTGCCATTATCACGAAGCACTACTCAACGCAAAAGGAAAGAAGGAAGAAAATCTGTGTTTGAGGAAATAAAACAAACTGCTTCTCTTGACGATCTAGTTATTGTTCATTGGGACGGGCAGATTCTTCATGATACTTTGGGTACTGAAAAAGTAAATCGTTTGTCCGTATTAGTATCTACAGGTGGTAAGGAGAAAACACTTCGAGAATCTAAAATCAAAATATTATTTGAATTATAATTAACACGCAATATTTTTTAAAAATCGGCGGACGGTATTTAAATATTTTAAAGTAGTTTTATATGATCGGGTGTTTTTTAGCTGATTAATAAGGAGACTCTACATAATCAAAACGAATATTATTCCAGAATTTCATCATGGATTAAGTGTTAGCTTATCGTCGAAAAAGCATTTTTGTAAATATTTCATCAGGACCTACCTGTGTACCAAACTTCAGCTTTCTAGCTATACTGGAAGTGTCCCATACAAAGAAGGGGCATCCTAGTCCCCCCGGGTGGAAGTGCCCGTTTTCAGATTTGTCTGGTTAATTTTTCACCAAGATCTACCTGTGTACCGAGTTTCAGCTCTCTAGATATACTGGAACTGCACAATAATATTGATAAGTCAGTGAGTGAGTGAATATGTACTAAAACATGGACTTTTCACACCTTAATATCTTGGGAAGATTTTACGGTATAACTTTCAAATTTAACCTACGAGGTCACCTCTGTAGGGAGAAAATATGTTTTAAGTTTAATTATATTATGTTCAAGAGAAGAAAACTATAAGGGGGTAAACAGCTCGAATGGTTTCGTGTAAATATAACTGTGTGGCCGAAGTTGGCCTAGTGCACTACCGTGCGACTAGAACGAAAGTTGGTTGGGTAAAACAACATTTTTTGAGTTTATATCATTTAGCTAATAAGATGATGATGATGATATGCTGCAAATTTAGCTTCTTTAATAATCCAAATATATGTATGTATGTGCGTGAGTATAAATCGTGCCTTTTTTGCAGTTGGGTCATAACTCAAAAAGAGTAGTTGGGCAGAAAACGGTTTTGAAGTTTAGAATTCCCCAACAAAAAAATGTTAAAAAAATCGGTAGTCTGGTAATTTGTTCACCTCGAAATATTTATTATCGGATAATTACTCCAGGGTGGTGTTGACTGGAATTGTTAGCGCTTTGCCTACTAAGCAAACAATGACTTGGGGCCTGGGTTCAAACCCTGGCCAGATCAAGTCAATCAACATCATTAATTTTTCTAATGTACATGAGTGAGACATTGCAGTAATTGTTGTCGGACTATTTAAGTGATGAAGGCATAGCACTGGTCACTAAAAAAAACTGTTCCGACAGCGATTGATGCTATCCAAGCTAATGTACACAAGATCGCCCTCCTTCGTCGGTTAGCAGAAACATCGGCGAAGTAAAACAATTAATAAAATGCCTGCTAATACAGCTTAACAAAATTAATGCGTCTACTTATTAACACCGGAGGCGCCACAAAAATTAACATAACGCGAAAAGAGTTCCGGCACATGCACTGCATACGTAGTGGTCATCCCCTGAGTGCTGGTCCTAATTGAAAAAAAAAAAATAAATAAATAAAACTTAGTACATTTCTGCCCATATATAGTTGCACAAGTGAAGTACACATAAAATTTAAGTCCGCACTATAATATTTCAACAATAACAAAAATAAAAAACAGACTAAATATTTATCGCCTGAACTGATTATTAATAAAAATATTTGCAAAATTATTGTTCACCAGCAAACTGTTTGTTTACATTTTCAATTATTAAAGGCCGTGCTTCACTATCCTACACAGTCGTGCAATTTGCCAAATATGAAATGTGTGCTGAAAAAGTATGGTAGTGTGTACTAAAAATGCAACTGTGTGACAGATTTTTTGGCTAGTCGTGCGATTTGTAAAATTTTATGAAAATTTTCATAAAATGATAGTTTTCATGCGATCAGAGGAGTATTTATTTTCAACCAGAAGTTTTGGCATCAGTTTTGTATGATAGTGTGGCACCTACAACACCATTTTGAAACGATTTTTAAAGTTAGTCAGATTTTTGCAAGATTTTCCTATGAATAAATCGTAAGATTGTGTAGGATAGTGAAGCACGGCCTTAAGTTGAACTCTTTATAAACTTTACTAAATAATTGTGAATTTATTTATTGAAATTTGTTGCATTATTTACATTAAATATTGTGTTTAATAATTATTAAAAATTATAATTTAAGTGAAATCAAAAAGCTTTTAATTTTATTATATTTGATTACAATTTAAATGGTTTTGTGTTTAAAGAAAAATTATATTTAATTCGATTAATGAAAATTGCAAAAACCAACATACTTTAATATTCTCTGGCATACATAAATTCACAATGAAAATTGCACAATTGAATGAAGATATAAAAATGCACGAATGTTTTATTTTGTTTACTAATTTATTTTAAATATTTTAGTTTCGTCTCAAAAGATAAGTACACCATTTTATATTGATATACAAAAAGTATTAAGATATGTATTTCCAAATTTTTAAAATTATTTTTTAATTCTTACAACTGGTATTATTAAGATCAATAGTTATACTTTTATTAACAGCTGCATTTATAAAATATTATTACCTTATAAAAGTTTTAAAAAAAATTCAACTAAACCAGAATTAAAATTGCTTCGGCCATACTTCAAACAAGAATTTTATAAATTTCTTTCCATTAGTTTTAATCATTCGCAAAAGATTGCTTGATTGATTGAAATTGTGAGAAAGGTTCAATTCAAAATTAAAATTGTAAAAATAATAAATTTAGAGTCTCTTTCACCAAACAAATTTAAACACAGTTAAAGTTAATTAAAGGTCTCTATTTAAATTCTGTTTAAAAAAATTCCATTTTCACCAACTTATATAATAAAACACCAGAAAGTATGGTAGCCCTTTGTTATTTAATATGAAAACTTTTTTATGTATGTATGTGTCGCCTAGAGACAGCTGTTGTGAGAGAGATGCAAAATCAGTATTTAAATGGAGATTGGTATCTATTTAAACAGCTTTTAAATGTGTAAAGAGAAAATATGTTGGTGAAAATTAATAACTACGTTTAAATATGAAATAATATTTAAATAGATTTGGTGAAAGATACTCTTAGGCCCAAATTCACAGTCTTTAGCTAACTAATAACAATGGTTTAGGGTGGTGTTGGCTGAAGTGGTTAGCGCGTTGACTACTAAGCAAACAATGACGTGGGGCCTGGGTTCAAACCCTGGCCAGAGCAAGTCAATCAACATCATTAATTTATGCAATGTACATAAGTGAGACATTGTATTAATTGTTGTCGGACTATTTAAGTGATGAAGGCATAGCACTGGTCACTAAAAAACTGTTCCGACAGCGATTGATGATGTTCTAAGCTAATGTACACAACATCGCCCTCCTTCGTCGGCTAGCAGAAACATCGGCGAAGTAAAACATTTAATAAAATACCTGCCAATACAGCTTAACAAAGTTAATGCGTCTACCTAACACCGGAGACGCCTCAACACTGCTATAAAAATTAACATAACGGGCAAAGCAGAGTTGTAAAAGAGTTAAACCTTCTACATTTTCAACATCTATCTTCTCTACTCTATCCCTCTCTCTGAGTTCCGGCACAATGCACTGCATACGTAGGGGTCATCCCCTTAGTGCTGGTCCTAATTAAAAAAAAAAAAAAAATGGTTTAACCAAAGATTTTTCATACAAATATCATGAGTTAAGCTATCATCATTAGTTAACTAAAGACTATAAATTTAGCACTTTGTGGAAAAAGTAATTATTTAGCACGGAAGGTATTTTATGGATTATTCTAACGTTAAATAACCAACTGTATCGGTAAAAAAAAGTAATGTTCTAAAATGGGTTCTGGACAGTGCTACAAATACCTAACACTTGCTTGATTCACTTTCTAACGTACGATTATATTCCACGAATATATAACTTTCTAATGCATATTAATATTTTATATGTCTCTTATTAGATCATATATATTTTTTGTGTTTATATTTATGCATAAAAAGTTATCGATCTTAAATTATTTTAAATTTTATTTATTTGTTGAAAGTCAGCAATATCTAGATATATATTTCGTTAGTAGCCATACCAACTCATCAGTAGATGTTTTACCCTTTATGTTTAAAAAATTCTAAAGCTCATCTATTTATACGAAACTCACAAATATATTTTTGTAAATTACAAAACATAAAATTAAAAATAAAATTATTCATAAGATGTTAACAAACAAAAAGAAATGACTGACCGTTTAACTTAAAGCTGATTTAAAAAACAGAACTGATGCTGCCCTTTTCTTTTCAATTCAAAATTTGTTGGTTGGCTTATGAGGTCGATACTCAATTTATCTCATACATATATATTAGGTTTGTTACGATTTGAACATTATTGAAGAATCATACTTTTACACCAATACACACAAAAAAATGTTGTTGGTTATTCTAACCAATTTCAGTGGTTAATGAACTGTTAATGTAAATTGCTGTTGCAATTTTCAGTGTCATACTATTGCTATTAGTTAAATTAACCATGTCACAACAGTAACTGAACTATTTTGTGTAAATTGTTTTTGGAATTTACATACATAAAAATAAAAATACTCAGTTGAGCTGTTTTTTATCTTATTTTCAATTTCAACTGTGTGTTTGTTTTTCAACAAAAACAGCAACGACAACAACATGCTTGTTGATAAGCAATCATACCCAGCGGCGAACTTTACATACCACATCACATCTCTTCAATGAAGTTTAACACACTTTGTAGTCAATGAGTTCTAGCTTACAATGTGTGTGAAGTAGTGGGCAATGCGCTTTCTATTTTCCCACGATGTAATCGAGATTGTGTATAGACTGTCTACTGCCTACTTACAAAGTATGTGAAACAGTAATGAGTTTTTATATTTAGTGAATGGACACTTCACTATCCTGCTTACATTGTGTGCAAGTGGTACGCGTTCACTCCAGGAATGCGGCAATACATTCGAAAAAGTATACTAGGTTGTAATTGAGATGGTGTGCGCTACCGTCTTACACGTGTGCATCACATCATTGCTTGTTTAATCGAAAAATTCACCCCTGGGATACGAATTGTGTTACAACCCAGGGGCGAATTTCCATTTCAATTTTTACAATTTTCATTGGTTGTTTTAACTATTTTCATTGGTTGGTGCAATTTTAACCAACAAAATTGGTTAGATCTACCCACATTTTTTTTTTATTTTTGTGTGTAGGAAGGAATAGTACCATTTTGAAAATCACTCTACAATTTCATCAGCATTGTTCGTTCAAAATCAGTTCTTACAACTTGCATCCAGGAGCATCCAGGTGCTGACCAGTAGAAATTTCTTACTCAAGTCAACAAAATCCTTTCAACATGAATTTATTTCTCTAAATTTCAAATTGAAATGGTGTTGGTATAATTATTTGTAATGGATTTATTTATTTAATTGCTTTACTATGATAAATTCATATTAAACAAATTTATTTAAATTATATGCATGAACTTAATTTAAATAATTATTTTTTTTTTGTTATAAGTCTATACGCCTGCATCATGCTTGTGCTAATAATAATGCATCAGTTAATGACTTTATGGTGTCATAATATTTTATATTAATTTAATTGAGAACTAACAGTGTGCGAGAATATCACTTGAAATGTTTAAATAAATGCACTAAAACCATAAAAGTTTAATGTATAAAAATATTAATATTTAAGTAACATCCAAGTGTAGGTGTTACACTACTTCTGCAGTGTTAATTTTTTCCTTTTCTCGTGGCAAGAGCTCGTTTTTTAATTTAGAATTACACATTTGCATAACATTTTTTTTATTTCTTGAGCTTCTGCATGTTTCCTTTTTTTTCTATACTTTTTTCATCAAAAACAAACATTTGCTTAGTTAAGTTTGCAAAAAATAATATATTATAAAAACAAAAGAATATTCATAAGTAAAATAAAATATGATAATGTAATAAATAATATTACTAAGAAACGTATGATGCATCAGTGAATGCCGTGATCTACAAACTGTTCTATTGTTGTCCCTGGTGTCAAAGAAACAACAAAATTATTGTGTTATAAAATATACACGGGAGACTACTTTTGCTTTTTATTCCTCTGTAATGAACGAGCTCTGAACTAAATAGAATGGAAAAATGCATTGTGCTAAAATATTAAATTATTAGCTTAATCATGAACTTTACAGCATTTGGACTTTTTTATGAAAATACCTATTTCATTTATCTTATTAATTACAATTATAACTAGTTTATTATCTATATAAATCTAATTAGTGTTTACACTACATCAATGATGGTGACTGTAAAAGTTGCAACAATGAGGAGGAAGAAGAAACAGTTCTCCATCATCTGAGTCAATATCCGGCGTTAAATAACACAGCGACTACTAATCTACACTCCAATACTCTGCTAGACCTAGACAGAATCGCAAATATAGGGCTAGTCAACCTTCCGGCCTTCCTGTCATGATCGGGATGGTTCGACTCGGCGGCAGGGCACCTAAAGGAAATATAAAAACCAATTGACTATACCTTGTCTGCTATAGGGTATCGCAAATGGAGCAGTCATAAGCTCTGACGGCCCTCAAACTGATCATACGAAAGAATTTAAAACCTTTTGTAAAAATATATCCCTGTTGTACACAGGACCAAAATGTTTGAGAACTTATGTTTTAAATCAAAATTTAGGGTTTGCCCATAACTCAATATTTTTAAAATTATCATAACGATTTATACAAAAAAATGGAAAATTTTACTTTGATCAGTTAGTATGTGTTGTCATTGGGCAGCGAAGAGAATCGCATAAAGAAGTTCATCCAGTAAATGAAATACCTGCAACAGAAATGCAAAATATATATTTTGAATTTATATTTTTAATGTTTCTGTTGCAATAAGGAAAAAGTGCTTAAGTCATATTTTATAGTTATCTAGAAAAGCAGTTTTAAATGTTTAAATGGTTTGATAAAAATGTAATCGCGTTGTACTAAAAGTTTATCATTCGTATTTCCATTATTTTGATTTTTTAACACATGGTTCTGCCTACCATAAGAAATTTATTCAATTTGAAATGCAATATTTTCTAAGTTAAATTAAGGCGTTATTCCATATTAGAAAATTAGTTAGATAAAGAAAAGCAGCAAGTAATTGTGCCAGAACTTCGTTAAAAATAGTTCAATATGAATAAAGATTTGCTCAGAGATACTTTTTAATATGGAGAATACGACGGTGATATTAACGCAAAATGAGCTTATCTCGACTTAAGCACTTTTTTCTTTTTGCCACAGACTTCTTAAATATATAATAATTAAGAGATAAATTACTTAATACTTAGCGCTGAATAGTTTCGAAATTTTTATAGCAAATTATTGTTATTTTGAAAACTCTTTTTTTTTGGTACATAAAAATCTCGTGTCATTCTCAGCCTGAGAAATAGAGTATGATATTAAATTTTAAAACCGATTATTACATTAAAGCTTTGTATGGTTGGACGACACTTTAAAAAAATTAAATCAAAATTTCATCATAAATTTTAATTTATAATTAAAAATTCAATATATCTTTTAAATCGAAATTTACCAAAGCACTAGATTAGATTAGATTAGATTAGATTAGATTAGATTAGATTAGATTAGATTAGATTAGATTAGATTAGATTAGATTAGATTAGATTAGATTAGATTAGATTAGATTAGATTAGATTAGATTAGATTAGATTAGATTAGATTAGATTAGATTAGATTAGATTAGATTAGATTAGATTAGATTAGATTAGATTAGATTAGATTAGATTAGATTAGATTAGATTAGATTAGATTAGATTAGATTAGATTAGATTAGATTAGATTAGATTAGATTAGATTAGATTAGATTAGATTAGATTAGATTAGATTAGATTAGATTAGATTAGATTAGATTAGATTAGATTAGATTAGATTAGATTAGATTAGATTAGATTAGATTAGATTAGATTAGATTAGATTAGATTAGATTAGATTAGATTAGATTAGATTAGATTAGATTAGATTAGATTAGATTAGATTAGATTAGATTAGATTAGATTAGATTAGATTAGATTAGATTAGATTAGATTAGATTAGATTAGATTAGATTAGATTAGATTAGATTAGATTAGATTAGATTAGATTAGATTAGATTAGATTAGATTAGATTAGATTAGATTAGATTAGATTAGATTAGATTAGATTAGATTAGATTAGATTAGATTAGATTAGATTAGATTAGATTAGATTAGATTAGATTAGATTAGATTAGATTAGATTAGATTAGATTAGATTAGATTAGATTAGATAAGATTAGATTAGATTAGATTAGATTAGATTAGATTAGATTAGATTAGATTAGATTAGATTAGATTAGATTAGATTAGATTAGATTAGATTAGATTAGATTAGATTAGATTAGATTAGATTAGATTAGATTAGATTAGATTAGATTAGATTAGATTAGATTAGATTAGATTAGATTAGATTAGATTAGATTAGATTAGATTAGATTAGATTAGATTAGATTAGATTAGATTAGATTAGATTAGATTAGATAAGATTAGATTAGATTAGATTAGATTAGATTAGATTAGATTAGATAAGTGCACAGAAAAATATAATAATTGATTTCAATTAAAAAATTTGTGATATCAATTAAAAATTTAATTAAATTTGCACCAGTAAACAAATTAATAGTATCAATTAAATTTTTATACATTTATTAACTAAAATTATTTATTAGAATTAAAATTTTAATTAAATAATTTAAATATTTAATAAATTTTTTTTATATTTTAATTAAAAAAATCAAATATTTTTTTCTGGTCCAAAGAGTGGCACTGCGAGACCTATTGGATCTTTTGTGCCATGGATCTCTAAATTAAACAAAGCGCTGTATGACTCTCCTTATGAAAGTCAGCACAGAGCTTGGAGAAGCCCGCCTAATATCATCCGAACACACAAATTCAGAAAGAAAAACACGCCTTTTATAACTACATAAGACTATAAATTCACAGAGAATGTGTGCCGTTGTCTCATCCTCTTCCATGCATAAACGGCACAAGGGTGACCGAACTAGATTACTTTTCCAAAGATGGTAGTTCAGTCCACAATGACCGGAGAGTAAACGAGTAACTAGCCGTAAGTCGTTCCTGTTGAAATTCAGGATGCCACTGTATGAAAATGGCTGTAACAATGATTACGATTAAACACGATTTGCTAAACCTACCGCGGTTGTTAAAGTATATGGATGTATGTGTGCAATAAAAGATATGAGAATGAATGCCCCTAAAAATATGTAACAGCTGTTCTTTATATAAACAACATTTCTGCATTATTTTGACGCCTAAAATATTTAAATGTGTCTTCGTATGAAAAACGGAAAAAAAATTTTGGAAAAACTTAAAGCGAATAAAGACAAGGATTGTGTGAGACAGGGAGAAAAAGTTTTTTTATTACAAAAATTTATTTATTACCAAAAAACTTGCTAAAATAATAAATATCTTTGGAAAATATATCCATACTCATATCATTGTAAAAACTGTTAGAATACATTCCAACCATCCAGTGGCCACAAAACGTCGAGATCTTATTAAAAGTCGGTCTTCGAAATTTGGGGTGAAATAATTTTTAATAGTGTGAAGGTAGAAATACTTAGGTCCAAATTATACGAAAACATCATTTATTCCATATATCATTTATAAGTTTGTCATTGAAATATTAAAGATTGATAAGTTATTACACCATTCAACAAATAACTTAGCGGTAAAGGAGTGAAGGCTATCAAACACAAAATTTATTTACCAATCTTTTGCATTCAAAAGAAATACCAATCAATTTTTGTGTGTATGGATTTTTTAAAGAAGTAAATATTTAATTCTGAAATAAGAATATTTGCTATTCAAACTTTTAAAAATATTATGAAAAACTTCATGAACTGACCTCATATGTGAGTACAAACAAAAATATTTGCATAACTACACACAGAACGATAGAAAGGAAATGCTGCTGTCAAACAAGCATCCTTTTTAAAGTTGCGAAGTGGCAGGTTAAGATAAACACGTTTTCATCATTTTCATACATCAACATCAGCGTTTAAATGTTTCTATATTTTTGTGCTTTTTTTTTTTTTTTTTGTTATGTTGGAGATCTTGATGATTTTATTATTTTGCTGTTTTATTATACCCTTCACCAAAGATTGTAAAGTTACTTTAAGGTTTGTCATTCCGTATGAAATTTTCGCAATATTAATATGAGACCCATAAAAAATATATATTCTGGATCTTTATAAATAGAAAAGTTAATGAGACCTATCAGCTCACTATATTCTTACAAAACGCAATAGAGTACCAATAAATGCAACGCTGTAGTAGAAACTTGCCAGCACCATACATTGCTGTCAAACAACATCAAAAGTTAAAATTCATAATAACGGAAATGGAACATTCCGCAAACGTCTACAAAAGTAACGAGACAAGATTATTCTAGAATGATAAGAGACAATATAACCGCCAAAATAAACTTAACTATATCGGCTATTAACAAATACAAAGTTATTAGCAACATCAGTTGTTAAGGAGCACAATAATCTTGTAGGTATTAAGGTGTATGCTTAAACTTTTTTACACTTGCTTACATCTTACAGGAATGCGTGGAATATTTTGAAAATTGAAAGTGCTTACCCAAGGCGAATCTATACAAGGTGGGAGCAATGGCGAATTCAAAAAATCGCCATTTCCAAATGATTGTCAAATTTTGTATTATTTCCTTTTCTATTAAATTCTTTGTTTACAAACAAATTTGATATTTTTTGTAAATTAAAATTTTTTAAATCTAAAATTTTTATATGAATTAAAAAAAGTGTATGCAAAAAAGAAAATAATTGTGAAAAAAGGAAGCAAACGTGAAAAAGCGAAAAAGGATATGGAATTCAATGTTCAGGTAAGATTTATATAATTGGAAACATTCTGAAGAATCACAAACTAAATCTTTGTATTTCAAGGCCACCAGAAGTCACTGAAACGCAGGGTCCCCGTGGATAGAATGACTGATGATATATTTTAAATTAGTGCTTAAATGTAATTTATCTTTCATGAGCCTTGCACTTGGCCTCATGCATTTAATTTTATGTAATTGATATAAATTAATTAATAAAAACAAATTGTATATAAATAGAAAATTTTATTTGTTTCTGGCTTACCTTTTTTAATTTTTATTCTACACTTTCATTCCATTATCTCCTAAAATCCCCAAATTTGTTTTTTGAAAACAAATTCAATAATAGGTATGAAAAATATTGACTTTGTTAGAAATTTATATTGTTTACTAAAATAATATTTTTTAGTCATTTGAAAATTCCTATTAGGGTTAACTCAATACACACAACTTACATACATATATCTAAATACTTAGGACATCGAAATCTTCAAAACAAAAACATTTTGATGTGGAATTTTAAAAGATGAATTGAGTATCCGATTAAATATATGTATTTTTTATATAAGAAATATGTACATACATATATGCAAAAAAAAAGAGAATTACGTAGCTTATGTTTGTTTGTAAACTATTTATTTGTTATGCAATAGCATTCAAAACATTTCTAAATTTAATCGACGCAAATTTTTCAAAGGTTTTAGAGAGGTATGTAACATTTAGATGCTAGCTGAAGTATTCATTAGAAATCAATATAAATTTGATTTGTTTTACAAAAAAAAATTTTAATGGACATTTTGTATTGAAACATGTACATATTTCAAATTATTTAACTTTTTATGTTTTTATGAACATTGCAAAAGTTGTATGTATAGAGTACATTTTTTAATCCCAACTACAAAAAAATATCCCCAGTTTTTGGATATGGCCTTATAGATGGGAGCACTAATACATAATTTCATTTCTTTATTTCTCACTTTCTTTACAAAACAAATTGACAATCGTTTGGAAATTTACACAAACAAAATGCCTGTTGTTTTTCGTGTTGTATTTGTTTTATTCTGGCTCCCACCTTACATAAATTCGCCTTGGTGCTTGCCAAGGTATATTAATTATCAGGTAGTCGCATTAGCTAAAATTTACATCAGCTGATTGATTTTTTGTTGTCAAAACTTCGTTGTGTTTTTATAAAAATATTGTGACATTTTTTTTAGTTAATTAATATTTAAGAAATTGAAAAAAAAAAACAATTGAAAAATTTTTAAAATTTAATTAAAATTAAAAATATCAATTACAATGCGTGTATGTAGTCTTTGCAAAAAAAATTTGCAAAGGGGGAAGGAAAGTTGTTCCAAGTACCCAAAGAAAAGCGCGTGAGAAGTACATATGTATGTATATGGAGCGAAATTTGTTTAAGGAATTTCACACCAACTTCTCTTTTATGTACATATGTACATAGCTCTCAGTTTTTGCCATCAAGCATTTTACATGCTGGAAAAGAGGTAAAGTCTAATCGTGAATTGTGGATTTCCATCTTTAACATTTTCCGTTGCTCCAACAACAGCATTTACAATACGTTCATATTGCGTTGTTGCAAAATATCCTGGAAAGGAGGATACATAGACTTTCTTTAAATTTTACTAGGAATTTTTCGATACATACATATATTTTTGTTTTCTTACCTTTCCTGTAAAAATATCCTGTAATGAAGCAACATTCTTCTCCAATGCCTCATTTTTACGTATATATGGGCAGTATTCTCTTATGATCTAATTCCACTTTTCGATGCAGTTTAATTATCAGAACTCCAGCCTTAAACAAATGCATTTGCAAAGGGAGGAAATTGTTTCCTAGTACCCAAATAACAGACACATCCTGATTTTATACATACATACATCTATCAACTTTTTGTTGTATGTATTGAAAAAAATTTTAACTTATATTTTTAATATATGCAATTGTTTTTTTTAATTTACTGCCGATTTCACGATGTCGAAAGAATTTTGAGTTTTATTTTCATTCGTACAAATACATTTGATACAAAAACAAATTCTAAAATTTTGTACAAATACATTTGATACAAAAACAAAATTTTAGAATTTGTTTTTGTATCAAATGTATTTGTACGAATGAAAACATATGGAAATTTTCTTTCGACATAGTGAAATAGGCCGTTAATTTTTGTTTTGTTTACACATCACATTTTGACAACAGCCAAGTTTTTACACTAACAAAATGCCTGTTGTTTTTGTGATGTTGTATTTGTTTTAGGGACAAGACTACCTTATTTAATATACCTTGGTGCTTGCATTACAAAGTCTGTCATATTTTATCTGTCATAAATTTTATTTCACATTTTTGAGCTACTAAAAAGTAAAAAATAATAAAAATTTAATTTGAAAACTCTGCAATAATTGGTTAAATTGTTGCTCAGAAACAATTTTTAGTACGATTTGCAGAATGTTTTAAAGTTATGCTGGAGGATGACGATGAAAAAGATAACAAGCAGTGTTTATATATTTGCATTTTTTTTCAACAAAAATGTCCTTACGCTGGTGATGACACAAATATAATCGAAGTTATTGTAATATATCTAGTGGTGATACAGAAATAATCCAAAGATGTAGAATGGAAACAAATGAGATCTTGTGTATTTTTTATGGGAAGATGTTGTCATGAGGTGTGAGCAAATGTAAAAAGGCTATAAAAAAAAGTCTCATGCGAATCAATATACACACACACACACATCACGAAAATCTAAGTTCCTCGAAGTTGCCAGACAGCTGAATGGTGTGTTATTAATGAGGCTACGGATGTCAACAAATTCAGTGTTATTTTGATATTACTTGGGGTTCACACGATTAAGTTTTGTTTCAAATTTTGTTTCAAATTTTATTACTCTCTCATCTTTTTACCAATACACTCATACTTTTAAAATTTGATGGTAGCTTGCTTTCAAATTCTATTTCAAATTATGCGCTTCAATTTGCTTTCAAGAAAGCAGCTGATTGCCATTTATATTATAAACTCTCGTTTGTTTTCATATATTCTGCGGCCATAATTTTTTGTGTTCTTGAAAGCAAATTGCTTTGAAATTGAATGCCACCTACGTCACAGCTTTCAATTTTTGTGAATTTTGAGAAGCAGTATGTGTAAATTTCTTGAAAGAGAATTGTCAAAACTTTAACGTGTGACTGCAGTGTTAAACGTGTGAATAACAACAAAAAGTACCAGTGTCAATAAAAATTGTGTTTATTGTTATTAATTGTTAAATAAACAGTGTTGTTTATAAATGACGTTGTGAAATTAAATATTCGTGTTTTATTTATTTGCAATGTAACGAACATGTAGAAAATAATAAAAGCATTTTTACGAAACATAAGTGACAATATTTTATGCGTCCGGATAAAATATGTATCAAACATAAGGTTTTTTGAGGAAACAACTGATAACAAATAAACCGTATTCATTTAAAAATGGCGGGCGAATTTCACTAGTAATATTTTAAAATGCAGCTGCTTTTTCTATTGATGTTATGGCAAACCAAATGATCAGTTATAAGGATTACTTTCACTATAGTTAAACTTGAATAACAAATAGACTACTTTTTTTAAGTGTAAGCGTATATGATTCTAAGGTTTTGCTTAAGCCCAAATAGACGCCGACACTATCGCCTGTGTTCTACATTCGTAAAATGAAATGAAAGTGAAAATTTCAATAATTTTGTGTTCTTAAATTCTATGAAGTGAAATAAAAAGTAAAATTTCATTTTCAGCTTGTTTCAATTGAATTTGATGTGTTCTACAAATCATTTTCACCACAAAAAAAAAGTAATTTGAAATCGAAGGCAAACAGCCGCGTGAAATAAAATACTTTTTGGTAAAAATAATAAAAATAATTTATTATAGCTTTACATTCTCAAAGTTTTGGCAATTTTTTTTTTTTTAGATTTTTCGTTCTAAGATTACCTAAGATTTCGCGATTTTTCGCCATTTTTGTGGGTTTTACAATTTGTTTTATATTCCTTAAAGCTTTAGCGATTTTTAATCATAATTATGATATCTTTAAAATTTTAGCATTTTTTGGCAATGTGCGTAATTTTTGCAAAATTTTCGGAGTTCTTACATATTTAGGGACTTTTAATCAAACATAAATTCAAATTTTAGCAAGTTTTTGCACTTTCATAAATTGCGCGATTTTTCGGAAAGCGAACAATTTTAGCAAATTATAATCAGTTTTAAGGCTTACATTGTTGAATCTGGGAGTTCTTGCATTTTTTTTTTTAATTTACGCGATCGGCTTAATTTTCTCCAATGCAAAAAAATTTCAAGGCAAGATTGCAAAATTTTTTTCTTGCAAAACATTAAGATACAAACTAATTTTATTTTTAATCTGAGCTTTTTATTGAACAGAACAAAACGATGGCTTAATGGCAGAAAATCTGTACTCAGCGAAACCGCTGTTCCAGTGGGTTAGTGAATTAATTAAATAGTTTAGCAAATCATTAAAAGCTTTTAAATTATACCAATATTGACCACATTATATGAATGAAACATAAAATTTTGTACTGGAACTCCAGAGCCCATAACTCGGAAACTAAGCATAGCCGACAAATTTTTTATTTAATTTTTTTTCTTATTTTTTGATTCTCCATCGGATAGGATAGTTTTTTAACAACGCAGCCAAACTACATAGATTTGATCCCAGATTATTTTAAAAATTTGTTTGAAACAAAACAAAATTGAAATCGTCGTAAAAATAAAATTTCATTACTTTTCTAGAACACAGTTAAATTGTAAATGTGAAATTCAAAAGTTTTTCACTTTCATTTTGTAGTGAAATACAGAACACATGCGTATAGCACATTATTAACAGGAACACCTTTAAATTTTCTAAAATCAGGTATTATAAAATTCAAATTTATGGCTTACGTTAGATAATTGAAAAGGTTTTTTTAAAGAAACAAAATTTATTACAATATAAATAAATTATCCCACAGTTACATTTATAAATTTTAGTTTTCACAAAAGAAAGTATAACAATTAGAATACTTCCTCAGAGTCTAGAGTCAGGTTTTTGCAAATTTTTCATTTAAAATTAAGTAAACGCCAGGTGTTTTTGTTTTTTAAAAAGTATACATACGTTCTTAAGATTTCTGTTAAAGAAACAATAGCTCTGTTTTTTTACCTTTCTGGTAAAGTTCGGTAAAATGAGCGTAAACTATAATCCCTCTCAATTAGAGACAAAAATTCACAAAAGTACGGGAACGCACAAAACCAAATTTTTAGCCCAAAAGTTTGTATGAAATTGCTGTGAAAGTAAAAAAAAAATAAATACTATTTTTTATAAGTATTTCACTTTTTAAGAGTACATAACTTATGAATGTAATACCGTTTTGCGGCAGTCGAACAAGGTATTAAAAATAGCAAAAAAACATCAGCAAATATTTCAGCTGCGATAAAAAAATATTTGTTTGCAAATAAATTATTCAATATTTTCATTTCAAACAATTTATGACACAAAATGTTTATTAAACATTTAAAATGATTTAGTTGAACCATAAAAAGTATAAAAACATTAAATGCACATGTTGTCTCTTCATATTTGTTCACATAATCTATTTGGCTTTTAAATTTAATGGAAAATTAGTATTCAAAGCGATACTGATGGCAGTCATAACAACTACAATATATTTAATATTCGAGTATATTTTTCTTTTGATATATGTATGTACATATGTATGTATGTATTTATTGTAATTTTAAAAGCAAAAGGATATTATAGATATTAATTGAAAAAAATGTCACTAATATAAAAATTGTTTGGTGCTATTTTTAATGATGCATAATGTTTGTTATATACGAGTGAAATTTCAACATCTTCAAAGATTTGCCTAATGCAGTTCCCAAAACTTTTTAAAAATACAGGTTGTTCACCGGGAAGGTATACTACTTTGTTTAATTTTTGATTAAATGAAAGAGAATGGATCTAATATTGATAAATATTTTATTTAATGTCGGCAATTATGTATGGACTATAATATCAGATAAATGTCTGCCTCTGGTTAGCCTCACAAATGCGAGCACTTTTGAATATATTTTTCATTATATTATCACACATTTCACGCAGTATTTCATTAATTTCATCAGGAATATTTTGTTTGAGTTGCTCAAGCGTTTCTGGTTTGTTTGCATAAACCTTGCTTTTCAGATATCCCCACAAAAAGAAGTCCGGAGCAGTCAAATCAGGCGACCGTGGAGGCCAATCAACATCTTTCTTATCGTCACAGTAATCGATGATTGATTTTGACAAAATGTTTTAACGATTAAAACACGTTGGTTTATCGAATAGTTTTCCATAATAAATTTGCCACGTGTCTACTTCACGACTGCCAAATATGAACAATCAAGGCTAATGTTTACCAAAATGGCGACAAAAGAAAGTAGTATAACTTCCCGGCGGACACCCTGTATTTTCCAATTTTTTTGAACTCATCGCGCCTTAGCAATCCCAAAAATCGATAAAAAAAAATTTAGTACTAACATATTTTTTTTTTTTTTGATATTTTCAAAAGTTCAGTATTTTATTCATGCCAAAAAAAATTATTACAAATTATTTCAAATCTTTCAAAAATTATGACTGATAATTATCAGAATTTTGCGAATATGAATATGCAGCGCTAGTGTGTCGTAAAATATTATGATCTGTAAGGGTAATCACGATGGTGATTGTGCAAATATGCATTTTGCAAATTTGCTGTGCATATTAGTGTACTTCGTGAGCGTACTTTTAAATTTATTGCATTTTAGTGAAGAGCATGTAATTTTGTTCAGAAAAATGTGGCAGCCCATCAAAAATTCTGGCAACACTGACTTCAGATGTCAAGTTACAAATGCATAAATTTATTATTTACTAATAAATTAAAAAAAGAAGACTAAAACTTTTTAAATTAAATTAAAATTAGTTACAAAATTAAATTTTCTTTTTCTAAACATAAAAATATGATAGTCTGTATGTCTCAAGTTATTGTTTATTTTCGTTTGCAATTGATAAAATATGCACTACTATCTTTGCTCATGGTTTTTTTAGTGCAAACGAAGCAAAATTAAGCAAATTGCAAATACATACATTTTGTTGTTATGTTGTGCAAATGTGTGTATATTTGCACACATTTGCATCGTTTGCACACTTTGCACTACCCATCGTGATTACCCTTTGTGCTTCAATGCGATTAAAAAACTCTACAAAGTATTAAAAGTTATTCAACAACATAACAAAAACAAATGGTTTGTTTTTTTTTTTTTAATTTATTAAACATTTTCAAGAACTTTCAACTGGCAGGAAAGATTTGTGATACATTATTTATTTTAAATCCTTTGAAGATTTTAATAATTTTTTAATTTAAAAGTATTAAAATATTATAAATTTCAAATTTCTATGGAGATTATATTTCCGGACATTTTGGCAAGAAAACTTAAATAAATACTAGATCCTAAATACACCCCCACTAAGCCACAAAACTAACTTACACGTATACATAAGCGAAGTGCAAAGAAATTTTTTCACAATGGCATAGATACCATTCCTTTCTTTCGAAATCCGTTGAAATTTTGTTTGCCTTCTATTGAGTTTCTGACCAGTTTTATACGCCTAACTCATGATTTTGGTCGTATATCGCAATTATCTAAAACGCAATCTTTTTGTACTCTATAAAACTTTTTATCTAATCTAGTGTAAAGCTTACAAATTATGTTCTTTTCGTTGCTAGAAAATATGTAACATTTTTTTCAAGTTTAATAAAAAAATTCTAATTTATCTCTCTTTTCTAGCAAAACGTTATTTTCGTAAGGTTGATTAATAGTTGCCAATAAATTCACTTTGAATGAAACGTTAAAAAAATTTCAAGAATGGCGTTTTTTCACTCTCAGGTGAATACATTAGAAATACACTAAAGCCAAAAAATTGAGCTCGTTTTGGATCAACAACAAAAAAATTAATAATTCTTTCGCAACAGATTTACGAAAACGTATTAAAATAAGAATAAATGAGGGACGTATAAAATTTATAAATACGTTAATAATATTTTTTAAATTCTGGAAATTTTCCGAGCAATGAAAGTTTTTTAAAATATTCTTAAAAAAGTGAAACTAAAGAATAAATTATACTCCAGATTATTTTATGTTGAAAGTAACCACAATAATTCAGATGAAAGTAATGATAAAGAAGAAGTTACTAGTAATGAAATTAACAATCTTTTATACGAACTAAATAATTATGTATATTAAAAGTATTAAAAATTCAAAATTCAAAATATAATAAGACTTCAGCGATATATTAGACAATATGGTATATTTGAAAAAATGTAAAAAAAGAACAGAAAAATTAGATAAACTATTTTATGCTCTTCTCACAATATCAACTACCTCGACAATTAGCGAAAGATTTATTTCAAAAACCAAAACCAAAAACCGTTTGAAAGCTAAAAAATTTAGTCAACTTTTATTTGTAAAAGATTATTTCTTAAGAACAACCCAAATTGTCTGATTTCACAAAAAAAAAAAAAAACATTTGATATTTTTTGACTGAATGAAGCATGTTTATTTGAATTAATAGTTTTATGTATTTTTTTGTTAATAAAAATATTAACTATTTTATTTTTAAGTTTTTTGTATGAAATGTTTATTTTTTGTCAATAAATTTTTTAAATCATTTTTTATTTGTTGTTCTCATCGATTAATCGAAAAAGTTTTCAGCTTTAATCGTTTGATCGAACGAACAAAATCAATTATTTGAATTATTCGAACAAAGTTGAAAGGCGAATAATTGACAACTCTATTAAATATCCTACAGCACAACTACTACAGTGCTTGGCTTGTGGTTGTTTATACAATTTAAACACTAATTGGCGAAACATATAAAATGTTTATTTCTCATAATTAATTTAAAGTTTTTTAAAGAAAGCATCTGTGTTGTAAATTAGCAAATATACATATAGTAAAATGACAAATTTGTTTTTTGTTCTGCACAATTAAAATTTTGTAAAATATTTTTCGTAATTTTACCATCTAAATATTTTAATACT
Organism: Lypha dubia; assembly: GCA_947311025.1. NCBI lineage: Eukaryota > Metazoa > Arthropoda > Insecta > Diptera > Tachinidae > Lypha > Lypha dubia. The sequence goes on along the minus strand of OX371260.1, from coordinate 56,964,961 downwards.
CGTCCTGAAATTACACTTGTAAGTAAGTATGTGAAAGCCTACGTATAAATATTTATTTTCTAAAGCTTTTTGTAGTGGTTTTGCGGTGTATTTTGAGCTTAGTGAAAGTAAAAAGATGTGTAGACAAAAATCTTAAAATATTGTTTCTCCAACCACAACAGTAGTAGCAACAGCTATAAAATACAACACATTCGTACAGAGTATTACATATATATAAAGCATGTGAGGACGATATATTTATGTACTTGTATGTATGTATTATTTTACTACAAAAGTACTCGTAAATTAACACACAAAAGTTTAAATAAATGTAAATAAATTTATATATCCAGTAGGAAAGCTGCTGATTGTTTATTAAAAACATCAAGATTAATAATAATGGGATTATCTTTACTTTTATTAAATTTTTATAAATATTTTAAACTATTGATACATTATTTTGGTTTAATCAAATATTATATTATTAATTAGTAGAACTTAATCTATTTTTCTATATTTTATATAAATAGTAGGCAATAAGGTTTTATGAGATGGATTCCATGTACACATTTTGCAAAACGTTTACCAAATTACAAATATTTTTCACAGAAGTAAACTAGTTTTATTTATTTTATTGGGCCAACTTTCAGGGGATAATCCCTACTTATGCCATGAACTAGGGAGAAAGAAATAGGGTAGAGAGATTAGATGATGTAAATTTAAAAGAAGGCTTAATTCTTTTACAACTCTGCTATTTTGCGTTTTGTTTATTTTTAGAGCAGATGTGTTACAGATTAATGTGTGAACCTGCCTTGCGGCTTAGCCCATAGTGCTCCTAACATCGTGTTAATATACATATATGGAAGATTTTGCGTTAATTCGTGTCATACTTTATCGAAAGCTTAAGAAACATCTATGAAGATCGCAGAGCCATATTTCTTTTTTTCAAAGGTGACCCTAACTACGTTCACAAGCCTGTGAGTTTGTTCAATAGTGCTATGTTGTCTGCGAAAACCAAATTGAATGCATCCACTTCTAGTCACTATAGAAATCAGCTTGCTCATATACAGCTTTTGAAATAGTTTTGAAATGTTGGGCAATAAACTAATACGCCGATAGGATTCAAGCTTCGTATGATCTTTGCCAGGCTTTGGTATCATAGTAATTAGCGAAACCTTCCATTCTTTAGGATAGTGTTCTAGGCGTAGAATACTGTTAAAAATTAATAGCATTATTCTTTTTGCAATGTAATGCAATTCTTGAAGCATTTTGTTGCTTATTTTGTCGACACCTTGGGCTTTTCTGGTGTTAAGACTAGTAATAGTATTTTCAATCTCCGCCATGTTAAATCTCAGCGGTATTTCTGGTAAACAGCCGACTGGTGGCAGTTCAACAATATCAGCAGAAATATTCGGAGTGAAAACTTTTTCTAAGTGTTTAACGAAAAGAGCACCTTTATCAGCATCAGTTCTTGCCCAGTCACCATGAGAGGCTCGTAATGGAGGTTTGCATATCACTGGCCTTTTAAGACCTCTGGCTGCACGCCATAGCGAATATTCTGTTTGTGGTGTTGCATCTAGTTCTTGAAGAAATTTTTGAAGCGAAGCTGTTTTTTGTGTTTACAAAACTTTTCTAAGCTGCTTGGTAAACTCCTTAAGACTTAATTTTAGCTAAAGTGATCTGTAGCGTTGCAATTCTCGCCGAGCTCTCCGTTTTTCAGTCAATAGCCTTTCTATACCTGCAGAAAAAATAGTGTTGAATTTCACTTGTTGAGTAGTTTTATTTGAAGAAGCACTAAAGGCAGCTTGATTGAATCGTCTATGTCAGATGGTGTTCTCAGCGGCATTCTTTCCGAGCAATGAGCACTTAAATATTTTTTTGTATTTCAGCCAATTAATACGTGCAGATGACGGCGGTAATTCATATGTAGGTGTTGCAGTTTTATGAGATTAAATAGTGACAATTGTAGGCGAGTGTTCTGAAGATAAATCTAAAGATGCTTCAACTTCAATCATGTCGTTGGGCACACCCCTCGCAATTCCAATGTCAATAACATCAGGAGTTTTTTGTCGATCTGATGACCAATATGTTGGCTGACCACTTGACACTACGTTCAAACCCATTTTAAAAACTGTATTAAATAAAACTCGATCCTTAGGAGTGAATAGACGTGAGACGTGAGAAGATTAACATAAGACACACTAATACAAATCAGAGAAACTTTTATGATGGTCATTTACTTGCTCTGACTAGGGTCTGAACCCAGATCCTAAGTTATATATTACTTTGCTGTCAACGAAATAACTGCTTTAGGCAACATCACCCTCAAATAGCTGGTTATTGTGGGTTTAGTGTTTTTGGCATCTATTAAAGTTTAACCCATGATACAATGACTATAAGATAGTCTTACAAGCCCAACTGACAATTGTTGTAAACCACTTGTTTTTTTTTTTATTTCAGGTGACAAATATTGATTTGTAATTATTTATTAAATTTAAATTAAAACTTTTCATTTATTAAGAATATTGTAAAGATTTTGAAAATGAATACGAAATAAATATGAGTTTGCATTTGTACAAAATGGGAGTGATATGTAAAAAATATTAGAGCTATTGGAAAGGAACTTTTTTTAAGGTTCCCAAAGATGAAACCAAACTTAAATCGTGGAAAGAAGTCTTCAGAAAAAATTTTATATGAATAAATATTTCTTATTTATATATTTGTCAAATTTTTGAAACATACGCACATACATATTTATACTTTTGACTTCCGAAATCAAACTTTATACCAACAAAATACATAGAGTTGGTTGTTTTTGTATTTCGGCATATGCCTCATATTCATTGTATCATGCGTAAAAAAAAAATTATCATAAACATTAATGATCATATGAAATAATACTTATTGATATCTGTGGATTTTAAGATTAAATCTTGTGAATGATTTTACAACTAATAACAATAACAAAAAAAAATTAATTTAATTTATTTTGAAACAAATTTACAGACGTGAAATCAGAGTCAATAGATTTTGTCTAAATTCTACATCGTTTGAAAAGTCTAGATAAATTTTATCTAATGATATATAAAAATATGATATATGAAGTATGAAGTATGAAGAAGTATGTATCGACAAACATTTAATTCAATCATAATATGTTTACATAACATTATTTTCAACTGGGTTATTGTTGAAGCCTACTTTTAATTATTAACACCATTAACAACAAAAATTTTCTTTCTAAAGCAACATGATAAACTTTAACTGCCCATTTCACGATTTCGAAAGAATTTTGAAACAAAAACAATATTCTAAAATTTTTTTTATCAAATGTATTTGTACGAATGAAAACATATGGAAAAATTCTTTCGACATAGTAAAATAGGCAGTAGGACTTCTAAAACTAAACCAATATTGTAACAATAAATTTTTTTCCCTTAAGCTGTTTTAACAAAATAGTCTTAATTGAAGTCTTTATTTCCATTTAGGTTCTTCTTTAAACTACTTTAAAAAATATGCTGTAATTTGTGACTTATAAAGTTTACAAAGGTTTACCATATTTGTATTTGTTGCAATAGTTTGTGTAAAGGAAAGCTCGGCTGTCGGGCTAACATAAAATGTGTTTCAGAAGATACCACATGCCAACTTCAAATATGTAAAAATATATTGTTTAATAAAGCAAAAACCTCAATTATCTTCAACAAAAAGAGCAACAAGACAGCAGTAGAAGAAGATAAACTGGAACATGGTCTTCTAGAGTTGAAAATAAACAATTAAAAAGTCAAATTTAATAAAAGCAAGATGTTTGAAAATGAAAATTATATTAAATTTTAAGAAACTCTTTTAATTAAAATGCCTACTGTTTTGAAGATGTCAAGAAATGCAAAAAAACGACACATAGTGATCATCAACATCATAAATTTCTCTAATGTGTTTTAGTTGGCATTATATTAATTTTTGTTGGACTTTTTGATTGAAAAAGGCATAAAAACTGCTCTGGCAGCGGTTGATCAGTTCCCAGCTAATTTCTATCACAGCGGCATAGCGTTTAGCAGAATCGTCGGTGAAATAAAAGAATTAAAACGATTACTGCTCACATAGCTTAAGAAATTTAATGCGTCTATTTAACAACAGAGACCCTGCAAGTGTGCTATAAAAATTAAAAAACGTGCAGTAGCAAAGTTGTAAAAGAATTGAAACTTCTTTTATATTTTCACTATCTATTTTCTTAATCCTCCTTAAGTTTTGCCACAATGCATTGCAGAAGTAGGGGTACAGCCTTCAGTGTTGCTCCTCCAAATTTTTAAATTTTTTTCTTTAAGATAAGGTTGATAGTAAAGGGTGTATTTTATAGAGAGACACAAGTTTAAATCATAATAAAACAAGGAAATATATTTTTAATATCAATGAAACGGGCTTTAGTGAAAAGAAAATTTTATGAAATTAATGTTTAAATAAGATTTCTGCCATGTGGCCGCCACGGCTGGCGCGTATAAGGCGCAATCTGCAATACCAACTTTCAACAACTTTTCGCAGCATTTGCGGCCGTATATCGCCGATAACTCTTCGCATGTTGATTTCCAGGTGTCCAATTATTTGTGGTTTATCGACGTAGACAAGTGACTTAACATAGCCCGAAAGAAAATAATGTAATGGGGTTAAATCACACGATCTTGGCGGCCGATTAATTGGACCATTACGTGAAATTATTTTTTCATCAAAAGTTTCTTTGAGTAAATTGAGAAGTGCCCGATGAGTTTGACGAATAGAACAATTATTTTGATTAAAAATTTCCACAATTTTCACGCGTTGCACTGGTGTAAGTTCATTCAAAATGAATTTTCAAAGCAAACTAAACAAAAAGCAGCTATCAACTATTAAATGGGTGATCAAATAAAGCAGTGATGTCAACTCAAAGTTGTGACACTCTAAAAACACGCTTTATCAATAGCCTGGTTTCAATCAAGAGATACCATGATAAATATTTTATTAAATTTAATATCTTGACGAATACTCCCCGTCAGAGCCAATTATAAGGCACTCCTAGGCCGTAAATGCAAATTACTAAGCAGTTTATTAGAATTGATATGATGTGAACGTTTGGTTTTTTAAAAAGACTTCTACGGGTTTAGAAATTTGTTTTCATATCCATTTTAAATAATATTATGTTTTCCAAAACCAATTACTTTTTTGAAAGGGAAATAAGAACTAAATTCTCAGTAATATTATATTCTTTTATTTCTTTTTGTCACCCCAAACGATTTGGTTACACTTTGCAAGTACATTTGTAAAAACCATGTGTATTTTCATCATGGTCTCTGCAATGCAGCTGACCAGTTTGTGTCATATAAAATTGAAATTTTCTTTCTTATGTGCTTATGTTCTTTTCAATGCTCTTCTACTTTCTTTTATTTTTAAGGTGAAGCATTTCCTAAGAATTTAGTTTATTTTCACAATATTTCCATCGTTTTAATTTGTGGATTTAGGTTTTCTTATTTGTTCTGTGAGAAATGACTAAAGGATGCAATTGAAACTACGTCTAAAAAGTATACAAAAATGTTCAAGTTACAGAGACACAAGCATAAAGTATCAAGAAATATTATACTCGTACACAATGAACTTAACTAAAAGACAGTGTGTGAACAGTAGTGTGTTTAGCAACAGCAATCAGGTCAAGTGATATAAAAATTTGATGTTTGATATAAAAATACAATGAAACTGAGAACAAAAGCCAAAACTGTTGTTGGGGGATTTATTTAGAACATAGAAATATTAAATGAAAAAGAAATATTATATTGAAAAAGAAATATTATATACGATATACGAGTATACATTATGTTAGTTTGATATTTAAACTTTTAAATTTGTTGTCAAATATCTCTAAAAATTATTAATTTAAAAGCCATTTAAAACCTGCAAAATATGAGGGTTTCAAACCTGAATGCTTATACAAAGACTTTCTAACAAAAAATTTTAATTATAAATACAAAATCATAAAAAAATTATTCCTACCAATTCCTCGACTAAATGGTTATACATTTATTATTAGTATATCTATTTAACACCAGAGGCTCTGCAATAATCCAATAATTAACTAAGTGTTTTTTTTTAATACATTTTCCCATTTTGTAGTTCTGACACCATGCATTCATTGCTTAAGTAAGCGTCACCTTGAGTGTTATACGTCATTGGTGCCCAGGCCCTATGCTCATTTTTTTTTTTAATACTCTTAGCTATAGGGTGTGTGTTTTAATATACTCATACAGCACTCAGCAACCTCAATGCGAAATACACTTTGTCTTATTAGTTTTTCTTGTCGTTCTTCACTGTATACACGCAAGAGCAAAGCAACAACACTTTCGTATGCTTTGCTGGTAAACTTTGACGGCAGCCATCATCAATGTACGAGTACATTTTGTTTTTGTTTAACGTATGATATGAAATAAATATATGAAATATATTTTTTGTGTTTTCTTTGCATGTATTTGTTTTTACGACAAAAAATTTTTTTTTTTTTAAATATCTTTTTCTTTAAATGTATTGGTGTTTGCTCTTCCATAAGGAACTTGTAGGCACCGCGGTTATACGTAATGAGAAAAAACATTACAATTGTATTCACTATAAGATGTCATCTACAGAATTTGATAAGTTTATCTAAAACAATCAAAAATTATTACAACTTATATATCAGCGTGTGATATTACAAAAAAGTGATATCGAAAATTAATGCAGCATACACTCAAAATATTATGCAGGTAATCATTTCAAACAATTTCATTTGAATAAATTGAGTATTTCACTTATTTTTAAATGCTATTTTTTAACTACCAAATTTTCTAAAAACTAATACATATATATTTTCTTTTCTTTTAATATAAATTTTTTTTTAGTTTTATTGAATACCAGTTTTACAAATTTTAAGTATCTGATTTTATTGGCTGCACAGGAAATCGTTAAAATACGTAGGGTTGGAAATCTTCGTAAAACTACTAAATTTTCATTCATTTTTAACTTGAATTTAAATTTTTTAAGTGTTTTTACAATTCCGGTCATTATAGTGAATTTTCTTAAAGCATTCATAGTTCAAACAAATTTTCTCATGATATCATAATGACATGTGTGTGCCTGCTGTAGGTATGTTTTATACATAGCATATACATACGAGTATAAATATATATGTAGGCGATACAGATGTCCTTTTAATCGGCCATTAAAGACGCAACATTGGTATTGTATTAATGTTTGAATGTGTTAGATAAGGTTATCTACTATACAAAGTTAATATTAATATTCACAAATCTACGCATATAGACGCAAAGTTGACACAAATGCAATTAAAAGCAGCTTTTTTGCTCGACGAACGTTTAAAAAACGAGTAAAGCGGGCAGCCTCTATAGTTTGCAGAGTGATTACCGCAACAATTGCCAAATTTGTTAGCCTTAGGATCCCCTTTGATTTTGTAGCGGTACTGTATAACTCACCACATACAACACAAACGGTAGGCAACTTGCAATATGTTGCAGTGTGTCCAAATTTTTTTCAGTTCAGGCATTGGACAGGTCCAGCTCTTTTATGTGGCAGCTCAACGGCTACTCTTCGATGCAACAATTACCTCAAATTTTATATAGGGTGAGCTTCATTTTTTTATTTTTAAGTCGCCTGGCTGTAGCTCGACTCTAAATATAGGTTGTGGCATTCGTTCCCTATTTTTAATAGTTGAAACATTTTTTACCTTAAATCCACTATTCTCAAGGCCAGACTTTACCTCTTCTGGATCCACCTTTAGCACTCTTTAATTGGTACGTAAAAAAATTTTTATTTTTTGTCCCAAATTCTGAGACTATTTTTCGGTAATTATTTTCTTTAGATACCTGAATTTTTGTCTCGTTGATTTTCCCACGCTTGATTGAAGTTACGTAGAATTCATTTTCTCCAATTAACGAGATAAGGCTTTTTACCAGAAGGCTGGAGTTCTGTTCTCTTAAGTATATAGGTGGTGGTTTAATCGAACTTGTAGTAGTTGTGTCTTCATCACCTTGTTCAGTTAAAATCACGAAACGATTTTCGGAATTTTTAATATTTTTTCCATCTTTGGGAACTTTTTCCGTTGACGCAATTTGGGTAGATTTGGGACTTCTTCCCCTTTTTAACACGGTTATGTATCTATCCATACCTGTTTTAATTTTATTAACACTTATTTCACTCACTGCATCAAAAATTTTGTGTCATCTTGTTATTTATTGTTTGTTTGTTTGTACAGCTAAGCCGACAAGTTTGCTAAAAAGTGCAATTGTTGCTGCTTCTTGATCATTATTTAACATGTACGGAGAGCATGATCGCGCACGAGTAGTTGTGTTTTGTGTAGAATTAAGGTTTGTGTGTAATTCATTTTTTTCATTGTCGTCATCAGCAACCAAAGTTAAATAAACATTTCTACTGCTTGTAGGTTTATTATTGTTGTTGTTGGCAGAAGATGAACTCATTTAGAGTTCTTTTTTTTTTTTTTGATAACTTATATGAGTTTGTGCATGCAAGCAAAAAATAAAATAAAACCAGTGTAATAAATGTTTTGTTTTTGTATTTTATTTTGTGACTTTAAATTTTTGATAATTTTTAATATTCAGTTGCGACGATTATAAAACGCGTCTGTACACTGCGAGAGTTAAAAACATCATAACAAATAATATTTTTTTTTCATTCGATATAAATCTGTTTACTTTTTTATAATCTTTATACCTGTTCAGACATATACATTTATTGCGATAGAAAATTGTAATTAAGTTTTTTCGCAATAAATACGAAATCGTTATAAATTTTCAGTAAAACTTCAAATGCTACACTGTTCACAAGCATGTTCAGTGATGAAAATTATCTACAATTTATCTACAATCACAAATGTGAAGAAAATAAATTACATTAAATTTATTAAATTTAAATTTCTTAATTTTAATTTATAATTTATAACAAAAAATAAGTTTAATAAGAAAAAAAACCCAATTTCTTTTTGAGATAAATATGTTAGTTTAAAAATAAAGAAAAAGAGAATGGGCTGTAATGAGGCCAGTTTGAAATAAAAACAAAGTTATTTTCCAGTTGACAAAGTTTATTGAGTTAGCTTAATTCTGTATGTGTGAACACTAAAATTATTTTTTCAATTAACCAAATATTGGCTGAATAAAATTTGTATGTCTGAACATAGTATTATACAGTTACACAACCTTTGGTTGCCAATAAATGTATTTATAAGGCAAAATGAAAAACAAACTTCCCTTTTACAAAATATAACATTTTATTCGAGCAAATACTCAAGTATTTATGCTTTTAGTAAAGATCTTCTGATGAGATGGTGTTTAGCTACCAACGAAATGCATGTACATACATATATTAGCTAACACAAAACAAATAATAATTTATTTAAAACATTAATTCTTTAGTATTTGCTCGAATAAAATATTATATTTTATTCTTATAAATTCAAACATTAAATAGAACACTTGTACTGTTGAAAAAAAAACAGTACGATTTTACCAAAACATTGCAGTTGTACCAATTTTGCCATCCCTGAAATCTGCTGTTTACAAAACAACAAGAATAAAAAGTTCGTGCTGTGTCGTAAATTCAATCAAAAGTCATTAATTTTTTATTATTATATACTAATTGCATTAATTATATACACAATAATTTTTCATAGTAATAAATTCTAAAAATTAAACTGTATCTGCCAACAATCAAATAAACAAACACATACTCGTACATAAATGATTTAATTTGCCCAATAATGCACGATATTGTGATCACGTTGTACCGATTATTGTCGCAATTGAGTTTTGGCCGACGTGAGTCGAAAAAAATTGTCGGAATATGCGTCGCCCAAAAATAAATTGTGCAATGTGCGATAAAAATTGTCGCAGATTGTGCTGTTTGTGCCGATAGTGGGATCTTAGCTTAAGAAATAATAAATTATACTTGCAAATGTTAGATTTATTTTATAAGAAAGCGAAGCATAACAGGTGCAGCTACTTTATTTGTATACTCAAAATATTATCTAGGCGCACGGTAGTGTGACAGGCCAAGTTCGGCCACACAGTGTGTATATTTACACGAAACTATTCGAGCTGTTTTTACCCCCCCCCCCCCCCCCCCAAAACTTTGCTTCTTTTAATCATAATATAATGAAACTTGAAACATAAGGTCTCCCCACAGAAGTGATCTCACAGGTTAAAATTGAAAGTTCTACCATAAAAGCTTCCCGAGATATTAATATTAAGGTGTGAAAAGTCCATATTTTAGTACATATTCACTCACTGCCTCACTTCCACTCACTACGCACTTCCAGTAAAGCTAGAGAGCTGAAACTTCTTTATATGGGGCAGTTCCAGTAGAGCTAGAAAGCTGAAATTTGGTACACAGGTAGGTCCTGATGAGAAATTAAAAAAAAATATTTGGCACAAAATAAATGGGCTCTTTTCACCTGGGGCGACTATGGTGCCGCTTCTTTGTATAGGGCACTTTCAGAAGTGAGATCGGCACAAAAACACAAATGTGAAAATAAGGTCAAGTTCCTATGCAAAATATTTTGGCCGTAAAAACTACTGAGATCAAAATAAAGACCAACTTTTTGATAGGTACAATTCCATAACGTAACAAGGTTTGAATGTTACATATGTACAACGAAACAGTAGATATAAAGAAGTATTTTGCGATCGCCTTCAACGTCGTTATATTAAAGTTTCACTGTACAAAGCAGCACGAATATTTAACAAAACTACTAGGTCTTTGGTAGAACAATTAATGTGCAACAATAAATTCTACACTACTACAGCAGTATATTCTGCATTAAATAAACGAAAAATAATAAATGGACAATAAACAGCAAACGCCACATGGTGTTGAAAGGGAAGCAAGATTATTACTGAAATAAAACAGCAGCATAAACTATGAAAAAAAGCTAAATTGCTATGTTGACATTTTACAAGAAATTTATGTATAGACAGCAGTAAAATTTCTTCATGTTCGAATAGTAAAAAATTATCTTTTTCGCTTCATCTAAAAAATTTATGATTGAAGTCATAAATTTTACAAATCATCAATATAAAGGGGGATAATAACATGACATGCAGCTCTGGAACATTTTAAGTTCCAACAGAGGAAATATTAAATTATTTTTTTTAAATACTAAAGTCTTTACTGATTACACTGGTTGACAAAACATGATTTTTTTTCAACACAAAAAGATGTATGAAAAAATAAATACATCTGTTTAATAAAATTTCTATAAACGTTTAATAATATATAAGTATGTTCAATTAAGTGAGTTGCATATTCTATCACTTATAGCTTCATAGACTAAAAATCAGGAAAAGTTAGATTAATAGGTTGATCGGTTCATAAAACTTAGTTTTCTAAAATTTATCTTGAAAGAAAAAATTTAAATATTTCCTTCTTAAATGTCGTTGCATTAGTTTCTAGCTGCATATTATAAGGGAGGGAATTCCAAAGACGGATTGCGCAAATGAAAAATTGCCAATCAGAATTTAAACTTGGTATCTGAACAAAATTAGTCTCCTACCTCGATCAGATCTGGAAAAACTTAGTCGACGATACAGATGAAATGGCTGTTGCGTATACACGGTTTTTTGCAAAAATATAAGCACTTTTGATTTTAAAATATCATCGAACTGAATACCGTATAATTTTATCGCGAACGGTGTCGCAGTCGCAAATCTTTCTAGGTCATATACATACTAGTGATGTTACGAATATCAATTTTTAGTATTCGCGAATACGAATACGAATACGAATACGAATACGAATATTTAAAACAGTATTCGCCGAATACGAATACGAATACGAATATTTCTTTTGAGGTTTATATTTCAAATTTAATTGGAAAAAATCCCTGCCTTTGCGTTATTAACTATAAATGAGAGACATGATGACTTTACTCATGGATACAAGTGACAGTGACTGTGAAAATGGAGATGAAATTTCTCAACTTAGTTTCCCAGATTCCATTCATCATTTACTTACAAAAACTATCGCGGAATATATATCGGAAAAACGGGCGGCAAATGACGTTAACCCACTGATATGGTAGAAAGTAAATAAGGAAAATACGAGCTTCTTTTACCTATAGTCAGGTAATATTTAGTGACACCACCAACGAGTGTTCCAAGCGAGCGAATGTTTAGTGGTGCGGGGCTTATTTATACACCGCATCGTAATAGGCTTGATGGAGAAAAGGCTTCAAAACTTCTATTTTTGAAATTCAACATTCCTCTACTGAGGTTTGATTACTAATTTAACATGATATAAAACTTTAATTTTTGAATACTAGTTGCAAAATACATATATATTTTTGTTTGTTTTTTAAGAAGGTTATTACTTTGCGTGAAATACAATGGGTTTTTTTAATAAAAGTTAATACATTTTTTTACATTTTGTGTACTTTTTTTAAACTTTTGTATGATTTTTTTTTTTTGAAAATGTATGGGAAAATTATTCGAAAAATATTCGCTTGAATTTGGCGAATACGAATACGAATACGAATATCTTAAAACAGGCGAATAGTCGAATACGAATACGAGTATTCGTAACATCACTAATACATACATATCGAATTATGCTTTTATATACTGTATTGAGTTTACGTTTACTAGCGGAGTCACATCTGGCAAATAATTCACATCCGTACATAAGAATTGGCATTAAATAGGTTTTAGCGAAAAGCGTTCTAATTCTGATTGTCGTGAAATATTGCGACGGCCATAGGGTTCTCAGCATAGAATATGTACGACCGCAAGCGTAGTTAATATGAGTGGACCAGGATAAATTTTTGTTAAATATGACACCAAGATTTTTTGTTGAATCTACCTTTTCCAAACAAATGTTGTTAAGGTAAATATTTGGCATGATTTCATTGGTTAAACGTTTTTGAATAACCATGTATTTTGATTTATTGGGGTTGATACACAGACCATTAGCTTTAGCCCACAAACAGATACGTTCAAGTTCGGCATTCAATGAGACAGCGCATTGTTCAATACCTGATGAAACACACGCCATATAAATCTGAACATCATCAGCATACATTCTTACTTTACATTGATGAAGTCGGTTAGGCAGATCATTAATGTACAATGAAAAAATCAATGGTCCAATAATTGAGCCTTGAGGCACACCTCTACTAATTTGTAGAAAATTGGACTTAAAGTATCCACTTTGCACAAATTGCGACCTGTTTGAAAGTTGAGAACAAAAACATGTTCTTCAATTTATAACATAAGAGTTTGTGATCAATTGTGTCGCAGGCTTTCGAATGATCTAAAACTACCAAGAAACTAGTTTTCCGTTCATCAATTGACTTTCTTATGTGTTCTGCAACGTCAACTAAAGCGGTGATACAACTATGTTTACTACGAAAGCCAGACTGTTGCTCACTTAACATATAGTGATCAGTTATGAAGCGCGTAATTTGTTTATGAACAAACCTTTCGAATATTTTCGACATGAAAGGTAAGCTATTGGCCTATATTCGGTTCTGGTTTTAGGTACAGGGTATAACTTTAGCCTTTTTCCAATTCGACGGGTAGTAGTAATTATTGTGTTAATAATATGTGTTACAAATGGCAGTAGTATTGGCAGAATTATTTTAAAAAATTTAGGGTGAACATTGTCTGCACCAACAGCATTTGAATAGATAGTCATACCGCTCGAAAGAACATCATATTGGCTTACACAATCAAAGGAGAAGTCGTAAGAGGATTCACGGCTGGTGTTATTGTAATAACTAAAGCTGCACTTACGAATTTTCTGTTAAGCTGTCCGGATCAAGACTCCAGGCTTCATTACTTGTAATTTTACCTATACCTATTTGCTTGATAGTTGTCCATGTCTTTTTTGAATCTGTTTTTTAAATTTGTGTTATAAAAAGTATTTAATCGACTACTGATGAATAAATTGTTCAAATATCCATTTATTTTATCATAAGCTGTTGCCTAAATCTTGCGAATTTTTACAATTTTTCCCTTCGCGTACTTTTTTGGGCAAACATTTTTTGAAGAGTAAAATCGACTGTTTACTCATTTATAACTCATTTACTGCATTTTAAGGTAAAAGTAAACATAAGGACTTAATTGATCAACTTAAAATGACGTAAGGAATTCTTAAAATGCAGAAAAACATGACAATAATTTGTAAAACTGTTCCACAAAATTAATTTTACTTCAAATGACTCTACGCAGATAAGCCCAAAGCGATTAACCAGTTGGAGGACAGCATTCTCCGAGTTATTAGCGATATACGTCCACAAATGTTGGATAAAGTCCGAGCCAGCCGTGGCGGTCATATGGAAAACATATTTAAATTAGAATGCCAGAATATTATCTTCCGAATAAAGTAAATTTCATGTCAATTTAAAAAATTCATCTCTGTTTTATTCCATTTCTAACACTTGTTTACCTGTATATAAAACTCAAATTGAAAAAACGCCCCTTAAATAGGAATCTGCTTAAAAATTACATCCGATCCTTGCATGTATGTATGTACGATTAGAATGTTGTAATAGTAGGATATTTCGAGCATGAGGTTTTAAAAAAAAAAAAAAAGAAAACTAAACAAAAATCAACATCCTTTATCTGAAATGACTAGAAGCCATCATCATTAACGTCGTGGTGACGATGCCTCTGCTGGTAGGTGCCATTGCAATTAATGTATTTTTCTGATTACTAGAAGGCATTTTGCCAACAAAATTATGCATTGAATAGTTTAGACCAAAACAACGCTCAATGTTTCATACAGTGACTGGATAAATGAATGCATGAAAGATTGAATGAAGAGGCAAAAAAATTATTCTTTTTTGCTTTTCTTCAAAATAACCAGTCACATTATGTATGTATTAGTGTTATGGAAATGTACGAGTACTTGTTTTTTCAGCATACGTATTAACTTAATGATATGCTGCTTTTTCTGCACTTTTCTCTTGTTAAAATGGCAAATCATTGAAAAAGGGGATAGTGACGCCAGCTGACACAATCATAATTTTTATTCAGACATTCACGAAATATAAAACAAACATTCTAGAACTCTTATTAAGCATGAGGGGCTTTTTTTGCTACATAGGAAGCAGAAACGCATAATTCAAAAACCAATTACGTTTTTTTTTCATATGAAATATAATCTTATCAGCAATTGAAGGGTACAATTTTCAATGATTATTAAGTAGAACTTGTTTTTACTACTCTTTTACATGCTTCCTCATTACAGTAAGTGAATTAGTGATGGTTGAATAAGTCATGACTAAAGTAATTACATGGCTTAGAAAAAAAAAAACAACTCATTAATGTCTATAAAGTTAGAAGTAATTAAAGTTAATAGCGTATAGTGAGCCTAAACAAATTACAGTTCTTACGAAATAAAAACTTTTAATAGCAAATAAAGGAAAAATATATTAATATAAATAAAAGATTTGAAAGTTTTCAAACTGAAATTGCTATAGAACTACACAATTGTAAAAAATATGAAATCTTATACATTTATATATTTTTAAATTTTAGTGCGAGCTGCATTTCTATGTGAAATCATTGAAGGCGTAGATAAAACGAAACTCAAAATATGGAGGCATCCACCAGACCCCGTGCAGAGATGGCCCAATTTTGTTCTACTTGAAGCGAAGAAAATCGAAATTTAGGTCTTTCCTATCAGCGATACAGAAGACAAGAAGTTTAACAACGAGATAATGACACAAACAAACACTTTGCTGGTGCTGCAAATATAAATCACTTGTAAACTCCACTTTGAGGGCGTGTTAGCTGAAGTGGTTAGTGTTTTACAAAGAAAACTATGATCAACATCATAAATTGCTCGTATGTATTTATATTAGTGCTGCATTGTATTAATTGTTGTTGGGTTGTTTAAGTGATGAAAACATTGTACTGGCCAGTTAAAACTGTTCCGAGAACGATTGATACTGGTCAAGCTTATGTATACAACATTGCCCTCTTTCGTCGGCTAGCAGAACCGTCAGTGAAGCAAAACAATTCTAAATAAAAAATAGAAAAAATGCCTGACCATACAGTTTATAAAAGTTAATGCTTAACACTAGAGACGATACACCACTGCTTTAAAAATTAACCAAACACGTAAAAATTAATACTTTTACATTTTCAACATCTAGCTTCTAGCTTTTCTTAAGTTTTTTGCACAATGCATTCTATAGTTAGGAGTCATTCCCAGAGTACTAATCCTACAAAAAAAAAGAAAAAAAAAAAAACACGCACAGCTCATAACGAAAATTCAAAATTTGCGAATAAACTTATTGCAGTTTGAATTAACAATATGCGCACCTAAAAATCTCAAAATATGTATGTCTTATGATTTCTTAAAATAGGACACATTTGGTACTTATGTATATTTGTTTATCTCTTAAGAAAAATCGATTTCATCAAAGAAATTTTTAATTTTTCAGGCTTAAGTACGTTTTCTCTAAACATAATTTTGTTATAAATTAAATTATTAATTAATTAGAAAGAAAAATCTAGTGGCTCTTAATACTTGAACAGACAAAGAAAAATTAGACTGCGCGGAGGGTTGAACTGACATCGATGTTTCGAGACTAACCACAGTCTCATCATTAGAGTTGTCTACCGCTTAGACCTCACTGCCACCTCGGCAGCTGCAATCACATTAGTTAAAGATCCTCTATCATTAATTGAATCTGCTGAATTACATGTAAGTTTTTACACTACAGCTTTTATCATTTTTTAATGGGTTGGAACTTTACTATACTTTTTTCAAAGTCTATCTTGTTCAAGTTGAGCTTTATTCTAGTGTTTCTTATTTGATTCCTAGGTGGCAGCCTTCGGCTACCAATACTCTACAGTTGATGGAATGTGATACGTTATACATATATACAACTGTTTTTTTTTATTGTATAAACAACTGTGATATACAAACATCTCGAAACATCGATGTCAGTTCAACCCTCCGCGCAGTCTAATTTTTCTTTGTCTGTTCAAGTATTAAGAGCCACTAGATTTTTCTTTCTAATTTAAATAATAATTTAATTTATATCAAAATTATATTTAGAGAAAACGAACTTAAGCCTGAAAAATTAAAAATTTCTTTGGTTAAATATCACTCAGTTCAAAAAATAAATTTACAACTTAATTAAAAATCGATTTCTTTAAAATACTCTATAGCTTTATTGCTTAACACATACAGCTTTTAAAAAAATTTAAAATATTATAATTTTCAAAAAACTTTTTACATCTCTTATAATATTAAGCGTATATCTAAAAATTGTGTAAGTAAACTTTAGTATTACGTTAAAAAATAGTTTAAATTGTTTTAAATAATTTTCCTTGAATTTTAATATTTATTTATCATGTTTTAGTGCCATTATTTTAAATATATATTTCCTTAGTATCATTTTTATTGCAAAGCAAAATAATTTAAAAACAAAAATACGGCCATAAAATGTGTATATTTTTATAAACGTATTTCGTTTTTGGTATGTGCAATTGTGTGTAAAGAAAATAACAATAGATTTCCGTTTCGTTTTTATCAGATAGTATTGGTTTCCATACATATTTCAATTCGATAAATTGCTGAGGCCGCTACAGTATTCTGCAAGGACTTAATTGCCATTGTTGTATTTTTAATATTATTGATAGCTTCATTATTTTTATATGGCCACTACGGTCGTAAAAAGCTAAATGCATTTTTTCCAGTAATAAAATTGAGCCCAAACGTCAATAGTTCAATATACAACCAATTCCGAAACCACATATATTTTTTAAATGATTGCTCATAATTTTGCTTTAAACTGTTTTGGTTTGAAATCTTCACTGATAAACTCTGATTACTTTTGTAAGAGTTTTTTTGCTGTAGCGCTTTGCATAAGCTGTAAACATTTACAAAAAAAAAATCAATATCAGTTTCAATTATATGATTTTTATTACACTTTTTCATAAAAATAATTATATGAACAGCCAAATATTGTTCATCTTTAATATTGAATATGGTTTTGTTTTCTTAATTCCCGATATATAAGACTAAACGACACTTTGTCTAACCTCCAAAGTGCCAGTTGCTTAGTATTCGAACAAGAAATAGTGTTTTATAACGCTGCACTGTAAAATATTCACCATGCATAACTTTTCAAAACTACCTCGATAACTACAACCAACGCTAACACAGCTTAGCAACAGATGCTAAGCAACCTTGCAAAAGTACACGATCAAAATACAGCAACACAACTGTTTTGGAAGTCAGCCTTTTTTATAACGATTTTTTTAAAACCGCCAACGATTTTGAAACTACCTTAAAGCACAGCAAATACAAAATTTCTTAAGACTTCACCAATTAAATTACGCCCTTCTTTATTGAATTTTATTTAATTCATATTATTTACTTACATTTTCACATAATTACCTTTTTCGAATGTCGTATGATCAGTATTTTGTTGTAGCTACACAGAGCCAAAACTGCCTAATAGAATCAAGAAGATTTTCTCTATGAAACGCTTTTGGGCTAAGGGGTATCCCAGTAGAAAAAAGCGAAGATTTTTTTTAAGAGATTCCTTATTGTTTTTATGTGGTAAATCTTATTAATTTTTTCAATAAGGAAAACACATAAAATCAAGAAGAAAACTTGTTATTTACAATTTTTTTACCCAATTTCCGTTAGTTTTGGCACCAAATAAACAATCCAAAGAGAAAAACTTTTTGATTCTATTAGGTTTTCATATGAATTTTAAATAAAATCAAGAAGAAAACCTTTTTGAAAAAAACAACAATAAGAATACCTAATAAAAACCATAAGTTTCCTTCTTGATTTTTTTCAATAAGGTTTTCCTTATTAAAACAATAAGACTTCCTTCCAAAAAAAAAAACCGTAGAGATATCTTATTAATTTTGTTCTATTTTATTAGGTATTTATTAGGCACTGTTTTCTCTGTGTAGATAAATATTGCTTATACGTACCCAGTTGTACAAAAAGTACTGCATACTATTGAGGTTTTTAACAAGAGCATTGTAAATAGTGTCGTGTACGCAATATTTTAATCTATTTGCAATATCATACGGTCTGCATGCATAAGTTCTTAAAACAGCCTTTGTCATAAAGAGAACATGTAGGAAATATCAATGTATTGGTGTTTTTTACACTTGTAAAAATTGATTGTTACATTTATTTTTTACTGTAGCCTAACATCATATTAAAAGTTTGTATGCATACACACTGGATTGGTTTAGCGTGTTTATGGACGAAAGAATGAACGAATGTATGAATTTACATAATTAAAAAAATATTTACATTAAAAAATATATATACAAAAAAACTTCTTCCCACTCTACATTCCACATCCTGAAAAATTAAAATATTCACTAACACAGACTATTCACAGACTAAAAAAAAATAAATATTTTCTTGCCCTCTCTTGCATTTGTTTTGTTGTTGCAAATTCTAAAATAAAACGACAAAGAACCTCATTCATTGACGACATTTCCAAAATAAAAACGAAATAGCAGTGATGTACACTATTTCCGTTTTAATAACGTAAAAAATATTCGTTTATAATTAAACATCGATTATTATACGTTCAATGATGCCACTCAATAAGTTAACTATAAAATATTACTTATTCATATAAATTGTCTTTTCATATACAACAATAAGCGATACAACTAGGCTTGTGAATTGGGCCGATATGAAAGGAAAATTAAAAACTAATTATTTTTGTAATAATTTTGTAAAAATTATATACAATTTCTTCTTTTATATGTACCTATATTACACACAAATTTAAAATTATCTTAAAAGCCGACTAAGCTACGTTTACATTTATCAAATATTTGTCGAAAAAAACGTGACCCAGAAATAAACTAATAATATGTTTCCTTTAAATCCAATTTTTTTTTTAATTATGGGTTTGCATTTATTAAAAACTGTATCAAATAATTTTTTGTAGGATATTTCAGTTTATTTTTTAATATAAAAACCAAGTTAAATGACACTATCCCTAAGAACAATTAATATTTTTTTTCAGTATGTTATTATTGCTTGGAAATATCTCTGGTATAACAATTATTTTGAAAATATTTGCGGTACAACAGTTATTTCAAATTAAAAAACAAATACAAATATATAGTGGTGAAATATTAAAATTCAACTGTTATTGTTTGTATCAGTAACATGTGTTATAAAACCATACAAATACAACAGTGTACTCTTCTTCGCTCTTTCGTATCAATTTTTGCAGATATGTATGTATATGTTATATTTGTTTTGCAATAAACCTAAGATTGTTACACATTAACCAGCTAAATTTTTCTGTAATAAGATTATAGTAAAGAATTTTGAGTTCCCTTCTTAATATTAAATATAAAATGTATAACAATCAAGTGAACAAAAAACAAATAATTTAATATTAAAGATTTTTCTCTGTTCTTTAAGTAAACGCTGAATAAACAAAAGCAAAATTTGTAGGTCGTCATGATGCGTGATTTAAAATACATTTTCGCGTGCTACTTTTATTACATGAATGAACATGAACGAATATCAAAAAATATTGTGAAAACATTATCACGCATTTTTCCTATTAAGTGTAGATACTAAAAGGTGAAGGTAAAATTTAAGCATCAAGTCGATTGAAGTAAAATTAAATAAAAAGAAAGCGCAGCTGTATAATGTCCTTAAAATTGTAAATAATTTTTTTTAATTTACTTTTAATTGCTCTCTCAATACCAGGTTGCGTAAGAATTTTTTTGTTTTTTTTTTTTGCCATTTGTTTAATAGGGCTCAAATCTTTTAACGTGTAATAAGTAACTGTTGCCAACGTTCTTTTAAGTGTTTCATAATTGCTAAAGTTGCAATGAAGCGCCATGATGGCATGCTGTGTGTTTGAGTGTTTCTAAATTTTTTTGCCTATAGGCGCTTATTTATTATAGCTTAGTTTCAGTATTGGTTTTAAAACTCTTTTATCACATATATTGTTAGAAAAGCATACGCAGTACAAAGTATCAAATAAAATGATGAAACAGAACACGTCCGCAACTTGAAGCAAAAACGACTCTCAGAGAAAAAAATGCCCAGAATTGAAGCGTCGGCTTCAACTTCATTCACATTTCCAATTTTTATCCACAAGTCTTGTTTTTGTACATTGATTACTGCAAATTATATATGAAATCATGTTTATGCACTTCTGCAATCAATTTTTCGACAATATTACTCATATTATTTACAAATTTAGAAAATTATAATTATATTGCTCTTTCAATTGTTTTTTTGATTTTCTTTTGTTCTTATTTTTCTTTGGTTTTGTTTACAAATTGTATGAAATATAATAAAAGTGTGGTAGCATTGTTGAGAGAATTTTACTCTGAGAGTGAGAGCATAAGCAAAGTCGCTGGCAAAATAAAATAGATTCTATCTCACGACTGCTTTCAGCCGCGTCTTTTATATGCCAAATTGTATGAAGAAAAACGTCAAGCCCCAGTTCTGTTTCATCATAAACCCTTAAAATGCGTCATAATCGAATACCAATAGCGGTGTACAGCTTTACTTTGAACAAAAGTGCTTATTGCAAGTCTCAGGCCTAAATTCACAGTCGTTAGTTAGTTAATAACAATAATTTAACTACCCAGCAAAAACTACTGCTTCGGCCGAAGCAGGTTTGTAAGGGAGATATGCTTGTTGTTGTTGTGCCTCCTGCTGCGTAAAGCGCTTCGATCATGCATGATTTTTGTGCGCGATGTCCCACTTTGGAGCTCTTATTTTTTACATAAAGGAACTCTTTTTTCACATCATCCAAAATGCGCTAAAATCATGTTTGAATGATCTGAATTATGCCTTCGTTTTGCTGTGTCATCTACTAACATACATAATTCATCTGTAGGCAAATACTCAAGTTTAAATAAGAGAGAGAGAGAGAGAGAGAGAGGAAGAGAGAATCAAAATTAAATTTATCTTAAAGTCGCTGTTTACTCTTTTATTCGTGTTAACTAAATGTAAATAGCCGACCAACTTCAACGTGGTTAAAAATAACTTGAGCGATCTCTCTGCCTTCTTTTTGTGCAGCCTCGGAAGCGTTTCAAAACTGCGCATCTAGAAAGCATGAAATTTTGTTACTGCTTCCAGAAACATAATAATTTTTTGCTGGGTAATAATATTTGATTCACAGCTTCTAGTTTACCATTAGTTAAACCATCAAACGCTATGGGTAACTAATAGTTAGACAACAGCTGATTTGTTGGAAATTATTATTAGTATTTTTGTTTTGTGAAAAATTTTAGATATGGCATGTGAAATTGAAAACTTGTAGTCTGATAATGGAAGAGACGCTGATATTGATGTTATAAGGAATATTGGTGCGTAAGTACTCCTTTTTTCTTCCGCTGCTCTTTTGTTCATATTTTGCTTTAAATTATAATATTTTGTTCTTAAAATCTTGGCAATTCGTTGCGATACGCTTTCTTTATTATAAAACTCACATACATATACGCTGCAAGCATCGTATTTATGTTTAGTTTGTAATCTGGGATAGAAAATACTATTATTTAAGCAATTATATTAGTATTTATTAGGAAATGTAATTCCTAGATTTGATTATATGGAAGTGTTACTACATGTATGCAAACATAATTAAAAGTATTTTTGTAAACCTTGTTGCAAGAACTTGTCAACTAACACAACAGTATTACTTTGTTTGTTTCTTACAAACTTTTGCATGAATTTATCAATTAACAAAAAATATATTAAACTTTAATTATAATTAATGAAAAAAAGTTCTTTTTTGAACTTAAGATCTTTTGTCAGAAGACTACACGCTTGATTGATGGGTGCTTATTAAATCAAAATCAACGTTCACGAAAAATATTAATAATCAAAAAATCTTAAGAAATTTTGAAATAGATAACAGACATCAGCATCAATTCGTAAATTTTCGGTCTAATGTTTTTGTTCAAATGCAAAAAACACTTGTTTACGCAACCGTTCGTTTCAAATATTCAGTTTTATTCATTTCTTGTTTTATGCTAACATTAATGTTCTGACCGTGTTGTTAAGAGCATGAAACTCATTTTGAATCGAAGCCAACGTGTTGTTAGCGGAACAAGTGTTTTATTCAGATGTTCAAGTAATTTTGTACTCGTATTTGAATAAATAATTTTTATTTATATTTCTGCCACAGTTTGAAAAATGCACACATACACTTTTGACTTCCGAAATCAAATTTTCTACCAACAAAATACATAGAGTTAGTGTTTTGAGTATTTCTACATATGCCTTATATTCATTGTATCATGCAATCAGATCATGCTCATTTGCATTAAATGATCGAAATGACTTACACTTGTTGAAGAATTTCCTGCTTGTGCATAAAAAGCGAACAACTATAAAATTGAATAATACTTATTTGTGTTGTTCTTAAAATTCAACGTTAGGAAATAAGTTGGCTCGATCATACTTGTTGCAGCTCACTGATGGATTGTGGTATGGCTTAAAATTAAACATTACTAAATTAATTAAACAAACTAATTTGAAAATAACATGTAATGGTTTTTATTTACTTAAGAGTTTTGTAAATATTGTATTTGAGTTCTATTAAATATTTATGTATGTGTTTTAAAAATAAGTCAAATTTATTTGTGCTAATCTTTTTTTAAGTTTGCAATTTAATATATTCCTCTTATTCATATTATCTTATTGTATTCATACGAAGCGAATCATATTAATAAAATTTTGTTATTTTAAACAATAGAGGACAGAGCAAGGAAGTGATTGTACAACTCCATAAACTTTTAATATCTCTTTTGTTTTCGTTTTTTTATATTTAGAAATGCTCTGATGTCTGTGCAATTCTTACTCATAAATAATTATAGATGTTTTTTTTTTTTTTTCTTTAAAAGCTTAGCGCGAAAAAATATTTTTAATTTGGTATCGGTTTCACTCAAATTGGTTGAATAATGTTTCCATAAAGTTTACAAAAAAAAAAAAAATCCTCTTACATAATAATTGTATAGATATTGACAAACTCACTATTTGTTGGAAATAACTCACATTTTACACCCTCAAAGCTTTTTTCGACAGCCGACAGAACAGAATAATGAATAAAATTCAAATTACAAACATTATAAAATTGCTTTTGTTTGCAGGAAAAACATGCAATAAAAATAAAAAAAAGAATTTATAGCCAATTTATAATAGGAAAAGTATTAATGTGTGTGTATGCTCCATGTTGATTTTGTAAACACATATTTACATAATAAATCTGTTATAGTAATAAAAACAACAATAAATTGCAATAAATTATATTTCTATTGTCATTTCATTTATTTTCACTCCGTACTCTTCTTGATTAGTTAAATGTATATTTGATAGTAACATGCATATTTTTTAACTCTTTCTTTAATAATTTAATTTCATGCCACCGTATTACACTCGAAAGCTAACAGCAAAACAAACCCGCGTTAAAACTCAGAATACCTTCATACTTCATGCCTTATTAAAGACCTACTTAGAAATGTCTTTGATTCAATTTTCTTTTTTTAACTCCTAGAAAAGGTTTCATTGAAGGCCTCATATCTTTCTACTGAGAATTGAAAAGAGAAGGAGAAGCACTTTATGTTTTGTTTTCTTGCCAAAGAAAATTTAGGTACCGTTATAAAAACAGGTGAACTTTACAAATTCCAAATACACTACGAATAAATAAACGAAACGTTAACCATTTTAGTTCAATTTTGGACGTCTTTACCTTCAGATATTATTTTAATAAATATTATTAATTTAATATTTATTTCAAAGCATTTTGCATGTGCACTTTTAGCAAAAATCCTTCACTACGATCTGTTAGGAACTATTCTCTGAATGGCCTTTAAAAATGCATTACTTTGTAGGCCTTTCAGAATCAGTTGCGGTAGAAATGAGAGCGCAAAAGCTAAGCCGCAATGACACTGCGTGTAAAAGAATAATGAGTATGAAATGGTGTGAGCAGAGTTTGTGCATCGAAAAGGGGAAGTACGGAGGCATAATAGAAGGCATCCGTAGTCCTTCTTTTTTCTTTTTAAATCAAATGCAACATATTTAATAATAACAAGCAAGACAACAGAAAATAATGTTTCTGCAAAGCCTTGACCATAAAAAAAAGAAACTGGAGAAAATCTACTAAATTAATTAACAATTAATATTTTTATAAAACAAATCGTAAAGATCATAAAAAATATTGCGAAAAAATCCACATTGAAATTCATCTTCAATTATGCAACAGCAACGAAAACAAACCAATTAGAAAAATAATATTATATTTTTTAATTACACTGCTCTGCAAAAAATCACTTTTTGGTTCTCCTTTAAATAAAACTATGTGGACTATATGGATTTTGATGAGCTAAACTTAGATCCATTTTCGGTTATTCGTGGCAATTTTTTTCCCCTAAATTAGTCAGGTACGAAGACATATTTCAGCCGAAATCGACTCAGCCGATTTTCATAAACAAAACACTAAAAGATGCGTAACAAAATTATGTTTAATTTAATTCTTAATTATAGAAGGCCTTCACCATTCTTGGTCATTGATTTAACAAAATTTTTCATTAGGCCTACCTTTATATGAAGAGGCGGTAGAAAAATGTATAAAATAAAATATATTTGCTTTTTCTTTTTTATATTGCACTATTAAATTGCAAAAAAAAACGAATTTTACAAGAAAAAAATTATTTCCCCTCTGAAATTTTTTAATAATTCTAAAAAAACTATACTAAATTAAATTAAATATAATTTTTTTACGCATCTTTTGGTGTTTTTTTTATGAAAATTGGATGAAACTTTCTCGAGTTAGGCTGAAATATGTCTTCGTACCTGACTAATTTAGGGGTGAAAAAATGCCACGCCCATAAAAAACCCGTACGTGATGGAGGAAAACCGAAAACGGATCTGAGTTAAGGACATTAAAATGCATATAGTGTACATACTTTTATTTAAAGGAAGATTTTGCTGCTGAGCAGTGTTATTAAAGAACTAAATTAATAAATTCCTAACCAGAAACTGTTTGAGCGCTAACTTTTTTTCACAATTGCCAAATTTTTGACCGATGATTTTCAAAAGTTTTTTCAGTTTACTAGTTTCATATGGCTGATTGCATTTCAACGTTTTAGCTCTCAAATTATTTGTTTGGTCAACGTGCGTAGATGTGTATGCAAAAGTTCTAACAACATTCTTTCATATCGAATAACAAAATTGATTTTGGTTTTGTGATGGGTGTTCTAATATATGATGTGAAATTTTGCGGAATTCGTTGCAATATTAACGCTGCTACACAAACTCAAAATATACTACAATGTTAGAATATGATTTATTATAAAAATTTAATACAGGAATTAGGCTACAACATATGAGTACATTTCATACAAACAAAATTCATTCCCACTATCATAGCGAAACCGCATTCAAACACAATATTCTAGTGGTATTTTTGTCAACAAAACCACTGACTATAATGTCAGCAATTATTTTAATTACTTTTTAGAAAATAGCACAAACCTATCTTAGGCTATGCCGAATATTATACACCCATAACCACAACGAATTATTAGACTGAGTCAAATCTTCTCAAATTACAATGTACAACAAATTCTGTTTTTTTTTTTTTTTTCAAAAATGGCATGTCTCTAATGACTTATTCTGGTAGACAGATTGTATTCAAGATTAACTTATCTGGAGACCTAAGACAAGGTTGTTCTTAACACAGTGTGAAGTGGAGTTTTCGCCACCACCAATGAGTTTCCCTGAAGGGGTACTGGTGTTACTTTCAAGGAACAAAACAAGCAGCAACTTTTTTTCTCATGGAACGCCAACTATGGAGAAAGCCGTTGATAAAGTGTTTGATGTATCCAATCTCGCGCTTTATCAAAAAACTATGTTACTGATTCGGTGGCTTAATATTAGTTGACCACAGTCCAACCAACCACTAGCAGTGATCGAGTATCAGCATCATAAGCAAAACCTCTGCCAGCAATTTTTAGTAGCAACTTCAGTCACTACGTGATAGCCACTAACCAGTCACTGATATCTGGTACCGTTTGGGGCAGCAAGGGGACAAAGTATACATCCCACAGAGATTCGTACCATTGTGTGGCTACTGGTCAAATCTCGATTGAAAGCTCCTTAAATTGACTTTCTATTGACTTTGATCTTAGGCGGGGATCAAAGGGCCAGTCAAATTCAGATGTATTAGCGTTTTGAAAGTTTACTTCATGGACTCGTTTCGGAGGGATCTTAAGTAAATAGCCATAGGAAATCTTGCAATATAGACATTTAGGTTAATCGAACTGTTTAGGGAACAACTTAGCCCTTACATTTATATAAACTGAGTGAATGGATTCTGCTGAATGAACTGAACTCAACAATAATGAATAACATAAAATATATATTTATGTGTTTTTTTTTTAACAAACCGTATATTACCGAAAGTAGCGTAAATGCAACGCTAAAAGTTTTTACATTTTATATTACATTATTTTAAAGTGAAAATAATTGAATTACTTTTTCATAAAATATTTTTTTTTCCGGTTTAGCTGTCAATATGTAAAATGTTATACCAAATAAACAAATTGTTCTTTTTTCTGCTTTTTTGTGGTAAAATTATTTTCATATAGATCTTTATTTTCCCAAATAATTTATAGTTTCAGTGTGTGTGCATTTTTAATTTTATTTAAAATGAACACCAAAAAAAGGGTTTCAGGCTTTTCTGTTTAAAACATTTAAACGAATAAGTTTGTTTAAAGTGGTTTTTTGTGACAGAAAAAAATTCAATAACTAAATTTAAATGAATATTAAGGTTTAGCTAAAAAGAAGGAAAGTTAGAAAATATAAATAATTTTATTGTGGGATTTCTTATCTTAAATGCATATACACACATTTCTACATACATACATGTATTCATATTCCTCTTAATATAAATAAATTTAATTACATTAATAAGAATAACATATGTTGTCTATATAAAACCTAAACATTAAATTTGATACGGAAGATTATATTAATAAGATGCAATAAAATAATTATTTTTCAGTGTACGACCATCGTTTACAGAAGAAAAACATGTTTTTAATGCAGCACTTTGTTAAAAATAAATAAAATTTTGCTCGGAAATACTTTTAAATATCGAGAATATAATAATTATGTTATCTAAAAGTTATCTTATCTCGACTTCAGCACTTTTTTCTTATTCTCACAGATTTTAAGAGAGTTAAACAATGTTCTCGACTTTTTGGAATCAATAATATATCAAAAATATCTAGGCGTTCATCTTGATCGTCGTTTAACATGGAAATCGCATATAGACGCAAAGCTAACACAAATTAAATTAAAAGCAGCCCAAATGAATTGGCTTATTGGAAGAAATTCTATATTAAGTCTTGACTGTAAACTTTTGTTATACAACGCGATCCTGAAACCAATATGGGCCTATGGAATTCAATTATGGGGCACTGCCTCAGCATCAAGTGTAGAAAAAATTCAAAGGCGACAAAACAAAATTCTACGTACAATTACTGCAGCCCCCTGGTATATCCAAAATCAGCGAATTCACAAAGATCTTGATGTTCCGTTGGTGAAGACAGTATTTTCAAAACACGCAAAAAAATATATTGAAAAATTAGTATTGCACCCAAATCCACTTGCGCGCAACATTCTAAATTATAGTGGCCACACCCGGTTGAGAAGGAGGGATACTCTTTCTCTCAGCCGTACACGAGAGATGTAAAACATCAAAAATCAACAGTTGGAATTAAAAATTTTGTTTAGCACTGGCTAAACATATATTAATGTATTTTTAGATTTAAGATTTGAAAAACTTATTGATGTTTCAATATGTAATTGAAGATTCAATATATAATAAAACTACCACAAAAAAAAAAAAAAAAAAAAAAAAATAATATATCAAGGAAAAAATTTTGGCTCATCATGTACTCGTATACTTCTGATATCGAAGCATATATTGAATTTTGGTAAAAAGTATAAAAATTAAAGAAATGCTTTTTTAATTAACAATAAAAAACTATTATTTTCGTCATTACTTAGCTTTTGGTAAATTCATTTTAGGTTTATTTCAATAATCTGCTATAATCCCTGAACACCATTTCCCTTGGTAGTACTTCTTCATTAAGGCAGTACTGTCATAAAACCAGTCATCTTCTTCACCCAGAAAGTTCAGCATGTATATTTTTAAGAACATTCCGTTTTAATTGTTCCTATTCATTCAATTTCCCTTCAAAAGCCCTCTAATTTATCAGTTCCCGTATTAGAGAACCTACAAATACCCTCTAGTTGTTTTTTATTATTTGTTCTTTTTTTTTTTTTTTTTTTTTTTTTGTTGACTCGCTGAGTTTAGGGCATTCATTTTCCTTTTGGTACAAAAATTCACTACCTTCACAAAATGTTTTATTAAACCTCGTTTTATATGCAACCGAGGCAAAAAAAAATTCATCAGGGTTAAAGGATAATTTTTAACATATTTATGGCTTTGAGCAAATGGTTTACGCTTGGTTCAGACTTTCTTTATGTACCGACTTTCAGTCTCATTCGTTAATGAAACAGCAAAATTGTGTATGACCTAGTTGTAGTCTGAGGGTGGTGTTCGCTGAAGTGTTTACCACGTTGACTACAAATGAAGCTTTGACTTAAGACCTGGGATCGATCCATTTGTCAGGGAAAGTTAATCAACATCACAAGTTTGTCTAATGTTTACTAGTGTGGCTTGTAATAATTGCGGTTGGACTTTTTGAAATGCTATTTCACTGGTCACTAAAAATGGTTCCGGCAGCGACGATTGATGCAATTCTCAGGTAATGTTTATTACAGCACCTCTCTTTCGTCAACGAATTAAAATAATTAATAAAATGACTGCTCACACACCTTTAGAAAATTATTGCGCCTACTTAACATTAGAGGCGTTGTAACAGTGTTCTAAAATTAACAATCCGCGCAATAGCAGAGTTCTAAAAGTATAACGTCTTCTTCATCATTTTCAGCTACTACGAGTATCTTTTCTACACTGTCCCTTTCCCATGCCACAAGTGCAGCTCCTAAAGAAATAAAAAGAAGGAACTATCGTTGAATACTTTTGTGGCATATTTATTATATTAAAGAGGCTGAAATTAAATTATTGAAACACAAACGTAAACTGAGGTTGGAAATTATTTTATAGCTCACACAAAAAAATGGATGTAACTGAAACGAAATTATAAATTTTTTAACAAAAAAAAAATTAAAATTAATTTTATGTGACATAAACAATGTTAACCAGTGTAATCAATACTTATTTTATTGGTGATGAACGTACAACTCGTCACGTAATTTCCCATCTAATTATACAGTTATTTTGTGACGAGTCTTACGTTCACGGATGTAGCGATTTGGGCCCTGATCTTAATTTGGAATTTTATCAATGCATACATATTTTACTGCATGGGAGGTTGAAAGTGTACTTTAATCCTTATAATTTATTTATATATTTCGTATCGCTTTTTGAGCAAAAACTTTCAAAACTTAACATATAAAAAAACTCAAAAAATAGTACTGTCATAAATATTTTTTTTAATATTGTTGTTTCGTTATTTAAAAAAATTTATAACAACAGGTGGGTCCCAGTTTCCAGATAAGTTATAGTCCCGAGACGTCATTGAACATTTAGCTTAGCTGCAAGTTTTATTTCGACAAATAAATAATTTTATCATTATTGCCAAATAAAACAAAATTAATGTATTTGCTTTGCTTTTAAAGCGAATAGCGTATCCTTGGAAATAATTTCACACATCTTTATTTTAATCAATTTGAATTAAAATATTGACTATAGAACTCTGGGGTGTTTACATTTTTATTTACTTTATTGTTTGCGAGTATACTTATATTTGAATTCAACCATGTATGGCAATATTTAACAAAGCAAATTTATAATTGCCATAATAAACATATACAAATTATTTCCAGGTGAATAAGTATATACAAAAGCACATACAATTATAATCAAATGTATTGTTATGCAGTTTAATGTTATCGTTTTCTAATTATATGCATTCTATTAAAAATATACTGCTTTAAAATAATCTTAGTCATGGCTACCATTTATTAATATATTCAGGACTATACTTGTACTTTAAATATACACTTATGTTATTATATTATTATACATAATTAAGATATAAACTTTGCATATAATTATGATATTTTCTGCCTTGTTTAATACGAGTGTTTGTGAAAACATGCAAAATGTACAAATTGTGTACAAAGTTCGTGTCGACCTGAAAGACGTCTGCACTTTCTCAACTTTGTAAATATGCAGGTAAATTTATGTAAATATGCCAAAGCAGCATAAGTATGATTTCGAAAACTTTCAGTTAAACAAAAATACAATTAAAGAGTAGAATAGAAGTTTTTTTTTCTACGTATTAGGAAAATTTAAATTTTCATCATATTTTTTGTGGCATATTTTTTTTACTCAGTGATTAGTAGCATATTAATATAAACAAGTATGTTAAGAAGTCAGAAATCTGGTACTAAGACAAAAGGACACGCCTTTACATTCTTTATTTAAAAATTTATATAAATTTTTAAAATTGTATAACACGTCCGTGCTTTTGTCAAAATCAAAGAAAAATGTTACATATATTTTTCTAAATTTTTATGTTTTTTTTACAGGACCATGACATGCATTGTGCTATGAACTGTGGAGAAAGGCATTGGGTAGAGAGATAAGATGTTTAAAATGTCGAAGAAGGCTTAATTCTTCAACAACTCTGCTATTCCGCATTTTGTTAATTTTTAGAGCAGTGTTGCCGCGCACTAAATTTCTTAAGCTGACGAGCAGGTATTTTATTAATTGTTTTACTTCTCCGACGATTCTGCTAACCGACGAAGGAGAGCGCTTATTAGCTTGGAACGTTATTAATTGCTTTTGAAAAAGTTTTTTCGTCAGCACTTCCATGGCTTCATCATGCAAATTAGAGAAATTTATGATGTTGATTGACTTGCCCTGACCACGGATCAATCTCAGGTCTTAAGTCATAGTTTGTTTCTAGTCAACGCGCTAACCAGCCAACATTTATAAACCTCCTTATTTATGAACGTTTGATAAAGTTAAATTACATAATAAAAGTACATAGTAAAAGCCCGTAACAAATTCGTTAATTAATCCTTCAATAGCTTTAATAATCGTTTTTAAGTAGGAATTTTAATTTTTTTAATAATGATTGGCTTAGCACTGTGTTGTATTTGACATTGAATGAACCAAGGAAATGCATTGAGACATGCTTAGAACACAACAATTGCAAAAAAAAATTTAAATAAAATTTGTAGAATATCTAAAATAATAAATTGTTCAATTCACAAGCTCAGTCGTCTGTCTTATGGTTTAAAAAAAGACGATATTTGTTTATGTGCTTGTGAACAGACAAATTTGTTGTATCGTTATTTTGTCGTATTTTAAATGTCAGTTTAATGTCAAATAATTTAAATGTCAGTTTTACGCTCCACGGTACTCTCCCGCCACCCGATTTAAGGGTTGAAATTTATATGGTTGGTAGCCCTTACTTACTTTAGTCCACTCCTAAAATTTTAACTTCCGGAAACTTATAGCTTAGGAGTTATTCTATATACCACCGTGTCGGGATATACCATGGTGGATAAATTCATTAAGCCCGGCCGAAGGCCGGCTATGCAAATTGGTCTTATACGTTGAAAAAAAATGTAAAGGGAAATCGCACATATATATAAAAACTTCAGAGGCCAATAACTCGAAAACTATGCGTTGCCGCCAACTTTTTTATTTAATTTTTTCTTTTTTTTTTTTAATTTTCTATCACATAGGCTAATTTTTATTTTGTTTGGGGCAACTTCAAGAATCGGTTGGCGGGAGAGTACCGTCCACCCCAGTTTTATATCATGGTGTGAAACCAGGTGTGGGAATTATAATTTGACGCTAAATATAACTTTCTTTTTTAGCGACAAGCAATTTTGATTAAATTAGTTTGAAAGTTAAGTTGAAATGAATCATGTATATATTTATCATTAAGAAGAATGTATTTTCTGGTGTTACTTATCACATATATAAAATATTTTTACAAATTAATTTAACAAATAGAATATTCCCTGACCCGGCATCAATATAACAATTGAAAAACATATAAAATTCAATCGTATAATTATAACACACTTTTGTATGAAAATTACCAACAACAAAAATACAATATTGTATAATTATACGATTAGGCAACACATATGACGTTAATACGAGCTTGTGAATTGAACAAATGTTTAACTTAAAATTGTTTATTTCAATTTGCCCCAATAATTTTATTTATTGTCCTTTAATAGCAGACTAATTGAATATAAGTTTTCTGGGAAACCCTTAATAGATTCATATCGAAACAAATTTGTTTATTGTGTTTTTGTTTCGACGTCTACTGCGTTTACCAGGGCAAATTCATGACAGGTAGTCTCGTCAATTTAGTCTATTATTTTCGTCTTGTTTCGCCCCTTGTATTCGTGATCCAGTTGCGTTCTCAAATGCCTTGTTAACACATTGTTAGGTATTTTATTTTGTCATCGGAAGTAGATATTTTTCAAAGCGAATTGAGGAAAGTATATATGTTATGAATTTCCCCAAGTATTAAAAAAATCTAATTAAACCGGAACTTTTATTTCCTTTATAGATACGATATTCATTTAATATTCTATAAGTTTTTTTACTATAAGTTTTTATACCCTAATTTTCATTAATTTAAAGTTAATTTTCTTTACATTAAGGTAATAAAATATTTATGATGCTTTTATCAAAATTAGTTTTTAATTTACGCCAATAAATAAAAATATTTGTGAATAATGAATTTAAGTGAGAGTGCAAAAAATTATATTCAGAAGCCATAAATATAATGAAATGGTAAATAGAAAAAAAACGGGTATAATAATTTAATGCAACAAAAACGACAACAACAAAAACTCAAATAAATAAGCAAAATGCCATTAAGTAAATAAAAAAGGAAATTAAATTATATCAAATTCCAGTAAAAATATTCACACTGCAAATTTCAAAGGGAAATAAAATTATTTACGTTTTCTTTTTTTTTTTCTGTGAAAAAGCAGGCAGTTAAAAAGTACACAAAAAACAGAACAATTTAACAAAAAAAAAACTAGAAAGCTCTTGAAATAATCATGAAGTAATAATAAGAAATAACTGCCAAAAAAATTAGTAGTGCAGAAGACTGTAAATGTTTTAAAGTTAAATGAAATTCTTGACGGCCAATAACACCAAAAACTTTTTTTATAAATCAGTAATATTATTGCTAATGGCATATTTGTGAAGGAATTTTCTCTTTTGGAAACATATTGAACTGATTTAATTTAATTTAATTTAATTTAATTTATGTCAGTTTATAGCAAATATTTGAACGGATACTAAGTGTTTTATTTAAAATTAATATTATTAAATTTCACGCGAATAGCAATTGATTCTGCAATGGGATAATAAACTGAGTTCAAATGTGTTTAATACGATATTTGAATGGGGAAACTCTCCTTGTATATGAATATGTAAAATCTTTATAGGGTGGGTAAAGTTTTCTGAAGCTACGCAAACACAAAATTTTAATTCCAAAGACAAGTGGGGTATTCGCACTGTAGTCATAAAGTCATATGTCATTAAATAATAACACACCAAAATATGACAAGTGTGAGCGCGCAGTGATATAGGTATCTGATAGAAATTGATTCGGTTTGAAATGAAATAGAAGACTTAAATGGAATCAAATAGTTTTAGGTGTGATGGAAATCGGATCGAATCTATTTTCATAAATAAATTTGTGTGACCTCCGTCGGCTGGAAAATTCCTGCTAATTTTTGTTTGGCAGGCGTATTTTTTTCAAAGATTTTACTTTCTTGGATTTGCTCTCAAATCTTTTCAATTTATGCAAGTTTTTCCATTTTTGGGATTCTCAATGTTTCTTTTTGCATTTCTCAAAGTTTTGGCAATTTTTAATCAAAATTATGGATGATATTGTAATTTTGCCGAAGTTTTGGGTTTTATTAGATTTTTCAGAACTTTAGTCAGTATTTCGTTCTATAATCATCCCACGATTTTGCGATTTTTCGCAATTTTCGTGATATCTACAACTTGTTTCATATTCGTTAAAGTTTTAGCGATTTTTAATCATAATTATGATATCTTTAACATTTTTGCAGTTTTTCGCCATGTGCGTTATTTTTGTAAGGTTTTTGGCATTCTTACATCTCTGGAGATTTGAAATAAAAATTTTGGGTTGCATAAAAATTTTCAATTATTAGCGAATTTTCGTAAAAACAGATTTTTTTTTTAATTTTTGCCATTTCCACATGTTTTGAATGTTTTGCATATAATAAACTTTTATCGAATTTCGATCAAGATTAAGACTTATTTAAAGTATTGCAATTTTTGCAATTTTTCACTCCAGCGATAGAGCTTTTTAGTTAAAAATGCTGAAAACACGCCATGCACTTGAAGATTTTATCGAAAAAGAAAAACAAAAAGGAAAACATTTTTTATGACATTATCATAAACATAATAGTACTCTTTTGTATGAAAAAAAATTATTTTAAACTAGTTTAAATATTTAGGACATTATGAGAATATGACTGAAATGACTACAGTGTAAACACCCCAAATATATCTAAATTCATACACACAAAAAAACAAAAAATTATTTATGGTATACCTTAGCTGAGAATTGTATTAATCATCGCTGCCGCAACAGGTTTTAATTACCAGTGATATGTTATTACTTTAAACAGACCAATCGCAATTAATACAATGCCATCCTAATAAGATAGGTTTATTATATTGATTGACTTGCCCTTACCCGACAGAGATCGATCCCAGTTCTAAATTTATAACCGCTTTAGCCAACACCACCCTCAAATTAAAAAGTTAAAAATTAACGATACGCCATTTCGCCGATCCGATACCGATACTCAAAAATAAATATCGCCGATAGCGATTCCGATACCGATACGCATATTGAAATTGAGCTCAAGTAAAAATTAACAAAACTCAAGTTTTATTAATGAGCCATTCAAATCATCAAAACTGTCAATACATTTCAGTTTCTCAACTTCAAATTTTCAAACAACAAAACGTCTGCATTATTTATGATTTTACAAAATAAACGAAGGCATTCAGTTAACATTGGCTCAAGAATTAAAATATTAATAAGACTTAAAAAAGAGAGAATTGAATTTGAGATCATGTTAAAATTAAATTAAAATTATAAAAACAACATTGCAAAAGATTAATACTTATAATTGATATTAATAAGATTTTTGTTTAAAAAACAAAGTGTTCTTAAATTTTGCGGAGATAGACGATTTCTCAAATCCATTTGAAGCAGACCTGCAGTGGAAAATATTCTCTCAGATGCGACAGAACTCATTTGAAAACTTAAGTATTTCTGCGCCATTTTCTTTAAGTTTGGGTGGATATGTCATTGCGCCAGTAAACAAGAGGGTCTGCGTCTCTAGGAATATTAGGAGATCTAAAGTATCTCTCGACTTCTTCGATAGCAGAACCACAGCTTAGGATGGATAGAAGATTATCCTCCTCGGATTCTCTAATAATTTTTTCTCATACGCTCCAAAGGCGAGTACTTCTCGTAGACTTATCAGAACTTTTGCGAGGTGTAGGGAGGACTGTGTCTTCAACACTTTCGGAATGTAGAGTCATGTTAAGCAGCTCAATAAGACGTTTTTTCGATAGGATTGAAGTCGATTGTCTTTGAAATATTCGAGCTTTGTATCGAGGGTCAAGAATTGTAGATAAATAATAGGTTTCATTATTCTCTAAACCATCAAATCTTTCATTCAGAATTTGTCAAATTTTTGGGACTCTGAACTACTATCCATCTCCGTTGCTTCATGTATTCTGTTTTCTAATAATGTTCGAAGACTGTTAACTAGCGGAATAGCGTCAGACAATATAGCAGAGGCTTTGCTTTTGGATTTTTTAGCCTCTAAATTTGTACATGTTGACATGTCTGAGATGTCAGTTGTTATTTTAAGTTGTAATTGTTGTAGAATTACCACCACTTGTATTAATGCGCCATGAAAAAAATCTTAAAACATACAAACACATACAAGATTTAGCATTGAGAGAACATTTCATTACTATGGTGCAAAGCAAAATAGAAGAAACAATTTCATTATGTTCTGCTTTTAATATGTTATTTCTCATAGTTGTCATGCAAAAAAAAGAGTTGAAAATTGAATATTTTGTTCAAAAAACTCTAAAGAAAAATATAAGAAGTATCGGCGTATCGACAGTAAAATATCGCCGATATCGATATATCGGAAAACCAGAAGTATCGCCTATATATCGGTATCGGTATCGTTTGCATCCCTAAAAATTACAAAATAACAACAAGAGGATAAAAAAATCTTTTTCTTTATTTGAATCGAAATATTTTTTTGGTGCCATTTTTTATTTCTTTCTGCCTGGCCCAGTATATCGAACAAATTTTTTTTTCGTAAATTGTACGATATGGCCCACTATTTCGGCAGTTAGTTACGGGCCAATTTTTTTTTCATTAAGGCATTTTTTGATGGAGCCAAAAATTTATTTTATTTTTATTAAAGTATGATGTAATTTTAATCTGTAAAGAAAAAACTTGCTGTTTCTATCAGATAAAATTAATTAATGAAGTTGGAGTAGTTAAATAAGCAATCAGAGGTGATCACCGTTGCTTTGTTCTGTACTTATTTTGCACATTGTAAAAGCAAGTAGAGTATAAGATTTTTTTTTTTAAATTGGTGTTGAAATTATTATTTATGTTCACAATTATATTCCGTTGCCCTGTTGGTAAACCAAAAACATCAAAATATAACTTTATTAGAAATTAACTTTATTTAAAATTAGAAACAGTGTCTATTACCACTCACGTTGGTAGCTGTGTAGCAATTCTTTTTCTCTTGTTTAAAATAATTTTAAACACAACAAAATATTTTTTCACAATACAAATAACTTTTGCTGTTGTTGGCTGAAAAGCGAAAAAAATATATGTTTTGCAGACTGCAAACGAAAACAAAATATTTATGTTTTTATCAAATGCATTCTATTTTAATGTTTTATTTTATGAATGCGGGTATTTGCAATAAATATAAAACCACTGAAGTGGTAATTTTAAAATTTCCAAAAAAAAAAACATTGCACAAAATTTTACAGTAAATATTTTTGGTTGTTGTGAAAAAAAGAAAACAAACATTGTTAGATATATATAAAATTTAAAGAATTTATATCTTTCCTTACAATCGTATATTTTAACTAAGTTTAAATTTTGGACTGTAGATATTTTTTATTAAAACTATTTTAAATTTAAAGTTAAAAAAAGTTGTGTATGTATAATACATCCTTTTGTCGATTTTAAGGCGTTTTTGTAATTAGTTGTATTAATTGCAAATTTTGCTCTTCTTGCGATTCGATTTTAAGCTAACTTGAGAATTTTTCAACACATCGATAAAAGAATTGATTTCTATACCAGAACATTGGGAATAATGAGACATTGCAAATGGCAAACAAAATTTACTCATTACTATTTATAAACTGACATGAAATAATTGATTAACCGAATTGACTGTAACAATAGAAATTAAATACAATACCAACAACATTTGTAAATCAAATTTATACTTTTCCAGAAGAAAAACTAAAAAGCGAATCTTCTAATGCCGAAACTAAAACTTATGAGTATGTAGCACGTCAATAATCCCTATCGCTGTTAGAGGATAGAACGCCAGCATCATCGCCTACCACTGTACATATGACACCATCAGCAAGAGAGAAAAAAAAATTTAAAAGGAAAACATAAAAAAGAATTCCTTCATAAAAAAGAATTCTTTTAACTTTTACGCGTTCAATGCTAATCTTATCTGCAATGACATTCAGGATATGTCTCCTGAATATAAATTTATTTCTGTTTGCGGACAGATGGATATTATTAAGGCTATTCGTATACTAGCAAAGTGCAGAATTTCACAAACATTTATAATCATTATATTGCTACCCTCCAATTCATAAAAATTTAAAATCGATTTGAAATTTATTTTAAGAAAAATCTGTATTGAAATTTTGAATTAAAACACATTTGAAATTCGTTTTATATTTTATGAATACTACCATTGTTATTTAAATACATAATTTTTAAAAATTCAAAAAATTAATCAGAAGTAAATTTCTACACAGTCTTGCAGGAATGCAAATGATATAAAATTTTTTATTAATAAAACAAACAAGAAGTTTGCGGATTGAATAATCAATACTGTACTGTAGATAAAATTCGTTGAATGTTAGTAAGTCATGACGTATGTGGTATATTCTCAGTTATTTTCGAAATATTACTCATACGTTACACTCTCACTTCAAAATCACTTAAAGGCACCACCACCATACACTGTTAAAATGCTTGACATCGAGCGTGTGTACGTGTGTTTGACATCAAGAATCCCTAATATCTCAATTTTTTCGATTTTTCATCAAGCGTATGCGCTTCATCTTTAAATTAGTCTAAGACTACTTTGCTTAGATGAACGCAACAAATTATAGCATAATTTATTTTTTTAATTTTATTTAATCGTTTGGTCTTTAACTTTATTAACTAACCAAGATCTAAACATATTATTTTCACTAAAAATTATATATTAAAAATAATATTAAAAACTTCATTAACCTAAAAAAATTCTACTTTAATTTTTGTATTAAATTACTTACCAAACACAGCTCATAACTGTGGCTATTATGATTAATAGCCACAGTTTTACCAAACGTGCCCTTATGCTTGTTTTCTTTTAAAACCTTCACATCATTTAACTTTATTTCCTGTCATTCACTTAACGTCCATAAGCATTAACTTTTCCTTCTTACAGTGAAAAATTTCAATCGCTCAACAAAAAATTATTTAATATAAAAAAAAAAGAATTTTTGTTTTGCTGCTTTTTATTTATGTTGAGCTTTTCAAAATTAGCCATCTGTAAATAGTGCGTACAACATGCTTCGCTCTACTTATTCGTATTTCCTTTTTCCTTAAGTAACACACTTATTCAAACACTCAGCTACAAACACACACATACATACATTTTTATATGCTTGAAGAGGTTAAGGTATAAATTTTTATTAGTAGCATACCATTCCACATTTCAATGTTAGGTAGAAGCTATTCCCAGGTGTATGCATTTATTTCTACGGGTAGAAAAATTTTGAAACACTGAAAGTATTCATAGGAAA
The DNA here is from genome assembly GCA_947311025.1 of Lypha dubia. NCBI lineage: Eukaryota > Metazoa > Arthropoda > Insecta > Diptera > Tachinidae > Lypha > Lypha dubia. The sequence continues at coordinate 56,924,691 of OX371260.1, read as the reverse complement.
CCTTTTTCAAATATATTTAATTTTTTTTCTGAATTATCCATTTTGTCACAATTTCCTTGATGGATTTTATATTTCATCATAATTTGTAATGAAGTGTATAATAAATAAAATGGCTCATGATTTCGATAACATTCTGTATTATTTCGTTAATAATACAACCATCAAATAATGTTAAATTCATTTAAAATTGCATGTGTTGGAATATGTGCAGAAGATATTGTGAACTGTGTGTAGGTGAATTAATTTGCTTGTTAGGTGGAAAATTACAGTTTATGTTCGAGAATATTTTCACTTTTCATTTAAGATAAAAAATTTAATTTATTTACACTTGTTAATGACTTGACAAAGAATATAACACACATTTCAATTACATCTTTATTAAAGTACCTGTTATTTTTATTGTTCATAGTAAATGTGTTAAGGACCTTATAAATTGCTTCTATGGCAGTTCAGTGAGTAGCACACTTAACATAAAGTAGAATATGTATTCAAGTTGTACATAATAAAACATCTATATAATTATTTATATTTTTCACATGCCAGCTACTTACAATTAATGATATTTTTTAAGAGAACTAAATAATGACTTGAAACATAAAAGTACGAGCGGTAAAATGTTTTAGTACTACAAAAGTTTTAGTCGACTTTTTAATAGTTTGATTAATCAAATAATTAAAATTAAGGGTTTCATATATATTTTTTTTTTTTTTTTGATTAACAAACACAACCCCCGCAAAGCGATTAGCTTGTCTGCAGAAAACACCCAGGATCTCTGGCCGGAGTCGAACCAACAACCTCCGGACTACTAGTGTAGTATTACTACCTATCGGCCACGGCGGACTGAAGTGATTAGCTCGTTGACTTCAATGCAGACTATGACTTAGGGCCTGGGTTGAATCTCTGGTCAGTCCAAGTCATCAGCATTGTGAATTTCTCTAACGTACGTTACTGTAGCTGGATGGACTGTTTAATTTATTTAGGCATATCACTGGTCACTAAAATGTAAATTAAGTAGGATTCCTTATTATTTCTTATGCAAAGCACTACATTCGACAGAAGCCTATCAGATTTGAATTCAAAAATTTGGCATTGAATACAAGTAATGGACACACGGTACAATTCGATATTTACTCGTATATGGGAAAAGTACTGTGTAGAGCCACTTAGTTTTTGTGCAGGTGGTGACAAAGTCATGGACATTATTACAAAAACAAATATGCCAAGCAACAAAGGATTAAAAGGAAGATAATCCTATTTCATTTGTTTACCATAAAGGTTTTTACTGATAACTAGCTCCATCCGGTTCGCTGCACAAATTTGTTGAAAAATAAAAGCATCACTTATAATAACAATTTATTCTTCAAAACGGACTTAATTTTACGACATTCTTTCCAATAGGGATGGTATGATTTTGAAGTGCCGTTTAGGCCATTTGTAATATGTCATGATCTGTCATTTGTTTTTCATTGTATTCAGTAGTGTTTATAATTTTATCATGGAGAGATATACGCAAAAAGAACGTTGCTGATTTTGCCTAGGAACACCTTGAAAACGATAACGATTTTTTTAAGAAAATCATTTTCTCCGCTGAGGCTTACTTTCATCTGAGTGGTGCGGTAAATAAACAAAACTGTCGATTCTGGTGCGAAGAAAATCCACAAATTGTTCATGAAAAACCATTACATTCACCTAAATTGACAGTTTGATGTGGTTTTTGGTCTGGTGGAATCATCGGTCCGTACTTCTTTCGAAATGAAGCTGGTAACACCGTTAATGTCATTGGAGAGCGATATAGATTGATGATAACCAAATTTTTATGGCCGAAATTGGAAGAAGTTGATTTTTACAACATTTGGTTCCAACAAGACGGGGCTACGGGCCACACAGCAAATGCAACAATTGAATTATTGCGAGAAAACTTTGGAGATTCGAATATTTCAGGAAATTGCGATATTGGATGATCTCCAAGATGACCTCTCGTGGGATTATTTGAAGTCATTGGTCTTACGAAATAAACCTGACTCTCTTCAAGCTTAACAAGTCAATATTGAAGGTGCCATTGATGACATATGACTTGATTTAGTGGAAAAAATGTTCGAAAATTGGGTTCATCGAATTCGTTCCTGCAGAAGAAGTCGTGGAGGCCATTTGAATGACGTTTTATTGAGAGCTTAATTGTGTCGATTGTACTTCATATTAAATAAAAAACGTTTGAATTTCCTTAACATTCAGTGTGTTTTTTTTAAATAAATCATATTACTCTTATTGGAAAACCTTTTATAAATATTAATATTTTACTTATATGAGGGTGCCAGTTCCCCTCCTCCCACCGCTCCTAAATTCTGCTGGAAGTTGTTTTTTATTCTTAAAGTTACAGACGCAAAATTTTAAAAAACATTCTTTGCTTTAGTTGCAAAGATATATGAATATTAATATTCCCCTTCCCCCTCGAATTGAAAAAAATAGCCAATTTTACTTTCCCTGTCATCACTAATATGGTTCCGAAATTTAAAGACCATTAAGTCGATTTAGGTGGTTTTAGCTGGTGACCACAGATACGATATATAGACGTTATTCAAAAATCAGTAATTAAGGAAAAGAAAATTTTTCGCGATTCTAAAACTTTCATGGGAACAACTTAAATGCTTTTAAGCGAAAGTCAGTTCCGAAAATCGGTAAATAAATAGCGAATTTATATGATAAACAATGTTTTGCACGATGACGGGGCAACTTACGTCGGTTTTCTAATAATGAGACGCAACTGCAAGCAAACCGTATATAAAAAATAAAAAATAATTTATACAATCGTTTTATAAATGATAAAGTTAAGGAGGTTCGAAAATTAAAACTAACGATCCTCCATCTTTTTTTTAAGTCGATTAAAATTACATGGTTTTTAATTTAATAAATAAAAGGCCAACTTATATTGGATACTGCCCATTGTAACGTAACAGCCCATTCCATACCACATACAAAACTTTATATTTTTAATTTTATTAAAATATTTTTAATTGGCTAATGTTACTTACCTAGATCGCAATTAAGATTAGTGGTTGAATTTGTAGCCAGTCTATGGATGGACTTAAATTGTTTCTCCTCTACGGAAGTTAATTACTTCCTCATCTGTGTATGCCTACATCCTTTCTCGAGGCAGAAATTCGATATATCGAATATATATATTCGTTGAGAGCATTTTGGTCAGGACCAGAGGCCAAGCAAAATATTGTTATACGAAAAAAATTTTAAATTATTTTGGTTTTATTTTAATTTTTGTTCCTGCGGGAAAACACAGTCTAAAAATTATACTTAAAATTAAAAAAATTCCAACAATTTTAAATAAATTTTATATAAAATATATATAATTGTTTTCCTTTAACTTTAACAAGAAATTTTAATTAAGAGTTCAAGTAATATTGCCAACAATTAATAACAATAGGATTTAGTTCAACATTAATTTTCATCTACAAAAAGATTAATGAAAACTCATGGCATTCGTCTTATGTGTTGTTGTGTAATTCGTTAAGAAATTGTTTTTCGAATCTAAAGAAGTACACAAGTGGCTTGTTTATGGAATTGTTTCTTTCAAGAAAATAAAGTTGTTGTGCATTGAATGGCAAATGATAAACGATGTTTTAAGTATAAAAATAAGGAAGAAATAGAAAACTACGAATATCATTTACGAAAAAAAACCAAAACCCATTTAAATTGTTTTTTGTTTTAAGTACAAAATAAAAAACAAAGATTAAGAATTTTTTTCTTAAAGGATATTTAATGAAAAAAAACTTAAATAAAAAGTGTGTTCCTTATCTTTTACTGTACTTAAACTTCAAAATCAAACACAGCAAATGGAAATTTATAAGAAATTTTAACTACTTTCTGCGTTGTTTGAATTATAAAACTCGGGCCAAGCTATACATTTCGATCGGAATGGTTTTAATTCCGTAAATGTATTTCGATGCTGTTTGATTTACAGTCTTCAGATTCGGTTTATTTTGTATTTCGATTTGACATTCTTAAAGATTTTTATACCAATAGTTGTTTTTGTAACACATTTATATCAACAAGGTTAGGATACCTTGACCGGAGCCGTTAACAATCATCATTCAGCCATTTAATTCCCATGATAAAGCCCCTGATATCCTCAAGTTTGCACTTTGCGATATCACTTATGCCCTCATGGAAACGTCTGCTCAGCCATCTTTGCCTATGGCGTTGCAGCCTTGGGCAATGACAAATGATATGCTCTATAGTTTCTGGTTCCTCTTCATCCCCAGACATCCAACAGAAATCTGGAGAGCCATTTTCCCATATGCTGGTCCTCGCTCTAACCGAGCAATGGCCAGCCAAGGCGCCTACTAAGACTCTCAAAACCTTTCTATTCATACCCAGCAGTAGATCAGATTTACCTGAGTCTAGTTCTGTCCATATGGACCTTGAGACTCTACAATTTTCTCTATTCCTCCAGGAACGGTTAGTTCTTCTAATTACCCAGTTTCCTATAGTAGTGACCGATTGGAGGTTTAACCGACCTGTCACTGACTGCCAAATCTAATGCTGACCCTATTCTTGCCAGCTCATCAGCAATTTCGTTTCCCTCAATATCGCAATGTCCTGGTACCCAAAATAGCGTAACGCTAAATTTGTCCATAACCAAGTTGAGAGAAAACCTACACTTGCTGACCAGCTTCGATTTGACACTATGCACCTTCAAAGATTTCATCCCCGCCTGACTGTCAAGGTAGAATGTTACCTCCACGCGTTCAATTACGTGTTCTGTCACTAGTTCCTTGGCTCTGAGGATCGCTATGATCTCAGCCTGAAATACACTACATTCGTTCGGTAGCCTAAAAGACCTACGAATATCCGTTCCTAAAAAAAAGACGCCAGCACCCGTCCCTATTTGCATTTTCGATCCATCTTTAAAGACCACGCAGCCCTCGCACAGTCTATCACATTTGACCCAAAGATCCCTATCCGGAATGACTAGTGAAAGCGTTCTAATAAAATTAGTCTCAACAACCTTGGAGTCCGTAAAACCAGGGGATATGGTCTCCCGTCTGCTAAAAGTAATCTTTTTCAAGAGTGATGTATGACCTGTAAATCCCTACCTTACAAAACCCGCTTCCGTAAGCCTGAGCAAACTCTATGCCGCCGTTCTTAAAACAAATTCTTCAATGGGAAGTAGGTGAAGGATGACGTCCAAGGCAGATTGAGGGGTGCTCCTCAGGGCCCCAGTAATACCCAGCGAAGCACACCTCTGGACCTTAGCAAGAACTTTCCTATGGCTTTCTTTCCCCAACGCCTCCCATCATACGACACATCCATAAGAAATCAGCGGCCTGACAACCGATGTATAAATCCAATTTGCCACCTTCGGTTGCAGATCCCAGTTCCTCAAAGATCAACAAAGATCATATTAAACTTTTTTTACTACGAAAATCTTAGTTTACTAACGCTCCTAAAAGTATGCTTGCTATTTATTGCTTACTACAAATTCCATTTAGGTATGGTTTGATTATAAACCAAAGACTCAACTTTTGGAATTGAATCCACTTTTGCTCGGAATTGAGTTCGGTGCCATGTGCCATGTGTCGAAACTATTGTCCAACAAATTACATTTTGCCCTTCACTAACAATTATTTTATGGCTTGCAATCTCCCGAAACATTTTTTTCTTTTTTCATAAAATAAACAGCAACAGCAATCCTAACAAACAATTTTTGTCGTTCTGACAGAAAAGTAGGATGCAGTAAATGACAACAGTTGTGCATACCCCAAGAAAAAAAAAAACGTACAAATGCACATAAAACAAACGGAAAACACCAACAGGCTTCAGTTTAATGAAATACATTTGTACATTCGAATGCTTGGGGAAAAAATAAACTGATTACAAAAACCAAAAGGGACTATTACAACATATTTTATGTTGTGCAAACAAAACATAAAATTCTTAAGGGTTAAAACAGAAAACAAATAGTCTGAATGAAGTTTAGGTCAAAACTAAAATTTGCAAAGACTAAATTAAATTTTGTGTAAAAAAACACTTAGAATTAATGACAGCTTAAACGAAACGAACAGTGACGAAACGGAGATAAAAATTTTGGCAAAGCAAAATGAAAAAAGAAGCAAAAACAAATTTAAATTAAAAGTTTGTTAAAAAGCAGATAAAGTATATGAGAACTACAAGAGAGAAAGTGCACAAAGAAACAGTTTTGCTAATTTCTTTATCTGCTTAACTTCTAAGCTGCCTTTTGGTTGAATGAAAGTCATTAAATAAAGCTTGTGTTTTTTAAATTTAAAAATAAAGAGATTATCAAAATCAAAGGTTATTTTTTATTTTTGCTCACCCATAACACTTTCATTTAAAAGCGAAGCCTCAATTGAGAGCTTAATACAAACAGTAAATACATTTACTCTAAACATGTCCTGTATGATGCAGGAAATGTTGAAAATGCAGTCTACCTTGTTGCAGGCTGTATTGAAGGAACCATGAACTTAAGAATCTGTTTTGGAACGCAAACGGCATCTGCCAACATAAAAACGAAAAAGAATATTTTCTTCAGGATAAACAAATCGATGTTATGCTTTTCTCAAAAAATCATTTGACATCTCGAAGCTGTTTCAGAATTAGTGGATATAATTTTTACGAGACCAAGGATCCTCGAGGCAGAGCTTGTGGTGGTTCGGGAATCCTAATAAAAACGCGAATAAAACACCACCTGTTGAATGATATTTGTGAAGATTATCTTCAAGCAACGAACATCTGCATCGAAACTTAATATCCAAAACTTGTAATATCATCTGTCTATTCGCCCCCCAGATTCTCAATTACCGAGAGTCAGTATACGGCTTTTTATAAATCACTGGGCCTCCGTTTTCTAGCAGCTGGCGACTACAATGCTAAGCACACATTCTGGGGTTCACGTTTAATCACTCCTAAGGGACGAGTTTTGTTCGACACAATATCTAAAATGGGTTTGAATGTAGTTTCAAGTGGACAGCCAACATATTGGCCAACAGATCGACAAAAAATTCCTGATGTTATCGACTTTGGAATTGTGAAAGGCGTGCCCAGCGAGATGGTTGAAGTTGAAGCATTGTAATATAATTAAAAGTCTTTGTGTTATTGTGGTGCTCTCTAGGAGCTCTCAATTTATTTATTATTTTATAATTTACTTCGAGCTATCTAGTAGCTCCTAAGCTTGAGGTTTTATGATTGATTTCTTAAACTAATTGACATTGGCTTATATACTAATTATGAGAATAATTCTTAGGAAGAGAATACAAATATATATTAACGCTGGGTAAGCATATTTAGCTTCCCACTATTCAATAGTTTTAAAGTCTAAACGAGTGCATACCTAAAAGCAACAGATACTTTGGGTTGCTTATATTTACAATTAAACAAATGCAGTAAATAAATGTTATTCACTTAAGTGCATTGTACAGCTGCACTTGATTAAACCTACAAGTGTCAAATTACAGTCACACAAAATATATTGCTTGCAGTTTGTCAATGCTTGCATGTTGCGGTACTATTGAATCGCAATGCATATTATACATTGTTGGTCACATGCTACAGCATATTTGGACTTATCTTCAGACCACTCGCCTACTATTATCACTATTTACTCACACACAACTGCAACACCTACATGTGATTTACCGCTGACACCTGCACGTATTAACTGGCTAAAATACAAAAAATATTTGAGTGCTCATTGCACGGAAAATATGCCATTGAGAACACCTGCTGACATAGAAAATTCTATTAGGTTGTTTGAAGCACATGCTAAACAAGCTGTTCTTAATGCTTCTTCAATTCAACCAAATCAACAAGCGAGATTTAACAATATTTTTTATGCAGATATAGAAAGGCTATTGACTGAAAATCGGAGAGCTCGGCGAGAATGGCAGCGCTACAGGTCGCCCCAGCTAAAATTAAGGCTTAAGGAGAGTACCAAGCAGCTTAGGAAAGTTTTGCAAACTCAAAAAACAGCTTCCCTTCAAAAATTCCTTCAAGAGCTAGATGCAACACCACAAACAGATTATTCACTGTGGCGTGCAGCCAGAGGACTAAAAAGGCCGGTGATATGCAAACCCCCATTACGAGCTCCAAATGGTGACTGGGCAAAAACTGATGCTGAAAAAGGTGCACTTTTTGTTAAACACTTAGAAAAAGTTTTCACTCCGAATATTTCTGCTGATATTGTTGAACTGCCACCAGTCGTCTCTTTACCAGAAATATCGCTAAAATTCAACATTGTGGAGATTGAAAAGGCTATTACTAGTCTTAACACCAGAAAAGCCCCAGGTGTCGACAAAATAAGCAACAAAATGCTTCAAAAACTGCCTTATATTGCAAAAAGAGTTATACTCTTCATTTTTAATAGTATTCTACGGCTGCAATACTATCCTGCAGAATGGAAGGTTTCGATGATTATTATGATACCAAAGCCCGGCAAGGATCATACGAAGGTTGAATCCTATCGGCCTATTAGCTTATTGCCCAACATTTCAAAACTATTTGAAAAGCTGTATATGAGCAAGCTGATGCCTATAGTGACTAGAAGTGGATGCATTCCAGATCATCAATTTGGTTTCCGCAGACAACATAGCACTATTGAACAAACTCACAGACTTGTGAACGTAGTTAGAGACACCTTTGAAAAAAAGAAATATTGCTCTGCGCTCTTTATAGATGTTTCTCAAGCTTTCGATAAAGTATGGCACGAAGGTCTTATCCACAAATTAACACGAAATCTCCCCGCAAACATCGTCAAGCTTTTAAAAAGCTATCTAGAGGAACGAAAATTTGTTGTTAGGGAAGGCAATTTTTTAAGCCCTTCGCAGTCGATCGAAGCCGGAGTTCCCCAAGGCAGCATCTTCGGTCCCTTACTTTATTTAATTCATGCCTCTGACTTACCGTTAAGGATTAACATTCATACATCAACATTTGCTGATGATACAGCTTTTTTAAGCGCCCATGAAAATCCAGTAGAAGCTTCCATCAACTTACAAGGGTATATATCCAAATTGGAAAAATGTCTCAAACAATGGCGTATAAAAGTTAACGAGCAGAAATGTGTGCACGTCACTTTTACGTTGCGAAGGGAAACATGCCCGCCTATACAAATCAACACCGAGACTATTCCGCAACATACTGTAGTCAAATATCTAGGCGTTCACCTTGATCGCCGTTTAACATGGAAATCGCATATAGACGCAAAGTTGATGCAAATGAAATTAAAAGCAGCCCAAATGAATTGGCTTATGGGTAGAAATTCAATACTGAGCCTAGACTGTAAACTTCTACTATACAACGCGATCCTGAAACCAATATGGTGCTATGGAATCCAGCTATGGGGCACTGCCTCAGCATCGAATGTAGAAAAAATTCAAAGGCGACAAAATAAAATTCTACGTACAATAACAGCAGCCCCCTGGTATGTCAGAAATCATCGAATTCATAAAGATCTAGACGTTCCGTTGGTGAAGACAGTATTTTCGAAACACGCGAAAAAATACATTAAAAAACTTGAGTTGCACCCAAACTTACTTGCGCGCAATATTCTAGAGTATAGAGGCCACACCCGGCTTAGGAGGAGGGACACTCTTTCTATCAGCCGTACACTAGAGATGTAAAACAACAAAAATCAACCGTTGTAACTAAAAATTATGTTTAGCATTGGCTAAACTTATATTTATTATTTTTTTTTTTTAGATTTAAGATTTGAAAAACTTATTGATGTTTCAATCTATTATTGAAGATTCAATAAATAATATACATATAAAAAAAAAAAAAAAAAAAAAAAAAAATTTATATTGCATTTGTTATCGAAGAAACATAATATGTTCTTCATAAATATCCCTCTGACAATACCATTGTATGAACATAGTAAACTCTGCAAATGATGAGAAATTTGAGCGCACTATAGTAACTATGAAAGTGTTATTTTTCTGGTTTATGTAAACAATTCGCTAAGATAAAAGAAAAATGCACATTCAAATACATATTAATTATATATTTTATATATTTTTATTTGAAAATATTTATCGAATAAACTTTTCTGGACAAATTAAATTGAATCAAATTAAAAATAATTAACTTATTTATCCAATTGCTATCTTTTGCAGTTCCGTAGTATTTTTTATCTCTATGCTGCAAAGAAACATACATTCGTATATTTAGTTCACTCCATATATATGTACTCGTATATGTACCTTAAACCACTGATGTAGAAGATTTCAGGTGCACTTTTATTTCGTTGTAAAATTAAATAACTTTCATCATATAATTATAATTTTAACATAAATTTTTTCACTTCACATCTCCTCGTCTTATTAAATTCTATGAACGACTGAACTTACATACGATTGACAGATATCTTGTTTCTTTTCAGAACATAAACAATGTATGGTCACAATAAACTTTAATTTTAAATAAAGTTTTATTATTCTCATTTGCAAAAGATACTCTTGTAGCAGCGCAAATACTTTTTTTGATACATTCAATTTTAATGGGACGAAACCCAGAATGATTATTTTATTGTCGCATCAAATATTTTAATAATTGAAGAATGTTTAATGCAACCATATTTGCTTCAATGAATAATTATTGTTGCTATCATGTCTTTTCTGTGCGTGTACGAACTGCTTTATTATTATTAATATTTGTTTATATTTAAATATGATAATCAGAGCAATCAACAAATGAAAAAAATTTAATATTTTCACATATATTTAGATTTCAACTGCATTGGCCGAATAGAACAAATATTGTCCCTATTTACTCACACACAACATGTGATTTACCGATGACATCTGCACGTATGAACTGGCTGAAATACAGAAAATATCTGAGTGCTCATTGCTCGGAAAAAATGCCGGTGAAGCGCATGTTAAACAAGCTGCTTTTAATGCTACTTCAAATGAAATAAACCAACCAGTGAGATTTAACAATATTTTTTTTGTAGATATAGAAAGGCTATTGACTGAAAAACGGAGAGCCCGACGAGAATGGCAGCGCTACAGATCGCCACAGCTAAAATTAAGGCTTAAGGAGAGTACCAAGCAGCTTAGGAAAGTTTTGCAAACTCAAAAAACATCTTCCCTTCAAAAATTCCTTCAAGAGCTAGATGCAACACCACAAACAGATAATTCACTGTGGCGGGCAGCCAGAGGACTAAAAAGGCCGGTGATATGCAAACCCCCATTACGAGCCCCTAATGGTGACTGGGCAAAAACTGATGCTGAAAAAGGTGCACTTTTTGTTAAACACTTAGAAAAAGTATTCACTCCGAATATTTCTGCTGATATTGTTGAACTGCCACCAGTCGTCTCTTTACCAGAAATATCGCTAAAATTCAACATTGTGGAGATTGAAAAGGCTATTACTAGTCTTAACACCAGAAAAGCCCCAGGTATCGACAAAATAAGCAACAAAATGCTTCAAGAATTGCCTTACACTGCAAAAAGAATAATACTATTCATTTTTAACAGTATTCTACGCCTAGAACTCCAGACACCAACCTTTACACTATCCTAAAGAATGGAAGGTTTCGCTAATTACTATGATACCAAAGCCCGGTAAGAATCATACAAAGGTTGAATCCTATCGGCCGATTAGTTTACTGTCTTAGCTTTGGCTAAACATATATTAAACTTTATTTTTATTTTTTAGATTTAAGATTTGAACAACTTATTGATGTTTCAATTTATAATTGAACATTCAATAAATAATAAAAATTATAAAAAAAAAAATTAAAAGCGATTTTTTTAAGGCTTTGCTTGCAGTTGGGTCCCATTTTAAAAAAAAAAGTTTGCCTTAAAATATGATTATCGAATATATCCTATATTCATTGCCTGATTTTTAAAATTCTTGCTTTGTTCAAACGGGTTTACTTTTAGTTTGACCACTTATTTTTTTTTTTTTTAATCGGGTCAACTCCCAAAATATTATTTGTAGTATTGATTTTCCGAAGTCGATATTTGCTTGATCGGGTTTGCTTACATTTGGGATGATTTATGTTTTAAATCGGGGGCAAGGTGAGCCCCTTCTCACCAAAATATATTTAATTTTGCACACCTCCGCTATATATGGACTGATATTAAAAATTCTTAGTTAATCGGGGGGCAATTTACCCCTCACCACCTTGAAAAGTTGATATTTCCCATAACTCAATTATTTACCGACCGATTTGAAAAATTCTTCATTCGTTTAATCCAAATTATGTGCAATTTGTACGCATTAATTTGTTCTGGAAATCAAATCATTGATTATAGATTAAACAGTCAATTGTTTGTTATTTTAAGTGGTTTTCTTGTACAGAGTCCATCATGAAGCGCTTCCCATCTTTATATTTAAATTAAGATTTGTGTTTATTATATAATCGACACTTTTTATTCGTTTGAAAGGACTATAATGCCAACAATTCATATCGTTAGAATGTCCGCTGTTGCATCCGAAATGTGCAATTTTCCGGACATAAATTAGGCGCATAAATCAGGCTGAATTTGACCGAAAGCATGGGTTATGTTGAATAATACCCAATATGACATGAGCTGTGCGGCACATAGCGCCGTATTGTTGAAACTTCATTTCGTTGGTGTCCAGATCATCTGATTCAGGCTAAAAGAAGTTGGGAGTTATCGACCTATAGTGATCGGTGTCGACATCATCATTCCCAAAGAAATATGTTATTGTTGTAGGGATAAGACTACCTGGTATGAATTCGCTTTGATACATATCACAGCAGTTACCAGCATATATTATGCGGCTTATCTGATATTATTTCCACAAAATGTTCCTAGAAGGACAATTTATGTTTTTAGCACACATATTGATATATGACAGATTTACATTTTAGTTTATATGTATATAATTTTAAATAATATTCATGAGTTTAGTGTATGTGTGCATGTGAAACAATTTGTATTTGAAAATTATACAATAAAATTTGTAACAAAACACCAATTATAATAATAAATTTTTGAAACTTTTAATTTGTGTCTACTGCACATGAAGCATATTGGCATTATTAAATATTTAAACAACTGTTTTCGTTATTGCAATAAAACTTAATAAACGAAATGAACACAAATTTTGTGTAATTATTATGGGCAGACAAAACGTAAATACAAATATTCGTCTATACATACTTTAAAATATCGTTAGCTGATAAATACAGAACCATGTTTATTTAAAACTTCATCATAAAGATGAGCTAAATTTAAAACGAAAATAAACATATAGACTGTACTGTAATGATGAACAATTTCATGTATTTTATTTCAAATATTTTGTCTATTATAAATATTTAACAAACGCAATTATGTGTTTTTCTATTTAAGCGAATTTTAAATTTTTGTACTGATACTAATGCATATTTGTTGTTTATTTAAATTAAGTAAACGTAAAGTTTTTGATGACGTTTAAATTCCTTCAGATGATTTGTGACATTTTGATGTAATATTTGCTGTAATTCTCTGTTCAATCATCACTCCACCGTAATGTGTTTTAATAAATTCTAGTAATTCGTTGCTAACAGATCATTCTTCGGTAAAAGGACTTGTGGCCGATTTAGCACTGAACTCCCCTGCGCCATACACAGAAAATTCATATATAAACCAAAAATTGCAAATGTGATATAAGCTTGTGACATGCGTCCAGCCTGTTATTTTCAGTTCGCGAAAGTTTACATCGAATATCGCATCAAAATGCTGATTAATCAGTTAATAAAAATGTTGATGATTTGAAAAATTTTATTCAAAACCAGAATAGAATGTCTCTGATTATGTTTCTCGAATCGACTGCAACTATTGTTCTCCGTTCAGGAAATACACAATAGGTTTTCCTAATCTAATACATCAATTTAAGGCGACTCCAGAACCGTAATAAGTTTCAAGAAAATAAAATTAACGCATAAAGCACTCAATTTTCTTTCTAGTTAATTTTATTCCCAAAGAGTTTACATTTTTATGTAACTCCCGCCTATGAAGCATACACCAAGTACCATATTGCTGCATAATTAAATTTTTAATTACAATCATAATACAGAATAATTTGCATTATAGTAGTTAATGATAAATACTAAAATTAACTGCAAAGAAAATACGAATAAACAAATTAAGTGAAACAATATTCAAAAGATAATTGAATAGTGTATCCAAAAAAATTTTTAATTATTTTTCAACAAATTGGTAATAATATTAAGTTCCTTTAGGTTATTGTAAAAAGTTTATTATTACATATTATTATTTGCTAATAAATATGAAATATTATAATATGAATGCTAGCAAAACAATATGAATCCTTTAAATGATATTTCATATTTAAATAAGTTTATTGGTATAAAATTTAAACAATTAAATTTTTACAAAATTTTTACATTTATTTGAGCATGTACTCAAGAATTTTATTTATTTGTTGCGGGTTAGCAATATCTAAATATATATTTCGTTGGTTGCCATACCAACTCATCAGTAGATGTTTACCATTTATGTTTGAAAAGTTCCAAAGCTCATCTATTTATGCATAAACTCACAAAAAGATTTGTGAATTACAAAGCATACAAATTTCTTTTCAAAAAACTTTACAAACATACACAACAAATAATTTTTCATTATGAATGTGTTTACTTTTATATACCTAAAAAATTAGACAATAGTTGATATTCTTCCCAATTAGTATCCGCTTTACGAAAATTGTAAAGATGGACAATTGAAGGCTGATGAAAGGTGTAGCGGCCTTGAAATCGGCATACTGATACGTTCTGCTAAAAACTGATTGGATATAATAATAATATTTTTCAGCATAAAATAACTCTTAGTAATTTGAATTTTCATTAATTCAATAAAACTGAACTTGAGCCTGATAATATTACTTTTCGGCACCACGAAATAAGCCCCAATGAAATAAGCCCCAAATCGAAAAATGAAATAAGCCCCAAAAAATTTTATGAAATAAACCCCAAATTTTTAAAAAATGAAATAAACCCCAAAAAAAATTAAATAACTTTATGATGTAAGCTTAAGAAGAAATCATAAAATGCAAGAATTTTATCCTCTAAATTATATCGAACACCGGCTTCCCGTTCCAAGCATTTTCTGCATAACCGGCCTACGGCCGGGCGCAAGGAATTTCTCCTCTATGGTATATCGAACACCGGCTTCGCGTTCAAAGTATTCTCTGTATAACCACCCTACGGCCGGGCGCAAGGAATTTATCCTCTATGGTATATCGAACACAGGCTTCGCGTTCAAAGTATTCTCTGTATAACCACCCTACGGCCGGGCGCAAGGAATTTATCCTCTATGGTATATCGAACACCGGCTTCGCGTTCAAAGTATTCTCTGTATAACCACCCTACGGCCGGGCGCAAGCAATTTGTCCTCTATGGCATATCGAACACAGGCTTCGCGTTCAAAGTATTCTCTGTATAACCACCCTACGGCCGGGCGCAAGGAATTTATCCTCTATGGTATATCGAACACCGGCTTCGCGTTCAAAGTATTCTCTGTATAACCACCCTACGGCCGGGCGCAAGGAATTTATCCTCTATGGTATATCGAACACCGGCTTCGCGTTCAAAGTATTCTCTGTATAACCACCCTACGGCCGGGCGCAAGCAATTTGTCCTCTATGGCATATCGAACACAGGCTTCGCGTTCAAAGTATGGTACATCGAACACAGTGTAATGTATTTTATAGTATTTTATATTATTTTATATTATTTTATAGTATTTACCTAATAAGAATGTTCTACCCTCGTAGGGTACTGTATTTAAATTCCTTTATAAATTCCTTAATAACAATTACAATAACTATTATTAATATTGGAATTATAATTGGAATATTATTGGAATATTTTGTAGTTTTAAGATACTGTTATATTAGTATTTAAGAACTTACATTTATGAAAATAAATCAATCATAACTCAGCCTCAAATCGGCTTATTTCTTTTTAATAAAAATACAGGCATTTTATCTGCCTTTAATATTTTATTGCCAGTGGCGTTCTTAAGCGCCGGCAAACATCAATAGGCAGGTCAATTTTAAAACACTACACCTTTTTTCTCTACATGGCGATCATGCCCACGGACTTAGAGTATATTCCCATGGAGGAATACAAGCCAACTGGCCGAAGTAATGAAGCTCCACACTATGAGGCCACACATATAGAAGCTGGCCCCAAGCCTTTATCAATAAAGGAATACCATGAAAGGCAACAAAAAAGAAAAGAGGACCAACTTACCGCGATTCCGGCAACAAGCAAGCCCAAACATAGAAGAGGAGGAGCACAGGTGCGAATCCGAAGAAAACTGGCTGCGTTAAGGGCTACAGTCAACGTAGACCCACCACCGTCCTGGGAAGTAGCATCCGAGACATGGATACAAATTGCAGCATTGGAGGCGCTCCAAGAGCGATTTTTAAACAAAAAATTTAATAAATTAAATCTTTAAAACAGAAAAAAAAAAATTGAAAACAAACACTGAATAAAAAAAAAGAACACTGCATGAAATAAAAATTGATAATTGAATTTAATTTAATTGAAATAGAAGAAAAAAGAAATTTTTTAAACACAAAAAAAAAGTTAATATATGTATACACATAAAATTTTAGCAAATAATATTAGAAGAAAAACACAAATAAAGATTGAACTAAATGTAAAAACTTAATTATTTACTGAATTTAAAAGAAATATTGAGTTAATAACAAAATTAATTTGAAAAGAAAAACCTATTAAAAGAAATGAAATATGAAATACCGCGAAGAAGAATATATCTTAAATAGAATGTCAAAAATCAATTTAAGAGTTGCCATATTAAATAATTACAACAAAAGATATATAGAAGCTGGAAGATAAAAAATGTTAAAAGTAAATTAAGCGTTGCCAGCATTTTTATACATAGATAGATTTTTCACAGACAGAGGGCGATAAGAAACATTTAATATCAAAGTTGCCATAAAATGTTTTTTTCAAATACCAAATAATATTTATATTTCAAAAAAAAAAAAAAAAAAAATGATAAGACAGAATTTATTCCTTCACCATTAAAAATCAAAAAAAAAAAAAAAATATATAATCGCGAAAAGTAAAGAACAAAAATTTAAGAAAGAAGATTAAGAAAGAGAGAAAATTAACGAAAGAAAATTAAGAAAGAAAGAAAATTTAAGAAAGAAAATTAAGAAAGAAAGAAAATTTAAGAAAGAAAATTAAGAAAGAAAGAAAATTTAAGAAAGAAAATTAAGAAAGAAAGAAAATTTAAGAAAGAAGATTAAGAAAGAAAGGAAATTAAGAAAGAAGATTTATTTCCTAAAGGAAAGCGTCATGAACTTTCATTTGGAAATGAACTTCTATACCACACGTAGTATCGCACAATTTGGAGATAGTGAGATGTAGCGATAATCTATCTAGCACACAGATGCATTTGGAGAAACTACTCTCAAGAATACCATTGATAAATTTTATACTACAAACGGGTTCTTAAGTAAAGGTAATTAGAAAAAGGAAGAAGAGTAAAGGTGATTAGAAGAAGAAAAAGAGTAAAGGTAATTAGAAAAAGGAAGAAGAGTAAAGGTAATTAGAAGAAGAAAAAGAGTAAAGGTAATTAGAAAAAGGAAGAAGAGTAAAGGTAATTAGAAGAAGAAAAAGAGTAAAATTAATTAGAAGAATAAGAAGAGTAAAGATAATTAGAAGAAGAAGAAGAAGAGTAAAGCAAAAGAGTAAAACAAATAATAAAACTTTCAATGTTCGAAAACGTGTTTAAAAAGGAATAAAATCTGTCAAACAAAAATATTTAAAATCTGTCAAACAAAAAAATTTAAAATCTGTCAAACAAAAAAAAATTAAAATCTGTCAAACAAAAAAAAAAAAAAAATTTAAAATCTGTCACAAAAATATTTAAAATATGTCATACAAATATTCAAAATCTGTCACAAAAATATTTAAAATCTGTCACACAAATATTTAAAATATGTCGCACAAATATTTAAAATATGTCACACAAATATTTAAAATCTGTCACACAAATATTTAAAATCTGTCACACAAATATTTAAAATCTGTCACACAAATATTTAAAATCTGTCACACATATATTTAAAATCTTTCATACAAAATAAAAACTCTGTCAAACAAAAATTTTAAAACTGTCATACAAAAATTTAAACTCTAAAAATTTTTAAAAATTTAATTTATAGAAAATTTTAAAATTTTAAACCTCAAATTGTAAAATTTTTCTTAAGGGGTAGGGTGTAATGTATTTTATAGTATTTTATATTATTTTATATTATTTTATAGTATTTACCTAATAAGAATGTTCTACCCTCGTAGGGTACTGTATTTAAATTCCTTTATAAATTCCTTAATAACAATTACAATAACTATTATTAATATTGGAATTATAATTGGAATATTATTGGAATATTTTGTAGTTTTAAGATACTGTTATATTAGTATTTAAGAACTTACATTTATGAAAATAAATCAATCATAACTCAGCCTCAAATCGGCTTATTTCTTTTTAATAAAAATACAGGCATTTTATCTGCCTTTAATATTTTATTGCCAGTGGCGTTCTTAAGCGCCGGCAAACATCAATAGGCAGGTCAATTTTAAAACACTACACCTTTTTTCTCTACAACAGGCGTTCAAAGTATTTTCTGCATAACCGGCCTACGGCCGGGCGCAAGGAATTTATCCTCTATGGTACATCGAACACAGGCTTCGCGTTCAAAGTATTCTCTGCATAACTGGCATACGGCCGGGCGCAAGGAATTTATCCTCTATGGTATATCGAACACAGGCTTCGCGTTCAAAGTATTTTCTGCATAACCGGCCTACGGCCGGGCGCAAGGAATTTATCCTCTATGGTATATCCAACACAGGCTTCGCGTTCAAAGTATTTTCTGCATAACCGGCCTACGGCCGGGCGCAAGGAATTTATCCTCTATGGTATATCGAACACAGGCTTCGCGTTCAAAGTATTCTCTGCATAACTGGCATACGGCCGGGCGCAAGGAATTTATCCTCTATGGTATATCGAACACAGGCTTCGCGTTCAAAGTATTCTCTGCATAACCGGCCTACGGCCGGGCGCAAGCAATTTGTCCTCTATGGCATATCGAACACAGGCTTCGCGTTCAAAGTATTTTCTGCATAACCGGCCTACGGCCGGGCGCAAGGAATTTATCCTCTATGGTATATCGAACACAGGCTTCGCGTTCAAAGTATTTTCTGCATAACCGGCCTACGGGCGGGCGCAAGCAATTTGTCCTCTATGGTATATCGAACACAGGCTTCACGTTCAAAGTATTTTCTGCATAACCGGCCTACGGCCGGGCGCAAGGAATTGATCCTCTATGGTATATCTAACACAGGCTTCGCTTTCAAAGTATTTTCTGCATAACCGGCCTACGGCCGGGCGCAAGGAATTTATCCTCTATGGTATATCCAACACAGGCTTCGCGTTCAAAGTATTTTCTGCATAACCGGCCTACTGCCGGGCGCAAGGAATTTATCCTCTATGGTATATCGAACACCGGCTTCGCGTTCAAAGTATTCTCTGCATAACCGGCCTACGGCAGGGCGCAAGGATTTTAGATCTATTTTTCGGATATGAAATAAGCCCCAAATAAAATGAAATAAGCCCCAAAAAATTTTATGAAATAAGCCCCAAATTTTTAAAAAATGAAATAAGCCCCAAAAAAAATGAAATAAACCCCAAACAAAAAATTTTAAAATTTTTTGGGGCTTATTTCATTTTTCGATTTGGGGCTTATTTCATTGGGGCTTATTTCGTGCCACCTTACTTTTCATATGTACCTCAATATACATAAGTTCGTTTACGTTACGTTACGTTACGTTTATTCGTAATAATATAAAAAAAATTTATTTTAGATGTGAAAGCAATACAGAAACATGTTGATATATGTACATTGTACATATATACTACATAAGTATGTACATTTGAAGCACGTCGTTGATCAAAATTTTATCAAAATACTCCAAAAAAAATTGAATACTTTTTTATATATTAAAATAATTTGCACGATGATAAAAAAAATAATGCAAGAATGAATATTAAAATCCTACTAATGTTTGGATGTTTGTTTTACTATTACTCTAAAATCGCTAAAAGGATTTGAGTGGAATTGAGAGAACGGATAGCACATGACGCAGATTAATATAAAGGGTACTTTTTAAGGGGTAGAAACGACACAAATCGGTCTTTTGGTACATTTTATATACGTCTTCACGAGCCATGACATGAACATAAAGTCGGCAGAGCAACGGTAATAATATGTCCATCTTCTAGAATGTGGCGAATACTAGCAGATGTTCACGTGCTGACTAACCATAATTTTTAGTTTGTCGAAGAGTTCACATAATTACTGTTTTTCGATTCTATGGTTTATTTTGGGTATTTTAAAAATGCTAATTGTATTTAAAAAGTGTTGTTTTATGATTTTCTCAGTTTTTTGGTGCAGTATTTGTTGCAAAACAATATTTGATTGAAAAATAAGCTGCCATAACCTAAAAAAAGAAACTGTCAAAAAGAAAATGACATTAAATGGCCAACCTTATCGCGAACAATGTTGCTCAACCATATGTTCGGCCATTGATTTCAGAGCATGGATGAAACTTGGATATGAGCGGTCTACATTAGCCATATGCGATGTCTGACATTATGCTCATACCAAGTTCATGACTAATGGAGACGCCTAGTTAAGACGGCATTTAGACAGGCTAAGTTTATTCTGCGTAGTCTTCAGTTTATAGTCATGTACATACATGTATAATGTATATTTGTAATTATATTTGTACATGCAAAACCTGAGAAAATTAAGAAAGAACATAAAAACGGAAAAGAATTTGTAAAACAAAACTTGCTATGTCTGAACACCCAACAAGTTTAAAAGAAAATTTAAAAAAAATTGTCAAAGTACACTTTGTTTGTCTAAAGCTGCAGTCACACGTTCAATTTTTTTTTTCAATTGAGGTGGTGTTGGCTGAAGTGGTTAGTGCGTTGACTAGTAAGCAAACAATGACTTGGGGCCTGGGTTCAAACCCAGTCCAGAGCAAGTCAATCAACATCATTAATTTCTCTTAAGTACATGAGTGAGACGTTGCAGTAATTGTTGTCGGACTATTTAAGTGATGAAGGCATAGCACTGGTCACTAAAAAAACTGTTCCGACAGCGATTGATGCTATTCCAAGCGTATGTACACAACATCGCCCTCCTTCGTCGGTTAGCAGAAATATCGGCGAAGTAAAACAATTAATAAAATGCCTGCTAATACAGCTTAACATAGTTATTGCGTCTACTTAATACCGGAGGCACCTCAACACTACCTTAAAAATTAACATAACGCGCAAAGCAACATCTCTTCAACATTTATCATCACTACCCTATCCCTCTTTCTGAGTTCTGGCACAGTGGAAAAAAAAAAGTCATAGTAATTGTTCTATTCGTGAAACTCACTGTTCTGGTGTAAGTCGATTCATAATGAAATGTCAAAGCAAACTAAACAAAAATCAACTATCAGCTGTTAAATGAGTGCTCAAATAAAGCACTGATGTCAACTCAAAGTTGTGACACTCTAAAAAAAAACACGATTTAGGAATACTGAAACAATTCTATTTTGAATATTAAAAATTATCAAAATAAAAAACTTTTTAGCAACCTATAAAAAACAACTTAAATTCCAATTTTATAAAATTTTGAGAATTGCGCTTAAATTGTTCACTGCATCTTGAATGAAATCACACAAATTTGGCCAATTTAAGTTTGTTTTTTTTTTCTTACAATCAGACGTATATTATCGGCTTTGGATAATTAAGACAACTTAAGCAAATGATCGAAAACATACCACATAAATTCGTTAATAATCACTAACATACAGAGCTACAACAAAATATTTTCAAACCCTGCAAAAGTTTTCTATAATATTCTCGTTCTATACAAAGATGCAACATTGTAGGAAATTCCCAAACAAAATTATGTGCCTGGCTGCCAAGTGGTAGCAAGCCATTTCAGCTCATTATATATAAAAGCACTTTACAAAAAATGAATCTGTCAGTTTCACTTGAATTATTTTTAAAGCAGTGTTGACCGGCAAGCGTCAATTTGTTATAAAATAGTCCACAAATTATAGAGTTAGAAATATCCTTTTTCATTTCTTAATATTTTTTTTTTTTTTTATTTCTCAGCGTTTTTTGAGAAATATTTTTATTCATTTTTCATTTTCACTTTATTGCTTTCTTCTTATTTTACTCTAGCCAATAAAATGTAGGACAATGTTGCAGGCAACCTGTCATAAATGTCAAATTATAATTCACTTGAAATGTTTTTTTTTTTTTTGTTTTTATTCTACACTATTTTTTCATTCTTTATTTTGTTTGTATTCCACCTCAAGTACCCCACAACTTTTATAAGTAATAGTTTGAAGTGGCTTAATAATTTTTCTGTGACACCACAGCCGTTGTGGAGTGCCAGTAATTTACAAAATTTATTTCAATCCGGCTGTCTAGAAAAAAAATTTATAATTACTCAGAATGTGTTATAAAAGAGTTGTAGAAGAAAATCGGAAAAAATTAAATGGACTGTTGCTGGATACTACAAAATCATTTTTATGAAGAGTTTTTCTTTTAAGGTTTTTTATCTTACGAGTTTGGTTAAATGTTCGCACTAGTTATTTAAAAGAAAATTTTATCACAGCCACCGTTTCCAAATTATTTAGCTGCGTTACAAAAATAACTTGCATAAAACGAGGCTGAAGTTAAGATGAGCATTAGCTGTGACTTCTGATTTCTGGTTTTACTTCAGACAAATTGCCATGTTTGTAATTGCACTACAGAACAGTGTTATTTTAAGTTGCAATTTATTGCCATAGATATTTGTGCTATGCAATCCATGTTATATCATACGTAACTTTATATACGCACTAGTGATGTTACGAATATCAATTTTTAGTATTCGGGAATACGAATACGAATGCGAATATTTCTTTTGAGGTTTAAATTTCAAATTTAATTGGAAAAAATCCCTGCCTTTGCGTTAGTAACTATAAATGAAAAAAAAAATTTAGTGATTTAACATTATTATTGCATTAAGATGCCGAATTTGAAAACCTCTACAGAACATTTTTTAATTATTTTACTTACATACTTTCAGATTTCGTTTTTCTTACTCTGTTTGGGTTTTTAGTTAATAATTCAGTGCTGTTTAGCGAACATATTTTTGCAGAAGGCGCATCCACCTGTGTCAGTGGAATTTCATATATAAAAAGTTTTAGTTTGATTCCTGTAGCTTCCCACCCTTATACATTTACATATAAACAGAATCAAAACACCTCACCGAGTTTCATTAAATATCATGCATTTAAGTTATACGAGTATATTCCAATTTATTGCCGATAGATGATGTACTTTGTTCAATTCACTGCTGCGAAAGCATTTTTAATTTTATTAATACATTTGGGACAACTTAAATTATAATTTATATATATTTTTGTTTGTTTTTTAAGAAGGTTATTACTTTGCGTGAAATACAATGGGTTTTTTTTTAATAAAAATTAATATATTTTTTTACATTTTATGTACTTTTTTTAAACTTTTGTATGATTTTTTTTTTTGGAAAATGTATGGGAAAATTATTCGAAAAATATTCGCTTGAATTTGGCGAATACGAATACGAATACGAATATCTTAAAACAGGCGAATAGTCGAATAGTCGAATACGAATACGAGTATTCGTAACATCACTAATACGCACCATTCACTCAGCTCTTCAAAAAATTGCAATTGAAATGGGCATTTCAATAATCAATAATATCAAATAATCAAAAGCAATAATCATAAATAGTAAATATAAGGGCAGCTAACGCATTTCGATTGAAATGTTTGCAAATACAATATTCGGATCGTTTTTGATTTACAGACTTCAGATTCCGTTTATTTTATATTTCGATTTTAAATGTGTAACGTTTTTTATTTCCAATTTAAACAAACAAACAAACAACTCACTTTTACCAGCAAAGCTCACATAAAGCTTTTTTATAAATTTTTTTTTTTTTTTTTTTTGATAATTTTATTATTTTTTGAATCTTTAATTATTTAAATTAAATTATCAATAAGTTTTTCAAATCTTAAATCTAAAAAATATTACATATAAGTTTAGCCAATGCTAAACAAAATTTTTAATTTCAACGGTTAATTTTTGTTGTTTTACATCTCTCGTGAACGGCTGAGAAAAAGAGTATCCCTTCTTTTCAGCCGGGTGTGGCCTCTATAATAAAGAATATTGCGCGCAAGTGGATTTGGGTGCAACTCAAGTTTTTTTATATATTTTTTCGCGTGTTTTGAAAATACTGTCTTCACCAACGGAACGTCTAGGTCTTTATGAATTCGATGGTTTCTGACATACCAGCGGGCTGCTGTTATTGTACGTAGGATTTTATTCTGTCGCCTTTGAATTCTTTCGACATTCGATGCTGAGGCAGTGCCCCATAACTGGATTCCATAGGACCATATTGGTTTCAGGATCGCGTTGTATAAGAGAAGTTTACAGTCAAGGCTTAGTATAGAGTTTCTTCCAAAAAGCCAATTCATTTGGGCTGCTTTTAGTTTCATTTGTGTTAACTTTGCGTCTATATGCAATTTTCATGTTAAACGACGATCAAGATGAACGCCTAGATATTTGACTACAGTGTGTTGTGGTATAGTCTCGGTGTTAATTTTTATAGGCGGGCATGTTTCCCTGCGCAACGTAACAGTGACGTGTGCACATTTATGCTCGTTAACTTTTATACGCCATTGTTTGAGTCATTTTTCCAGTTTGGATATATACGAATATTCTTGTAAGTTGCGGGAAGCTTCTAAAGGATTTCCGTGAACGGTTAGAAAGGCTGTATCATCCGCAAATGTTGATGTATGAATGTTACTGCTTAACGGTAAGTCAGAGGCATATATTAAATAAAGTAAGGGTCCGAAGATACTGCCTTGAGGGACTCCGGCTTCAATCGACTGCGGAGGGCTTAAAAACTTCCCTTCCCTAACTACAAATTTACGTTCCATTAAAAAGCTTTTTAAAAGCTTTACGATGTTTGCTGGTAGATTTTGTGTTAATTTGTTGATAAGACCTTCGTGCCATACTTTATCGAAAGCTTGTGAGACATCAATAAAGAGCGCAGAGCAGTATTTCTTTTTTTCAAAAGTGTCTCTAACCACATTCACAAGTCTGTGAGTTTTTTCAATTGTGTTATGTTGTCTGCGAAAACCGAATTGATGATCTGGACTACATCCATTACTAGTCAATATAGGCATCAGCTTGCTCATATACAGCTTTTCAAATAGTTTTGAAATGTTAGACAGTAAACTAATAGGCCGATAGGATTCAACCTTTGTATGATCCTTGCCGGGGTTTGGTATCATAGTAATTAGCGAAACCTTCCATTCTTTAGGATAGTGTTCTAGGCGTAGAATACTGTTAAAAATGAATAGTATTATTCTTTTTGCAGTGTAAGGCAATTCTTGAAGCATTTTGTTGCTTATTTTGTCGACACCTGGGGCTTTTCTGGTGTTAAGACTAGTAATAGTATTTTCAATCTCCGTCATGTTAAATCTCAAGAGACGACTGGTGGCAGTTCAACAATATCAGCAGAAATATTCGGAGTGAAAACTTTTTCTAAGTGTTTAACAAAAAGTGCACCTTTTTCAGCATCAGTTTTTGCCCAGTCACCATTTGGGGCTCGTAATGGGGGTTTGCATATCACCGGCCTTTTTAGTCCTCTGGCTGCACGCCACAGTGAATAATCTGTTTGTGGTGTTGCATCTAGCTCTTGAAGGAATTTTTGAAGGGAAGCTGTTTTTTGAGTTTGCAAAACTTTCCTAAGCTGCTTGGTACACTGCTTAAGCCTTAATTTTAGCTGGGGCGATCTGTAGCGCTGCCATTCTCGTCGAGCTCTCCGTTTTTCATTCAATAACCTTTATATATTTACAGAAAAAATATTGTTAAATCTCACTGGTTGGTTTATTTCATTTGAAGTAGCATTAAAAGCCGCTTGTTTAACATGCGCTTCAAACAACCTGAGAGAATCGTCTATGTCTGAAGGTGTTCTCAGCGGAATTTTTTCCAAGCAATGATCACTCATATATTTTCTGTATTTCAGCCAGTTAATACGTGCAGATGTCATCGGTAAAACACATGTTGTGTGTGAGTAAATAGTGACAATTTTAGGCGAGTGGTCTGAAGATAAGTCCAAAGATGCTTTAACTTCAACCATCTCGCTGGGCACACCTTTCACAATTCCAAAGTCGATAACATCAGGAATTTTTTGTAGATCTGTTGGCCAATATGTTTGCTGACCACTTGAAACTACATTCAAACACATTTTAGATATTGTGTCGAACAAAACTCGTCCCTTAGGAATGATTAAACGTGAACCCCAGAATGTGTGTTTAGCATTGTAGTCGCCAGCTGCTAGAAAACGGAGGCCCAGTGATTTATAAAAAGCCGTATATTGACTCTCGGTAATTGAGAATCTGGGGGCGAATAGACAGACGATTAAACAAGTTTTTGATAGTAAGTTTCGATGCAGATGTTCGTTGCTTGAAGATAATCTTCACAAAAATCATTCAACAGGTGGTGTTTTATTCGCGTTTTTATTAGGATTCCCGAACCACCACAAGCTCTGCCACGGGGATCCTTGGTGTCGTAAAAATTATATCCACTAATTCTGAAACAGCTTCGAGATGTCAAATGAGTTTCTGAGATAAGCATAACATCGATTTGTTTATCCTGAAGAAAATATTCTATTTCATTTTTATGTTGGCAGATGCCGTTTGCATTCCAAAAACAGATTTTTAAGTTCATGGTTTGCTTAGTACAGCCTGCAACAAGGTAGACTGCATTTTCAACATTTCCTGCATCATACAGGACATGTTGAGAGTAAATGTGTTTACAGTTTGTATTAAGCTCTCAATTGAGGCTTCAATACGACTAAAATTATACCCCGAATCTTCATTTAAATTTACGGGTTTTTGCGCCGTACTCTGATTGCTTTTTAAAATACTAGCGTATGAAAATTTGTTGTTAGATTGTTGTTGAGCACTAGTCGCGTTAGACTTGAAAATGTTTGAAAATTGATTTTGGCTGGTGGACGGTTGAGGTAACTGTGGATAGTTGATAGGGGTTTTAGGCTGAGCGGGAGTAGCATTGGTTTTTTTGGTTGATGAATTCTTAAAAAACGAGTAAAGGGTGCAGCCTCTATAGTTGGCAGTGTGATTTCCGCCGCAATTGCCACATTTTTTCGCCTTGGTATCACCTTTTATTTTATCACAGTTAGCAGTACTGTGTAACTCACCACATACAACGCAGACTGTAGGCAACTTGCAATAAGTCTTCGTGTGCCCAAATTCTTGGCAGTTCAGGCATTGAACAGGTCCAGCTCTTTTATGTGGAAGCTCAACAGTAACTCTTCGATGCAACAAGTACTTTAAGTCATATATTGAATGTGCTTCATTCTTTTTTATTTTTATGCCATCTCACTGTAACTCGACTCTAAATATTGGTTGGGGGATTTTTTTCTCTATTTTTAATGTTTGAGACATTTTTCACCTTGTTGCCACTATTTTCAAGGCCAGACTTGACCTCTTCTGGATCCACGATAGAGTCTATACCTTTTATTACGACTGTTAGACCTTTAGCACTCTTTAATTGGTACGTGTAGAACTTTTTATTTTTAGATTCTAAATCTGAAACAATTTTTCGGTAATTATTTTCATGAGCTACCTGAATTTTTGTTTCATTGATGTTTCCGCGCTTAATTGGAGTTACATAAAACTCATTTTCTCCAATTAATGAGATAAGACTTTTAACCAGCAAACTGGAATTCTGCTCTCTTAAATATATGTAATATAAATCAATCCACTTTTCACGTACAACACGCTCTTCATCAAGAAAACGTCCCTTTGTGGTCGATATGCTAGTGAACCGCACTACGCATTACAGAGAGAATTCGTAATTTAGCCGTACGGTTCGTATGTGGAATAAACTTCCCGCAGAATGCCCAATTATATTTACGTATACTTATTAAGAACCTTCTCATATTCAGTATACGCCACCTTATAAAAATAAAACTATTTTCTTATGGGCTGTGCACATATTACATAACGGTCCAGGCACTGAAAAATTAGTAAAAGGCATTACGAAAAAAATCTCTGAAAACAGCGTTACCTACCTAATATGTGCTTCGCTCGCATTAAAGCCATACTATAGTAAATTGGATATTGACGTGACTGTCGGTAATAAAGTCCGACGGTATTACAGCACTCTGGGTTGGAGCTTCATTAATGGAATGCTAGATGGTGTTAAAGTAGCAAGAATTTAAGATTTTTTGACAAACAATTTTTTTATCTTTCGTAAGACATAAACTTTTTTTTTTAATAAAAAGTATCCTATGTTACTTCTAATACCTCCAAGAATATTTGTACAAAGTTTCATGGTGATCGGTTGAGTAATTTTTGCGTGAAAGCGCAACAAACAAACTTACATTTATAATATTAAGTATGATAACGTTTCATTCGATTCGGTTTTCTTCGAGTTTGCACTAAACAACTAATAGTTTGTTATTAAAAATAAAAAGTTTGGCTGCTCAAGATTATGTAAATATATTCTTAATTGGCTTCGTAACTTGTTTTCAGCACTTTAAAATACTCAAGGAAATGTATTGTTTAAAAATATTTTGAATTGAAAATAAAAATACATCGATGGAAATAGAAAGTACAACGCAGGTAATCTATTTTTCTTGATAGAAATAAACTTATAGCATTAGTTGAATTTGTGTAAATGCATCATAATAGAAATAATTAATTAATAACTTTAAACTTTACTTTATTTAGCATAAATACATGTGTTAACTTGATATTTAAGGAGAAGTTAAATGTCTCACATTACAAATTGTAAACTTATTTTTAATCCCGTTAATTACACTGTTCAATGAAATCGAACTGACAGATTGTGGCAGAGGATATAAAATAAATATGGGTATTACATCGATTATTTTCCCGCAATTCCTTTTGCAGAACAAAGTTAGAGTGAACTTTGATAGAAAACCTAATAAACTTGTACGTTTAAGCTACAAGAAGTATGTAACATTTCTATATCAAATGCAACTTGGGATATGTTTGTAAAATATTCACCCCTATCGTGAATAATTTTCCACGTGAAATTTTTTCACTTTTCACGTATTTGCAATCGTGAACAACTCGCATGAACAAATTTTATTCAGTCCAGAATAACAACGTGAAAAATGTTCACTGAAAAAAATTCCCCTTATCGTGAATAAATATTTCCCTCGGAATTTTTACACTTCTCACATTGATATTTTCACTTTATTTTTGATGGGGAATAGAACAGAAATTATATGTATTTCTTCTTATAATTCGAATATTAAAGCTTAAAATGTTTATTTTAATGAAAAGTTCTGATAATAAGGCACAAACTGGTGTATTCCTCAACAAAATGCAATAAAACAGGTCGATTGCCTGCAGATTTGTGAAACTTTAATTTGTTGGCATTTTTTCGTTGTGTTGGCTTTCCAAAAAGTAGCCGAATTATTTTACCACATAAAAGTTAGAATGCAATAAACAAATGGAGCAACCAAACTAAAACTCCAACACTGAATATTTAACTTTGATTTTAGAAGTTTTCTTTAAAATAACTATATCCGTGTATATTTTTGAACAAAAAATTGTATGATTTTTTATTTTTTTAATCTTCTTCCCTTTTTTACATTCACTAACAACTGATAGCGGGAATAACTTTTCCCGGGAGATTCACGATACCATTTTTCCCTTCGAGTGGAATTAAAATTTCACGTGAACAAAAATGTCACTTCTTTTTCACGATAGGGGTGATTATTTTCGCCATCTCAAGTTTTAAAACTTAGAATTATCAATCTTTTTCAATAACATAAAGCAAATACTTTGTTCATAAGTTTAATTCTGTCATCCCTGCATTCTGTCATTCTGTCATCTGCAATGCTACAATTCTCTCACTATCAATAGTATTGAAAAAACTTTTCCAATAAATAAACTCCAAATTGTTATTAATTTATGCGTATAAATGCGTCTTGATTCTAGAATATAATTCTACAACTCACAAGCACACTTGCACTTAAAGTAGAGTATAGTTTACTTCAATCCCTTCATGATGGTTTTAATTGCAGAAAAACACTTACAATATTCTACGAAATAAAATACCCGATTAGAAAATTCTTCTTCTTAGCAAACATAAAAACGTTGCAGTTCCTCAAATAACATGATGCTGTTTCTTTTGATATCACCAGCTTACCGTGATATTTAAAAAGAACTTGTATGACTTTTTATCATACCCCATGGTTTGTTCTACGAAAGGGAAAATAATTTACATTATTTCAGAATCATGTCATATGCCACAAATGCATGTGTTTTGTGTCATTTTTCAAACATTTATTGACACGAAAAAAATACTTGTATACGTTGAAATCAATATAAAAATTTCACTCCTTTTGAATAAGTTTTTAGTCAGTTTTTTTCTTTTGTAAACTTTCTATTATTCTTTAAAGTTATAAGGATGACTTTGGTAAGAAACTCGTACAAAAACGCTATCAAACAGATAATTAAGCTTTAACGACGAGCTAAGCCGGTTAGCTCTCGAATTTTTCCAACTACAGTTGCTTGTAGTTGGAAAAATTCAAACAAAAAAAATTTTGTAAAATTGGGGGAACATTTTGTCCCCGGATTTAAATAAAATTGTATGCTGCCAATTTGCTGGGTTATAATATAAAGAACGTATTTGATATTATTTAGGCAGTTGCATACAAGATATTAAGAGGGAATAAGAATTTCGTGTTTGTAATAAATGTTTTACAAAACTTTAAATCTTTTAAAATTTTTCTTCTCATGTAGTCTTGATATGAACACGCGTAGCTGCAGGTATCTGTAGTTTACTTATAATTCCTTATATTCGTATATTTTATGTGTTTTTGTTATATAAAATAATCTTGACACATCATAAATACTATAAACCAAAATGTAATTTTCAGTTGGTCTCATGTATTATTTAACAATATTTTCGATATTCACAATATAACGCATACCAGTACCTACAAAAAAACATGCACACATATACATATATATGTACAGATATATTCCACCTGCATATATGTATGTATTTATTGTGAACTCGTTTCGTAATAGTTATTATACTTTATCTTTTCATATATTATTTAAGCAATAAAAGATTAGAAAATAAAACTATTGCTTACAGACAATAAATCATAAATAAATAATAAAAGAAAACCCAAAGAATAATAAAGCATGAAGAAGCATATTAAATAAGTTGCTTCTAGCATATGTTTGTTGCATGTTGCTTTTCCACGAGCGCAAAAAAATTTCTTTAAATAAAAATGATTAAATTCAAAAATATTATAAAATTCTTGGCGATACTATTAAGGCTTCAATATTGTTTGGAAAATATGTTTCATATAAAAATTTCTAAACAAAAAAACCTTTTCATTCTACGTCGTTGGATAAAGTAAAAAATGCATACAAAGATACTCGTATGTACATAATCATATGTATCCTAGCAGCAGAAGCAATTTCAAAACAATAGGACATTTATAAGGAGAACAACCCAGTAAAAAAATTTTCTTCATAATATGGCAGTTATCAAATAAAATAATTTTATTTTGCAGTAGTTAAGTTTGCTTATGTTTTCTCCCATAACAAAACAGTAGATCACTGAGTAAAACAATTATAATAATAAGTAATAATATAAAATGGCAAATGTTCATTCCACAGTAGAGACATTTAATCCCACCAAAAGATAATGACAAAAAAAATTTTATAAAATGAAAGAATTGAACCAACTATTTTGCTTAAATCGAATACAATTTTTCTTCAGTACTGATGAGTTTGTTCGAATTTGATAAAGCTTTAAATAATAATAAACATCTACTAATGATTATCAAGGCGAAAAAATTATAAAACGTTTTAAATTACTTCTTTTAGTTTTTGCTGAATTGTAGTGACTGCAATAACTTCCAAATATTAGCGCTTTAAAGAACTTGATGGGAAGCCAAGATGGTAAAAAGTTGCCTTCAATTACTTCGAGATGTGAAACTAATTAGTAGTAGAAGTATATTGTAATTTTATCTCATCAAAAATGTTGCTGGGATATTTCATAACACAAACACAAACTTGTGAATTAGAGTACATCGACAATGTATGAACAGGAAACAAGGAACAAATAAAATGCTTCTTAATACCTTAAAAACTTGTTAAATTATACACAAAATTGTGTTTTAAATTTTTCTCTCATCTCAAATGGAATTTTAAAAAATTAATAAATTTAATTTTAAGAAAAAATTATTTAATAACAATTTTGTGCCTAAATCGAACACACATATAAGTCATATTTTTTAGAAAACTTTTATTCAAACAGGATATTCTCGTTGGATTGTAATTTTATTAAATATATATTTAAGGATAAGAAAAATATTTAAAAAAAATTATATTTATTTATTGTGGGTTAGCAAATCTATAAGCATTTCGTTGGTTCTTAATACCAACTCATCAGTAGATATTTACCATTTATCTTTTAAAAGTTCCAAAATCATTTACGAATAAATGTCATATTTAATAAGGAAAATATAGTGAAATATCAGGATATTGTCTAAATATTTCGCTATAGTTGAATTTGTTTGTTATTTTGAATTGGAAGCTTTGTTCCCCGTAAACACTTTTTTATGCAGTGTACATTTTTTCTTGGGGTTTTTGATTATATAAAAGTATAATAATATTGAAAATTAAACGAAACACTTCTTCACATAGATTTTGTTGAAATGACAAGATATTTACAGAACTAATATATTTTAGAAATAAGTATTACAAAGTCTTAGCAAAAGATTACTAAAATTACGAAAAATATGACTCTTTCATAGAAACGTGGCAGTGACGTCCCAAAAAAATTCATTTCAGGCATGTAAAATAATTATACGTATTCTTATAAAAAAGTGTTAAAAAAGTATTAAAAAAGTTTTAAAAAATATGAAAGTCGTTGATTTATGAAGTGGAAAGCTCATTTTTCTTTATTAAATATGAACACTTCTTTGCCAAGGCCTCGTGTAATTTTAAGATAATACGTTTAGAAATAAATAATTTATTTGCATAATATTAGACCCACTGTGCTGTGGGTAGAGATTCTGTGTCTTAGCTTGTAATTTGATTTATTTGTATTTTTATTTTATTTTGCAAAAGCCTTCAAATAACTTAAAATAAAACGAAATAAATAAATGAAATTACAAAAGCTCAACATAATGTTTTCTTGCTTAAATTTAATTAAATTTTATCTAATTTTTTAAAAACAAAAGCTTTTTAAAAACTTAATTATGCAAAAAAATAAATATAAATATTTTTATGACGAATTATTTCTTATTGTTGTTAACACACACTAAGGGTAATCACGATGGTGATTGTGCAAATATGCATTTTGCAAATTTGCTGTGCATATTAGTGTACTTCGTGAGCGTACTTTTAAATTTATTGCATTTTAGTGAAGAGCATGTAATTTTGTTCAGAAAAATCTGGCAGCCCATCAAAAATTCTGGCAACACTGACTTCAGATGTCAAGTTACAAATGCATAAATTTATTATTTACTAATAAATTAAAAAAAGAAGACTTAAACTTTTTAAATTAAATTAAAATTAGTTACAAAATTAAATTTTCTTTTTCTAAACATAAAAATATGATAGTCTGTATGTCTCAAGTTATTGTTTATTTTCGTTTGCAATTGATAAAATATGCACTACTATCTTTGCTCATGGTTTTTTTAGTGCAAACGAAGCAAAATTAAGCAAATTGCAAATACATATGTACATTTTGTTGTTATGTTGTGCAAATGTGTGTATATTTGCACACATTTGCATCGTTTGCACACTTTGCACTACCCATCGTGATTACCCTTACTATTACGTTGATTTTAAATTCACATAATTTCATCTAAAATATTCTTTTAAATACTGTATTTGTATGGCCGATATATCCTTTACACGAAACTTCCTTACACCTCTCTGAATGTAAATTTTATGCATAAACCCTTCTTTCTTTTACTTCTGCTGTTTCTTTCTTTATTTCCTACAGATACATATCAGAAAGGTACTATTCTTGGACAGATGTTGGTTGGACTCTTTTTTATCAGTTTCCTGTTAACCTAACCTAACTCTACAGGCCCTTATTTTTGAAAACTGTCAGATTTTTATTATAAAGAACACTCCTAAAATATTTAAGCTTAATGTACTTTAGTCTATGTTAAGTGTGTATAATGAATTCTACCTTCAATACTATTTACCGTCACAACAAAGTATTTTTAAAAGTTAGCTTTTCTCCATTCAGTACACAGGTAATATTACTACAAAGCATATATAAACACTTTACTCCTACAATCACTCTTAGATACTCGTAGTACAACACAAATACGTGCTCTAATATTCTAAAGTAGTTTTTCTACAACGAAAACTTTTAACTGCATGTTTTCGTTAAAGATTTTGTTTACATTTCAGTTCTTCAAGTTCTTGTTTTTTTTTTTTGTACTTTTTTCAACGAAGCATGTAAGCAACATTAGGTGAACTCTCTTCTAACACGTCTTGTTAAACTTTGTTAAGTAAAAAATTTTTTTATTATCCTTTTTTTATAACCTCAATATGTCTGTCTATTTTAATATGCAACATTCATAATGCATTATTTGAAATGTTTTTGTATGTTATATAATGTTGCCAAATTTATTTTCGTTATAAAATCTTCAAGTTTCAGAATATTTAAGATATTAATTCTAACATTTGATTACAAATATTTCTTAGGAAAATATATAATTTTTAAAAGATTTGCTATAAAGCATTTAAAGAACTAGAAAATCACCAAATAAACAAGAATTAATTAAAATTGTCTGTAAATTAATCTGAAAGTATACTCCAGACGCAACACTCAAAAACGGATCCCATATAAATAGAAGATAATTCCGCAAATCAGTTTTCATCAATTTTGATCTTTTAGAATTGTTTTATAAAACTTTATTGTAATAAAGTGAACCTTCGACATAACAAAATTGTAACAGTTAATGTTTTTTTTTTTTATTTTTTTGGATGTAACGAAAGCACTTGAAGAAGGATTGCTCAGGCTTTCTGCTACCTCCTTTTCTTTGTAAAATCAAAGGGGAATGCTGCATTTTCTCATATTGTACAGGTACTTCCGGAAGTAGCCGTGTCCGGATAACATTTTCCTTGGGTAGAAATTTACTTCACCGTTTTCTCCGTTTAGCCATTCATCTAAAATTCGAATCATTTTATACGTCCACCTGCCGTATATTCAGCTTCTTCATCGCTTTTGCCACTTCTTTATAGTTTCCTGTTTTATAGCTTTTATTTCCAACGCTGTTAGACGGTCGTTCTGTTTTGTGTAGTAAATTATCCTGCGCTCTAAAGCCTGTAAGTCTATCTAAAACTAACTAAAAAAAAAGCATTTGCTAATACAGCACGGTAAGCAGATGTGACTCGTAATAATGCTGTTCTCTTCACTGACAGTAACGTTTTTGCTCTCCGTTTGACATTTAGTGTCTGCACCCATATTTCGCTACCGTACCGAGATAATACAACAATTTTTTTAGAGCGTAGCACTACGGAGTGTTGCCTCTCTGTGGTTCTTGCTTGAATGACTACAGCGATGTCGTCAGCATATCCAACTAGGAATGGGTCTTCAGGAATTTCAAGTCTTAATATTTCGTCATAACTTGCGTTCCAGAGATCACCATTCTCCTGGTACTACCGGTAGTGTTGTAAATGAGCACTCTTTTTTTAAGATTGTTTTTAATTATCCTCATGAGGTACTATGGCGATCTGAAATTTCTCTCTATTGCGAAGAAAACATCTGTCCATCTAAGGCAGTTGAAAGCGTTTTTCACAACCAGAGAGGCCAAAATTACGTCTGGTCTGCTGCGCTGATTCCTTATTGAGAAAACATCTATTACTTGCTTTATGGCTTCAATGGTTGATTTTCTGGTGGGCGAAATCCATATTGTCTCGGCGATAAACCTCCTCTCACGATAAAGGCTTGTTCAAGTTTTGGTTTTATCACTAGCAGTTTGCCAGCCGTGTTCAACAAGCACAGTGGCTCGTATGAGGATGCTTTTGCTGGATCTCCTTTACACTTGCTGATGAGCATAATATCCACTCAGTTGGGAATATGCCCTCTTTTAGGCAACTTTTATACATTTTTCATAGTAGTTGAGGACGATTGCTTGCATCTCTTTGATTACTTCGACTAGGATTCTACTAGCGGCCATTTGTATTTCTTCTACTTTGAAGAGGTCTTCTCCTAAGTTATGTTTTGGGAATAGTGTTTCAACCACGTTTAGCATGGTTTCTTCATCCATTTCTCTCACCGGGTTTTGCGTACCCAGCTTTTTCATGACTATTCAGCTAATGTTTCGTTGTAGATGACTATGTAGCAGTCAAACCTTGTTATAACTCTAGTATTTTTATCCTAATTTTATTTTACTGAAAAATCATGATACAATGAATATAAGGTATATGCAGGAATACAAAAACATCCGATTCTATGTATTTTGTTGGTGGAAAATTTGATTTCAGAAGTAAAAAGTATAAAAATATACATACATACAATGTGTGTATGTTACAAACTGTGAAAAAAATATAATTAAAAATTAGTAATTCAAGTACAAAAAAAAAGCATTTGCTATAGAATTTTTTCCACGATTTTAGCCTTCTTTCATCTTTGCTAACTTTAAAAAAGGCTCGTTTCCAATACCTCTAATCTTTTTTACATATCACACCCATTTTGCACAAATGCAAACTCATATTTATTTCGTATTAATTTTTAAAAATTTTACAATTTTCTTCATAAACGAAAATTTTTTAATTTAAATTTAATAAATAAATTCAAATCAAAATTTGACACCTGAAATAAAAAAAAAAAAGTGGTTTACAACAATTGTCAGCTGGGCTTCTAAGACTACCTTATAGTCACTATCATGCTGAAAAATCTTAAAAAATTTCACTATTCAAGAATGAAAACAAAACCGAATAATTTGTGACGCACTTGCAGACACAAAAAAACTTTTTTGCTTTGGTTTGGTACTTAGATGTTTCTTTGGCGGCAGGCAAAAACCCCCTCAGGAAATAATTCCCCAAAAAAAAGATGTACTAATACCCCAAAAAAATGTAATGAAACCAACAACAACGATTTTTGGGGTTTTATTTCACACTTTGGGGTATTATTTTTTTTAATTGTTTTGGGGTATTATTTAATATGAAATAATCCCCCAGTAATCAATAATGAAATAAAGCCGCAAAAATATATTTGGGGGTTTAATTCATTTTTAATTAAAAACGAAACCGTAAAATATGAAGCATTTTATATACCGTTACTTTTAGTATTTACGTCTACCAATCTCAAAACAAAATCATTGTAGAGTTAGTTTAAGTGACAACTTCTTACAATTCAGATCGTAGTGATCAATAATAAGCAATGAATTTTGAAATTATAGCGGTATTGAGAAGAAATAGTGAGTTATTATATGTTATAGATCAAAAAATTATTTATGCTAAAAAATCAAGCTATAATAATATAACTAAGTATGAGTGTCATCACAAAACATGTAAAGCCAGAGTAAGTGTTTACCCGGCTTTTTTGAAATTGTATACATTATATAATTATTGTACTGCGGCGTTATGAAATGTGATGCTTTGTTCAAACACAAAGCAATTGACGTTTTGGAAGGTAGCCTTTTTCTGCTAATTAAAAATCACTAATTTAAATTTCCACAGGAGCGTATGAGTAATATTATATAAATTAATAATATATATCATACGCTCCAGTGCTCAACTTCACTCAAGTTTGTAAGTTAACCAATTCCAAGTGATTCAACCTTCGTATCTAGGTGGCAAAATTAAAATAATGCTACTAAAATATGTTTTCAGGTTAATGGTTTAACTGCAAAAATCTTGCATGCAATTTATTCAAAGTCAATTCAACATACAAACAAAAAAAAATAATAAACATACACAATTGTGTCGTATCGGTTTGACTATTAAAATATAAGGTAATTAGAAAATCCTGTAAAGTATTAATTCACCATCATTTCATATATTATTATTTAACACTGTACAACAAAATTTAATTTAAACAAACTGAAAAGATTCTAGCGTTTGGTGCTAGAAGGTCTTCACGAAACAAATAAATTGCTTACCGAGATTCCATCTGTCATGTATTAGAGAGGCAATTAAAGTATGTACCATACTTTTGTACTTTGCTATAGTGAATACACATAAGAAATCTCATACGTGTAAGTTTTAATTGAAAGATGTGGTAAACCATTTTATGTAAAGCAATACTCGTTCATATCTTTTCTCTTAAAAATTAACTGTTTTACGAAAATATATGCCATAAAATTTTCTTCAATCAAAGTTCAAACTTCAACTTGACCAAAACGAATATATCAAAACTAATTGGAGGTTTGCGATACTAACAGAACCATTGTTAAAGACACTTTAATTTCACCACTAAGAAATTTACTGTAATTTGGACTTTAATTAATTATTTTTGTAATTTTATAATTTTTATGAAGCTAAGGCCTTGCACTGATATTTTTTCAGATGTCAGGTGTAAATTGAGTATATGTGAATACTAAATTAAATATGTTCCAAATTAATATCAATTTGTGTGTCAGTTCCTAAACTGACTATTATGGAACTTAATAGCTAACTGAGAATTGTCAATTAGTTTACGAGAAATCTTTCTTTCTCTCTCCCTTTCTCTTTATTAACTTTTATATGTAAAATTTACACTGTAAATGCTAAAAGTGCTGTTGCAAGTATACGAGTATTTCTTGTCGCCCTCGTAGAGGCTTTAAAGTTTTATAGGACACTGTTAATAAAGTAAAAACAGTTTTTAACGAATATTTTACCAAATATAAAGGCACATTTTAAACCCATTTTAACTTTAATAATAATCTTTAAACACGACCCCAAATTGACATGAGCATGTCTGTATCCATCTGTCATTATTTCTTATGTCTTTTTAAAAATCTACTTGTATAACAATGAAGAAAACGTATGCCGAAAGTATGTGCGAAAAACTACGACAGTGTTCCTTTTGGCAAAACTGAATAAGTTATGAAGTCTTAAATAATAAAAGATATGTTGCATGACATAGATCAAGTGTATAAAACACCCAAAAGGCAAAAGATGTCAAATTTTATACATTCAATGTATATATGCGTGTAGTACATGTCTACATGTTGGTGTGTAGTATTTTCTTTTACTTTTTCTAACTTCATGCTACATTTAAATAAAATAGCAAAAAACGTAAATGCACAACGGAAGATGAAGATATGCTAGAACAATATACATGAACCCCTTTCAAAAAGGAAAATTCTAAACAATAGAGTTTTTGTTCTTTTCGATACACTTCCTCTTTCTCATACTTCATTCTTCTTTCTATCTAGCTTTTTCTTTTTTGTTGGTACAAAATTTATATTCATTTACATATGTATGTATGTACATGCATACTTACATATGCAATCATGTGTGGGATGTAAATGTGTTCTAGTAAATATATTTTGGTTTTGTAATAGTGTCAAAACAATATAAACGTACAACTGGTTTGTGTATTTAACATTAGAACGAAGTAAATATTTAGAGACAAAACAAGACAAAAGTTTTCCTAACACTCGACAACAAGTTTTTGGCATCAAATAATAGAGACATTAAATTAGAAATAGTTTTACGGCTCAGTTATTTAATATCGAAGAATTTTCGTCGCATCCTGAACTTTGCATCTAACGTAATTGATATCATGAAGTCAGAAGACTTTAACTATATCATATTCGTGATTTACCCTTTCGCTAACCTTAAGTTTTTATATAAATAGTTTCAAAAAATAATTATAATATTCTTTAATTTCTTTAATATATTAATAATTGTAAGAAACTTTCATTACTAATTATTTTTTTACTAGTATGTATATCAGAATTTATTGTTAATAATTTTTTGTCCTCGTTGGAGCTCAACAAAGAATGAATTGTTAAATACCATCAATTTGCTTATTATCTTAAATAGGATAGCTTGTAATCAATCTTGAGTGAAAAATAAAAAGTTTTTACTA
This sequence comes from Lypha dubia, assembly GCA_947311025.1. Taxonomy (NCBI): domain Eukaryota; kingdom Metazoa; phylum Arthropoda; class Insecta; order Diptera; family Tachinidae; genus Lypha; species Lypha dubia. Next base: position 56,884,464 of record OX371260.1, on the reverse strand, counting down.
TTAATAATGGTATTTTCTTAAATTTTTTTGTCTTTAAATTAAATCATAAAATTCTTGGCAAGAAAATAAAAAAAAAATAATTCTACGTGCTAAGAAACCTAGATTTTTTTTTGATATTTATTGCTTCCGGTTTCAATTTTCTTCCTTAAATCTCATTTTGATTAAATCACACTCTCAGGCAAACTCTGTGATAAGAATAAGAGATTTGTACAACCATCTGTCCAAATGACAAAAATTAGAAATATAGTTGAACAAGCGTGGTTTGGTTGTAAAAGACGACTGGAAGAATTATTTTGCTACTTCTGCTACTAGATCAATTATTTCTTTCCATTTTGCTAAAAATTTCTAATAAAATCTGTGTATTTGAAAAAAAAAATGTCATCATGACTACCATACGTGCTTATCATGTTAAACAGTTTTAAAAACAATTGTATTCTATTTCCATTTAGTATTTCACAAAACAAAGTTACATTCATATATTAGTCGCTTAAAAATGTGTTTTAAAAAATTTTAAATATTGTTTTTTTCTATGAGAATAGCAGGACGTTTGTCAAGTCTGCAATAATATGAATTCAAACTGCGGGATAATCGTTCTATTAACAACGGAAGTAAATGTGTCTCTTAATAATTTTGGCAAAAAATGACCGACTTCCATACAACAAGTGAATTTCACAGAATACAAAACCGACACATTCATATTAAAGCTTAAAACAAATCTAAAATTCTCGTGTCACGATGTTTGTTATCGAACTCCTCCGAAACGGCTCGACCGATTTTAATGAAATTTTTTATGCATATTTGGTAGGTATGAGAATAGGATCTAAAGAATATTTCTGTATTTCCGAAACGGCTTGACCGATTCTTATGAAAGTTTTTACGGATATTCAGTAAGTCTGAGAATCGGCTACTATTTATTTTTCAAACCTCTAGGGCCACGAGGAGGGGCGGGAGGGGGGAATTTCTGTATTTACTAAACTATTAACCCAACAGATGGCGCTATGTTTGCCTCATAATTATTTTTGTTGTTGAATGACAGATGGCGCTATGTCCGCCTCATACAGGAGAATCGTCGTCGTTCGTATTTCAAACAGAACAAAATTATTGTTTGGTTTTTTTTCATCGGCGGGCATCGTCACACACTTAACACATTCGCTGTTTTTTATATAACACCCACTAGAAATATTTTGTATGGCAAAACAACGTCATCTAGTATGTTATAAAATTGTAACTTTTAAATAGTACATTTTATTCGAGCAAATACTCAAGAATTTATTATGGATTAGTTATCTACACGCATTTCATTGGTAGCTAAATACCAACACATCAGTAGATCTTTAACTTATTTACTTTTTTCTTTATGGAAGTCGCAACTAACAATAGATGAAAAATAAAATAGAGGAAAAATTACCCATAGGCCAAACTGCTACCCAAATCCTTTTAAAATATAACTTACTCGTCCGATTTCGTTTACAAATTTTCAACCTAAGCTGCAAAGAAACCTCTTTGAACAAAATAGTAAATTTGAATGTTCCTTTGAAAGCGAAAAAGTTTTCCGATAATCAATAATTTTTTTATTTTTTAAAGAAAAAGAAAAATTATGAAATTAAACTGCAGGCGAACCCTTTTAAACAAAAATTTTGCAAATCCATTGAGAAGAGTACTAACGATTTTATTGGCCTAAACTATATTTCACATTTCAATTCAACAGTTTTAAAATTATTAAGTTTTTTTTTTTCTTTTTAGCACGAACTTCTTTCAATTTTGAGCTCTGTAGCATTTACTGCATCTTTAGTTGAAAATTCTATCACTTGTGGACATGCAAATCGAAGCAGATAATATTCTGGACTACATTTATCATTTGTACCCGACAAACGATTACCAGACAATGGAAGGTAGCTTAAATCTTGGCCACAGCATTCTGCATTTACATACAAATTACTGGCTGTCATTCGCAATGTATTTAAAAGCTTCATAGTCACCTGACCATCAGTGGAGTATATGGAACCACTATTACCAAATTTTTGAGTAATTTTTAAAGTTTGCAAAGCATCTTCCAGCTTATTGTTATCATAGACATGAACACACAACACAGGACCCATAATTTCTTCGATCATCATACGATCAGTGGGATCTTTACATACAACAATGGTTGGCTCAATAAAAAATCCATGGGTCTTAGTAAAATTACCACCAATTAGAATTTCAGAACTTTTACTACATTTTGCATAATCCAAAAGAGCTGCAACATTGTCGTACACGTCTTCACGCATAATCGCTGAAGCATAAGTATCCTCATCTAAGGGATCGCCAATTTTTAGAGTCTTTATTACAGTTTGTAATTCACAGGATATTTCCGGCCATACTGACGCGGGTACATATAAACGACCACAGGAATGAGTTCTTTGACCAGAGTTTCGAAAGGCAGCATTAATTGTTTGTTCCACTACTAAATCCATATCCGCTGATTCATGAACAAAATGAAAACCTTTACTATCACATTCACCCACCAGTCGGGGGAAACATTTATAGTGTGGTAAACGTATGGAAAGATCATGCCACAAACTCCTTAACGTATCAACGCGGCCAGCATAGTTTATGGCAGCCAAATCATCGGACTCAATAACAGTATTTAAAAAAAGTTTATAGTTAGAAGGTAGAAATTGAAAGGCACCCAGTGGCACGCCAGCACTAATAAATGCCTTAAATAAAATAAAAGCTGCATAAACATAATTCGGTGCTGGTCTCCATACCACCGAGTTTCCCATTATAAGAGGACTTAAAGCCAAATAAGAGGCATTCCAGGACATGTAGAGGGGTCCACATGCAGCCACAAAACCATCTAATGGTCTCAGTAAATAGCTACTCTTGATTTTATCCATGCCTGCATCAGGCGCATTCATTTTACACAAATTTAACAGTCCATCTGCAAACTTTTTTATCATCAAAATCAATTTACAGACATCATTTTCCGCTTCAATCACTGTTTTTGCCTGATTCAGTATTATTGCCGACATAAGTTCAATTCTTTTTTCCGGAACTGACAACATATCGGCAGCTTTGTAAAATATGTCCGCTCTTTGTTTAACATTCATATTGCTCCAAGTTTCTTGAACGCAGATGGCCTTCTCTATGGCAAAATTTATATGATTTTTTGTGGCATAATAAAATTTTGTAGCAATTCGATGATGATTATGAGGCATACGAAGATCTTGTTCATCTCCTGTAAAAATCATTTGATTTCCAATGGCTACAGGTACACTTGCATGTTCGGCATAAAGTCTCTTCACAGCACCTTCAAGTGCAGCACGATCAATTCTTTCACATTGTGTTTCTTTGGATGTTAAGGTGCCAACACGGCGAACAATTTGTCGTTGAATTGCAAAAAATTTTAAAAACATATCAAAAATTAAAAAAAAAAAAAAATAAACAATAATTTTCAATTTAATTAATTATTTCTGAACAATTTATAGCATGTCAAACACAAAGAATTTTATTTATTTATTATTTCTTGAATAACTAAGGTGCTGTTTATACAAACCGAACGAGTGATTTGAGTGTAAATTTTGTATGAAAAGCACTCAGTTGTTTGAGTCAAATCACTCGTTCGGCTTGTATAAGCCGCACCTAAATATTAAACAATAAAACTCAAAGTATATTTATACAAGTATATGCATCTCGACAACAACTTAAAAAATAAAAGAAACAACTTGATTTTTGTTTAAGTAAAATAAATGTACAATTGTCAAAAATAGCTCAGTAGCAGAGCTGTAAAGGAATGATTCCTTTTTCAAAGAATCTACGAATCATAAACGCTTTTGAAATATTTATTAAATCATTCAAGAGTTTTTTAATAATGATCCTAATCCTATTGAAAACAGTTAATTAAAAAATTGATTTTCTATAAATATACTCTGATATAACTGAACTAGAGCCTGATAATATTAATAATAAGTTCAAATAATAATTACGTTTATTTGTAATAATATATAAAAATTAATATAAAGTTAAATTTACGAGCAGAAGCAGCCAAAAGAAAATTTTAATTTAATAAATTATCAAATCAGCGGAGGCAAAAAGGAAAAGTTTTATAGCTTGCAGTCTTATGTATCTAGGGAATTGTTTCCTAAAGGACCTAAAACATCTGCTGGCAGGTGAAAATTTCTTAGTATTTTTCGATTTGTGCAAGAGTCCAAGGATACTATATGATTTTTATTTATCAATATTTTTAGTAAAAAAATATTTTTTAATGTAAAACGATGTAATCAATGCGCAAAAAATTAAAAGAAATGTGATTTCTCTCCGCGAATCCTGAAACTGCCAAAGAAATTTTTCTAAATTTCTATTGTCCGGATAAGTGGATCGTCCGGACTACAGTTAAAATAAATTTATAAACGCATATAATTTGTTTTTATTAGAGAACAGACCTATAAGTACACATAAGAATTCATTTGCATTTAATTAATTTACAGAAAACATAAATAAAAATATTAAAAGTGACAAAATATAAGCTGTGTTCATTTACTAAAAATTGTTACAAATTTGTAACAATTGTAGCTAGAAAGCGTTCATTAACCCAAAAAATTTGCAACGAGAGAGCGTCGAAAGAGCGTAAAAAATTGAGAGACAGAAAAATTCTTGCAAGTTTTTACAAGTAAAATTTTTACTTGTAATAATTATTCAAACAGCTGTTTTGCGTTTGTCTTTACAAAACAATATTTCTAAATTAAGTTGCAAATAAAAATATTTTGGAAAATTTAAGAAATTGTAAGTAAATGTGAACTTTTAAAACGATAAAAAGTATTAAAAAGATGTATCTTAGGAACAACAATAATAATAATAATATTTTTCTAGTTTTAACAGCCTCTGAAATGTTTTTGTTTTCTTTTTTCTTTAATTTTCACAGACCAGCTGTTATTTCTAATATTGTAAATATTGTGAGTACCTAGGTACTCGGTACTTTACACTAAGCAGGCAAATAATTCAATTAGTTCAGATATATATTTGCAAATAAATTAAATTATTTTTAAAATTAACTTTGAAATAGTAATGTTTTTAACTATCAAATTCTATTTCTACCACCATATGTCCACATGTGCACCGCAGAGAGATTTATTTTCACTTATATTGCGAAATGATTGTTCGAACTTATGTTTAACAAATTAATTGGTTGCTTTTTCTTTTGCAGTTGTTTTTATTTACCTTAATTACACAAATAAAAGAAACTTGATAAAATTTGAAAAATAGTCTAATTTATAAAAAAATTTAAATGTACTTCCAATTTGCAAATTACCTAATTTATTTTTTGCCTTATTAATAGTTACTAATTATTATTTATAAGCGTAAATTAACACATAATTTATTAAATTACTTTTTTTACTGCTTTTGGGGTTTAATGCTGGCAGCAACATGATATTTAATTTTGGATAAAGCTTTTTATTACAGTACCTCAGGTAGAAATTTAGAAATTAATCGAAAAAGCTACAATAATCTAACGAATAGCGTTTTTTTCTAATAAATAACGAAATCGGACAAAAAATTTATAATAATTTGTAAAATTAAATCACGAAAATCATCCATTACAAAAATATATTTCTTAAATATGCCAGATAATATGTTATAGCGTATAAACTAATTAAAAATAGATATTTTATTCATTCATTTTATTCAAAAGTAGCTAATCACCCTTATCGTGTTTAGTGTATTTCGACTACGCCTAGTACTAGATTAAATAAAATTGCAAAACTTTTCATCATTCTATTACAAGCAGTACTCGAAAAACGCCAGTCACGACAATGCTGAATATAAATGACCATAATCACATTATTTTTATAATAATATACATATATGTATAATTTGTCCAAAAAATATAGAGGTAGTTATTAAGTACTGATATATACCTATACATTACAACACTACTTTAACTTGCAAATTGTTACTAGTAAAGTGTTCATTTACTTTTTCACATTTTTGAGAGTAATTTTGGAAAAATTTTTGTTACTCTCTCGTTACTAATTTTTACTAGTAAAGTAAATGAACACACTTATATTAATTCTGCTAAATAAAAATTTATTTGTTTCCGAAAATTTGTCTGTGAATTTCAAAATTCCTCAAGTGTTGTTTTGATTAATTGATAAATTTTATTTGTGTATTTTTTAAATACTTTCAAAAATATAATTTAAGACAATTTTATAGATTCCATTAACTGTCCGAAAAATTTAAATGTCCGGATTACTGGATAGTCTGAATTAGCGAGTGTCCGGATTAGGAAGGTTGTACTGTACTTAAGTTCAGGACAACAGTTTTGCGTTTTTACGTATGAAAAGTTCTATGAACTATTCAGGAGTAACTTATTTCCTAAATCATTTTTTTTACAGGTCAAATAAATTGATTTCATTTGTATGAGAAAATTTCCTTACTCGCAGTCTAAATTAGCTTATTATTTTTTATAACGTTTATCAGGAGAAAAATTTTGCTAGTGTAGACCGCAGATATTACAGTATTGTTACTCTTATAACATCGTTATCAGAACAATTATCAGAATAACGATGTCAGACAACAAATATCATTTTCCAATATGAAAAAACGAGACAACAAACAAAAGCTATTTGCTGTCTCTGCCACACCACCTTAAAATTGTGGTAAAACAGCACATGAACATTTACTAATATTCCCCACATAGAAAAATATGAGCAAATTTAGTACTGTTATTCTGCTGGCACTATGTTAATGTTATAACAAATAATAAGCTAATGTAGACTGCGAGTTACTTTTAGTAAAAATTTTAGAAAATGCAATCTCAAATTAAACAAAAATTTTCTTGAACTTTATAAACTACTAGCTTATCCCGGTGTGCTTCGCTACCCACCCACTTTTCTCCTGGTACGTATTCCAAATTATGCCAATACCATATGTACCAAATATCATCGACTTAGGTAAAAAAAATGCCCAAAATATGGCGATTTAAATTTTTGGGTTATATGGGCGTTGCCATACCCCTTTGTCCAATCAAAACTTCATATAGCCTATAATTCATCCGAGAGTTCCAGTTAAATACTGTGAAAATTTCAGGAAGATCGGTTCAGAGGTTTAGCCTCCTATAAGGAACAAACAAACTAACAAACAAATAAACAAACACACATTCGGTTTTATATATATAGATTTTCAAAGGTACGAAGTGTTCAATTTTTTTATGAAAAAAATTTTTTTTAATTTGTCGTTCAATTGTCCATCTTCACAATTTTTGTAAAGTGGATAATAATTGAGAAGAATATCAACTATTTAACCAAGTTTAAAACAGAAATAGAATACGAGAATTAATTTAATTCATTTTTTATTCTACTTTTACACATTGAAAACAACTTTGGTTTGTACGAAATTCCCCATTGGAAATTACTCATAAGAAATTAACGAAAATGATTTTTAAACCGGCACTTTTCATCTGGTGCGACTATGGTGTCCCTTCTTTGTATAGGGCACTTCTAGTATAGCTAAATATTTTTGCCTTTATAATATGGGAAAGAATTCTTGGAAAAATTTTGCCAAGCTTACAGGTTGCCTAGAAATGAGATGGAATTGTACCTATCAAGAACTTGGTCCTTATTTTGATCTCAGTACTTTTTACGGCCGAAATTTTTTGGATACGAACTTGGCCTTATTTTCACATTTATGTTTTTGTGCGGTCATACTATAGCGATTTAATTTATCTTTTCAATTAGTATTTTGTTATGGGGAGGAATTGCTTATTCTATTCTTCCAATTGGAAAGCACTGTCAAATAAGTATGTATGTATATAGCACTGCCGAAAATATGAAAGTGTGTTCAAGTATGAAGTTTTAACTTACTTTTTTTATTATTTGAAATGTTATATTCATATAAGAAAGGAAAGCCGGTATTACAAACAGTTAATAATATATATATGCATTGGTGAAGGGTATATAAGATTCGGCACAGATGAATATAGCACTCCTACTTGTTTATAATATAAACTTAGTAGATGTCTTTTAAGTAAAAATTCGGGATTTTTTATTATCCAGTGGTAACCCACTCTGAGGTCTTGAAACTAATATAATTCCATATTTAGGAATATAAAATTGAAACTACAAAATTAGTCCCAATAGAATCTCTTCAAATGATTTGTAAATTTTTATCGATTGCATACTTCTATCATTTGTTCAAAAATCCCCATCTAGGCAATTATATCAGCTAAGGCTTAATGGGCACCGAATCGAAATAAAACCACTCACCAAAATGTAAAAAATAAACAACAATCAGATTTATATCGCACGGCCTCTTGATATTTCTCTTTAAATATTTTTATTAGAATATTTGCAACAAAGCCCAATTACTTTATTTATTCTGCGTGTACCATTAAGAATATTTACTGTTCCCATTATATACCAATAACTACAATTAGTGTAGTGAGTATTTCTAACAACATAATTTTATTAAAAATATGATTAAGTTTGCATTCCATTAAAAATTTAAAACAAGTGTTAATGTTATCATCTCAAATGGAAACTTAGTTATTGCATTAACACCTAACTAACTGCTCACCAAACAAACAACATTCATTCAAGTTGATGATATCAACGCAAATTTTATGCAATAAAATACAAATCGATATACATATGTACATATGTATGTACATACATTGCTGGAAGGATGTCAGTATACTACCAATCTAATTTTGTTCGCTTTCATATGCTTGGAGTAGCACTGATAAATATTTGTTTGAAAAACATACATGCAAAACCAGACGACCCACACAATTACAGAGGAACTAATGAAGAGATGGAAAATGTTGAACAACAAGTAGAATTATGAACATTGTCAGTATAATTCTTTCTTTCTGAAACGGTTTTGTACAATTACTTGAACAACATTGAAATCTATGGCATCAAACTCATAGAAAGACACAAACAATTTTGTGTGAAAACTCAATCACAATTTTTATGGTCAGCGCCTTCAGTTCGCAAATCAAATATTGACGTAATCGGATAAGTTGTTCAAAATTGTTTTTTTTTTTTTTTGTGACAAAGGGTACACATCGATTCGTGACTTAAGAAAGGAAAAAATATTTTTGCTTCATTATAGCAAGAAAATGCAAAATTGTGATGGATTCGTTAACTAAGTGTAGAACTTTTAACTTGGCCGGATTTTAATATAATTAAATAATATCTAAGATGTGGATTATTAGAAAATCGTACGATAATGGAAAGCAATTAATCACAAAAAATGTCTTTAAAGGCAGCCACAGAAAAAACGTTCTGAACATAGTGTGTAGAAGGACCTCTCTAACGATTCAATTCTTAACCAAATGATTGGCAGTGAACTCTAGGCGATAAATAGCTCTGATGATGAGACCGTTTAAGCTACGTTCTAATAAAAAATTATTTAATAAAAACTAAATACTGAAAAATAAAAAATTCTTTAAATTAAACATGATACAGCTCGTCTTAAAGTCACAATTTAACATAAAATTTTTTAGTGGCAAATCTCAGTCGTAAGACTTTTTTTATATATTTTTTATAATAGTGTTCTCGCCCTTTGTTACTTGATCAACAATTAATACATAAAGAAATGCAATATTTTAGAAACAAGTTCGAGTTGTGAAATCAGCATCATAACATTTTGTGTTTGTCAGCATTACAACCATTACAATCATTTAGCTTTGGACACGCTTGTCGACAAGTTTTTGCATATGAGAACTGATTATGAGAATTGAAAGCAGTTCTTGAATACTTTATTATTAATCACAACAACTTTTTACTTTACAAATTTTTTAAACTATTGTGAATATGCTTTCGTAATTCTCATTTCTTAATTGAGAGTTTGTGTATAAGTAAATGAGTTTGAAAACTTTGCAAAGTGGTAAAAATTTACTAATGAGATGTTATTTAGCAACCAACGAATTGCAGCATATAGATTAGCTAACTCATATTAAATATATTTATTTTTAATAAACACCAATTTAGTCATGTTTATGGTAGTGAAGTAAAGTAAGTGTATTTCATCAAAAACGTGCTAATGTTTTTAGTATTCGTATCACACACAATTAATTAATTAAAAATGTTCTCTTTTTCTATTGGCTAAAAATAAATAAAAAACTATAAATATACTGGTTAACCACAACCTGAAAACAGCCAAGAATATTTTCTCATATTTTATTTAAGCAGATACTTTTTAATAACTCTTTTTACTTTGCGTGTACGTAGTCCTATAACTTGTCTTAAGAATAAGTTTTTAAATTGGTATAACATTAATGCCGGAATTCCATGGACATAATCTATATAAACAGCAGACAAAATTGAAAGTATTATTTGCCATTTCATATAATTAAATCAAAATCAATTATTTTGCGTTTTTGCGAACATGGGATTATGGAATCAGACTAGCAGAACGTATCAGTAGGTCCGTTCGTTTGTTCGTTTTACAACCTACTACTTGGATAAAAATATCATATATTACATAAATTTTTGTGTAATTTCTTTTTATCAATTTTTACATTCAGATTGGTTTTAGTTTCACCTTCTTCAGATTGCATTTGTCATAATCTTTCTTTTAATTGTTTTTTCTGTAGACTTTGTGGCCACGTACATACGAGTACATATACATATATTTAATGCGCCTAACAATAGTATAATTCACCACCAGAGCTGCCTCAAATGGCATGAATAAGACGATTTAAATAAAAATAAGTTCAACTAAATGCTGTACAAGCAACTTTGATAATTTTAACCGCAAAATGTTTATATTTAAAGCGAAAATTTATCTTGTGGAATTTATTATTTACAGAGTATTAGCAATTATTCACATTTATGTAATTAGTTGCTCAAAGAATCACTAACAATAAAATACATAAATTATAATTAATTTAATTAAATTACAAACTATAAATTAAATTATGGCAAATTATAGAGTTGAATTTACTGCTGAAGACATCAAATGGCCGGTAATAAAAAACTAAATAAAAGAAACTAAAAATTTTGCAAAAAAAAAACAAAAATTTATATATAAATCAACCTATTTTTTCCTAAAATAAAGGCATACGTATCCACAGTTAAACTGGAAGGTGAAAAACTAGCTAAAGCTGACAATATCTTAGATAATGCCCTTGTAACGTTAGAAACTTATGGAGGACCACGTTTTATAGTTTACAAATTAAAATCTGCTAATAGAACTGGAATATTTTTGTATGAAATCAAATGCATTCTAGTCAATTCAAGAGACGAGATGAAAGAGTGCGTGGCAAAAATTTTATATGAACCCTGGATGAAGGCTAATAGTATTGCGGCAGCAAGTTTTGAATTTAGCCACGATAATGCAACTACTGAAAAACTAGTAATGAAACGCAAGAAAAGTGTTAGATATTACAAAGATAGTGAAATGATTTATGAAGAACGGAAAAATATGCTTCATCAAAATAAAATGGACAATGAAAAATTAAACTCAAAACCTAAACGGATAACAGATGTTTAAAAGCTAAAGGCATATGTGATTTGACTACTTATTAAAAGAAAATGAGTTTTAATTATTCTGCTCTGAATTAGTTGATACAATTTAAAATTATTTTCATTTATTTAAAAACCGATAAAACCTTTTTATCCCAAATTCCAATTGCTTATAAATAATTTTATTATTGTAAATTAAAAAAAAAAAAAATTAAAATTGATAGTTAGAATATTTTTTATTACAATCTATATATATAAAATACAAAAAATGTTTGTACCCATGTTCGCTATAGACTCGGAAACTATCCAACCGATTTGACCCAAACTGGTGTCATTCAAAAGGGAATTTATAGAGGATGGTTTTAGGCTTTTAATATTTCAAGTGGGCGTAGCCCCTCCCACATAAATTGAATAACATCATATATCTTGACTATTGTGATAGCAAGAGTTTTGAAACATTGCAATAGTTCATATGTTACTAATGTGAGTAATCAGGACAAAAATGGGCGTTATCGGACAAGTGGGCGTGGCAGCTCCCATATAACCCAAAAATTGAAATCGCCATATTTTGGGCATTTTTTGACCTACGCCGATGATATTTGGTACATATAGTATTGACATAATTAGGAATACGTACTGGGAGAAAAGTGAGTGGGACCACGCCCCTTTATAGGAAAATAAAAAATCTTAATATAGTCTTAACTATTGGACCGATGGTCATTAAATTTTCACAATAGGATATATAAATACTTTTAATTTTATTTTATAACGAGGGGGGTAGCGAAGTACACCGGGATCAGCTAGTATAAAATAATTATGGAACATTGAAATTTAAGGGAGCAATCAATTGCATCTACAGTTTTAAAAATCGCAATTTTAAATGAACATCTGAGGAAGATCAGACATCCAAACCGGAAAAGTGGTAGAAAATAATCACGTGTGCTTGCGGGACCATATTGTATGAATGTATCATAACGAAAATTTTGTCTGCCCATATATCGCACACGAAATCATAAACCGGCACACCTCGAAATTTATAAAAATGATTTTTATTTCACAAACCTCTTTAATCTGTAAAACTCTTACGACTTTGATCGTTTATATTTTATTCTATTGAACCTTTCCTTAATGCGTCCATACAGAAAATGTTTTTTACATCCGACTTGTCAAACTTTCTACTGGAAAACTCATACATGGCGTGTGGTACCTTTCAAGGCGAATTAAACCAGGTGGTAGCGTTACGACAGGTGACTATTTTTTTCCCTACTTATTTTTTAGTTCGATTTTTTAGGCATTACTTTTTCTCGTGCTGCCAAGTTCTTGTTTTCTCCTGCTGCCACCATAGCTGCCAGATTTTTTGAGGTAATATCGTCATATTTTTGGGCAAAAATCGTCATTATCGTCAATATAGCTTATTGAAATCGTCATAAAAACGTCAAATGAAAAAACCGCTTTTTTACTAACAAAACATATTTTTGTTAGAGGCAAAACATAACAAAACTCTTAAATCAACAAATCTTATTAAAAATCAGTATTATTTAAAATACAGAGATCCAATACTTCACTTAGAATTCACAATAAAATCACATGTAAATAGATTGCATGTTTTTCAATACTTTAAAATATATATATACATTGTATGGAAAAATATAAAAAAATTCAAATCCTTCAGTTATTTTTTTCAATTTAGTAAAATATGCATTTTAAATTTAATTTTTGGAAACACTTTTTCTAAAAATTTATAAAAGCTACAATAAAATTTATACATTAAAAATATAATTTTTTAAGAAAATAGACATATGTATACATATTCATACGTATATGTATAATATATTTTACAAATATATATTGATTAATTCAGGTACAAGGGTCAGATCATAGCAGGTACATTTGTTTAAATATTGCCTCCAAAGACGACTTTTACAATTTCTTATTTTAGTTTTATTTACGTTTACCTGAGTAAATATTCTTTCCATATTTGCTGAATTATGTGGTAAAAGTAGGATTTTTGTAATAAATTTAGTCAAAATCGGAAACAAAAGACTAGAATCCCTTGTTTGCATCTCTGATAGTTTTTTCCAAAAATCCATTAGTTATATGTTTTTTTCAGGACAATAATTTCAATTGTCTGAACTCTGTTTCTAGCTCTGCTTTTTCACTTTCTTCAACAAAATAGGAAAATTATTTTATAATATCAGAAAACCAACTTTTTTCTTCATTAATAAAATTAAATGGATTAATTTGGCCAAGAGTTTTATATTTATTTTCAAAATCAAATCTTGATAATATCTGATCACAAAGCTCTATATGAAAATTAACACAATTATTACTACTATCATATTTATCTTTTGCATTTATTTGTGATTCTTCCAGTACGTCTCTGGCAAATATTCCTGAATAAATGTCTTCAAAATTTAAAAAAACTGTTTTTGTTTTTATAATCAGTTAAATAAAAGTTTTCAGTTTTAAGCAAACTAGTTTTAAAAAGTTTCTCATTACAATTTTCAGCAGTTCAAGGTTGCTCTAATAGTACAATTATATGTTGCAAACTTGAATTATTTAAAATCGGTAAAATTAGGGTATAAATAGTCCCATCGTCACTATGTCATTTTTAACAACCAAAATCGTCAAATCTGGTTTAATTCGCCTTGGTACCTTTAAAACATTGCTTCTGTAAAAAACCAATGCAAAAACGTCTGACAAATTTTCAATTAGACCTTGTTCTAATTTGATCTGACAAACCTTCTGACAGCAGCTGTTTTTATTATGATGAAAAGTATTGCCAGAAGTCTATGTCTTAAGAAAAAAGTCAGCTGGGGTTGGTTATTGGCGGTAGCATTAACCGGCTGAATATAAAATTTTGCAAGAGCCACATATATACATATATTTTTAGAATAAGTTTGCATATATAATAACAATTATATATTATATTATGTATTAATATTTTGTGTAAACTTAATATCTTTGAATATACATATAAAATAATAAATGGAAAAATTCCCGAATCGTCAGTACTTTTGCGGCGCAAGCAAAAATATTCAGTGACGGCTCGGCGTAAGGAAATTTTTAAAGTTAATGGTCTTCCGCACACGAGATGAATTTTTAAGCCGCACAATTTTTGTTCTTTTTTTTACACACGAGACTAATTCATCTGGCATAAAATGTATACGTGTACTCAGCTTTGTGTGTGTTAGTGTTTTTTGTATTCATTTGATGTTTGTAAATGTGTATGTATTAGTTTTGTGCTGCTTGTGCGGGTATGAGGCTGGTTGAAAAATTGTTCCAACGAAAAACCGCTCTCTTCACCCCTCTCGCCTAAAAACTCTCATGTTATGCCAGCATAATTAGACTCGTGTGCGGAAGATCAATGACTTGGAACACATTGTTGCAAACAAATAGATTTCATGTCAGATGTAGTTGTACATGTACGTTTTTGTAAGCTAATATTAAGTGTGTTCGTTTTTCACTGGATTTCACTGAAACGCGTTCGTTACATATAAATTTGCAAAAGGGAACATCAACTGAGAGAGTAAAGTGACAGTTGTCTGACTGAGAGCCTGAAAATTTTTACTAGATAAATTTTTGCCAGTAATATCCTGTAGAAAATAAAAACATATGATTCAATAAAGTAATCAAACAAAAGTTAGCAAACAAAATATATAAAATTTTAATAAAAACGCATAAAAATAATGAATGTTTTGAAAGGTTCCAGGAGAGCAGAAAATATCTAGTTTTCTTTTTTTGCCTTCCATAGTAAAATTTTTTGTTTTATTGGTATGTTTTAGAGATGTAAGGTTAATATACACATACATTGTATATGGATACTTATAACTGCATATTATTTATCAAAAATCAAATATGGATGTTTTTTCGTGTGTTGTTTAACCAGAAAAAATTAATTGTCATCTACAAAATAAACAAGTGCAAAAGCTTTTACAGAAGTTCATTTAATAAATACATTTCGCTACGAATTTTTAATTATTAAAACGCATAGAATCAAGTACCAAAAACTGGGTAGTCAAAACAATTCATATTTCCCAATATTTAGGGGCTGTGCACATATTCCGTAACGCTGTTTTCAGAGATTTTATACCCCCGCTTTTTACTAATTTTTCAGTGCAAAATTTCCAATCCGTAACAAATCTTTAACCCCCCTCCCCTGGAGCGTTACGTAATATGTGCACAGCCCCTTAGTGAACAACTGTCTTGAATAAACGGCAAGTTTTTGCAACTTTTCCGTTCACGTTCTTTTTCGTGCAAGAGCCATTATTGAGAGTAAAATTTTTTTAGTTCGCCAAATTTTACTCAACTTCTAAATTTTACCGGAAAAGTAAACAAACGGAACTATTATAAATTTTCTGTAAAATGAAAATTTTGACTGACAGAGAATTACACATGAGTCCCAAAGGGGGCAAGTCAGATGCAAAAAAAAAACACGTCGCGTCTATGGGTGGCTTTAACTGGAAAAATATCTGTGTTCCTGTTTTCATCTTGATTTCATTACTTCCTTCTGCAGCATCAACGATATTTTCTATTTACCGAAAATTTCTGATTTTTGATTTGAATCTGTGCAATGCAACTACAGTTTTTTCAATTTTAAAATCTGTTCATATACTATGTATTTCGTACAGCGATAGCGCTTCCTTTTTCATTATACTGCCGCCGAGCATAACGGTAGAAGACAGACTACTTCGATATAATGGACAAAAATTAATCAAAACCCCGATTTTTTTAAATTGTTGTCACACATGTTTCATGTGACGATATATGTATGAATGAATATTTTTGGTCACTTTGTAGTTTTTGTTGTGGCACCCCTGTTTGCAGGTCCATCATTAGAAGAGAAAATATATTTTCAGGCTGCTGTTTATTAACTAAAACAAATCAACTCTCTTGCATGTTACAAAAAATATTTCTGATTATGTTTACATTTCATGCTACATTTATTCTACTTACTAGTCTTACATATTTATCTAAGGGACATGCGCATATAAACTTTATCTATAACAGGATTCTCTTGGTTTTATTTACCACATGCAGATATAAAAGAACAAATCTCACTCTACTTCAGTTGTTTAGATTTACAACCGGCATTTGTAGAATTATAGTTTACAACAACATAAAAATAATAGTAAAAACAGCAAAAGGAAACAAACCAAAACTTGTCATTGAAAAACCAACCCAATAATCTTTTTCAATTATGGAAATCACCATCATTTAATTACTATTCTGTTGTAATAAACTGAAACTTGAAGATTCGTGGAAAAAAAGGACTTCAAAGAGCTAAAATATAACAAAGTATTATGATGTTAAAAGAAATACAGAAAGAAAACAGATCAGAGGATCCGTCGCATTCGTCATATATACTTATGTATGTACGGAACCTTATTTTGGCGGGCTTTTTCAATCCATTGTTCCCAATAGGGAATATCACTCCCTACCCGCTGCCACCGAAGGAGCCATCAGAGTTTTCACTGATGGCTCCAAAAGAGACGTAAACACTGGGGCAGGCTTCTATGTGGAAAACTTCAACGTCAAGGTTCCATTCAGACTTCGGGATGGCTGTAGCGTCCTGCAAGCCGAAGTCTCGGCCATCACAAGGGCGGCAACATGGCTTAGGTATTATAGGATATCGGAAGACATCCATATTTTTACCGATAGCAAAGCGGCCATTGCTGCTATCAATGGTGTATACACTACATCGACGGTGGTAAACGAATGCCGGAAGTCTCTAAACGAGATAGCGAGACATTCAAGAGTAACACTAGTCTGGATTCCAGGGCACTCAGAGTGCACTGGTAACGATATTGCGGACGAAACTGTCAAAAAGGGCGCATCATTGAGCAACTCGATGATATGTCACTTCGTTGGCATTCCTCTATCTCACTGCAAGCGATTGATCCAGCAGGAATCATACAATCTTCCTCAAGAAAGGTGGGAACAAGAGCACACCTGTCGAGTCGCCAGGTCCACTTGGCCCCGCTACAGCCTGCACAGAACTCGCGATCTACTCAGGCTTGGTAAATGTCACACAAGACGACTAGTAACAGTGCTAACGGGGCACTGGTGTTTCGGGACTCATGCCAAAAGGATGGGCCTAAGTTACAATGACTACTGCAGAAGTTGTAACGATGAGGAGGAAGAAGCAACAGTTCTTCATCTTCTATGTCAATGCCCCGCGCTTAACAGCATTAGGGCGGTTACTATGGGCTCCAACACTCTGCCAGACCTCGACAGTCTGGCGAACATGGGGCTAACCAACATATCCTCCTTCTTGCAACAGGATGGTTTGCTTCGGCGACAGAACAATTACAGGCAATTGAATAACCAATTGACTGAGCCCTGTCTGCTGTAGGGTATCACAAAGGGACCGAATTAACGGACCCAAGTGCGTCACGTCTCAGATGTGGCGGCCCTCGAAACCTAACCTAACCTATGTCTGTACGTAGGTGAGTAAGGCTGTGTACGTAAATAATTAAACCAAAATTTCTTGCTAAATCACAATCATTAAAAGCTGCTTTAGCCGACCGTAAATGTAGAATTGTATATGTTAATGTTTCTGTTATATGAAACATTCAAGTAGAGCAGGACAACCTTTTTTGCTGATTAAAAAGTTATATGTATGTAAGCTCTCCCTTTACCGAATTTCATCAAATTCCATTAAGCAGTTATTGTGTGAAACGAACATTCAACCGCAACATACAAACTTTCTCATTTCTAATATTAAGTAAATTAGCTGATAATTATCCAGTTGCTTGATATTTTTAAACACACATACCTCAACATTTTCATAAGTTTAAAATTTGATTAATTACAAACATTAAAATTTAATTCTATGAAGACTTGCTAAGTAAAATCTCAGAAATGTCAAAATTGTATTCATTTTCAATACGAATTTAATAAAATTGTTGTTTTCTTATTTTGCTGCATGACATTTTTTTTTCCTTGTTTTATCAGAACTGCTGTGGGAAGCCATTAATTGCTAAAACTTTGTTGATCCCATCTGTTAAAGAAAATTTGTTATTACTACGCAAGAATATTTTGGGAAAAGTATGAAAATAAAATCATAAAACTAAAGACATCTGCACAAATGTCCTTTTGCTTAAAAAAGCTTTTGACACTTCAAAACTTGACTCATTAAAATGAAAATTAATTACCAGAAATATTTTAAGAAAAAAAATGTATTAAAGTTCTATGACAGAGAGAAATGTGGTAGTTCACCGTCGTCCCAATTATTATATTACAAAAAAACAAAAATTACAAAACCTTGAGCAGTAAAAATTAAATGGAATACAATTTTGTCAATGGCTTTGCTCTAATAAAAGTGTAGCAAATGGGTAATCGTATTTATAATACGAAACCAACTCTTTATCTTAGTCGTTGATATGTCACTCAATTTGCTGCACTATGGCTTAAAAAGTATAGATTTTGTGACTAATTTAAGTACAAATTATCACAAATCGTTTAAAAAGTTTAGGCCAGGGGTGCCCAAAAGTTCCTCATGGTAGAGCAAACACCAATAATACATTTAATGAAAAACTAATTATTATTCAATATTTTCTGTTGTAAAAACCAATACATACAAAGAAAATAGAAAAAAAAACATTTCATTTCAAGTACACAGCAAAAAAGAAATTTGATTTGCATTTTTGTAAAAATTATCTGAAATCCATTTTGTAAAGAATACAAAAAAATCACAAAAACGTTTTCAATTATGTGCGAGTAGATTGTGAGTGATCATTCAATTTTTCTGTGAATAATATAAGTTTGAAATTTAGAAATAACACCAATTTTTTCCAAGTACTTTTCAAAACACACGTTTTTGAAGGGTATCATACGTTGAACAAAAACAAAATGTACATGGATGATCGCTGTCGACAATGTTAACCAGCAAAGCATACGAAAGTGTTGTTGCTTTGCGCTTGAGTATATACAGTGAAGAACGACAAAAAAAACAAATTTATTTCGTATTTCTAATGCTGAGTGGTTTATGTGTGTATTATCACACACAGCCTATAGCTAAGAACTAATACAATAACAAATGAGCACCAAGTGCATAGAACTTGGGCACCCCTGGCTTAGACGTACCCATTTGGAAGCTTACAGCCTGTTTCACGATGTCGATCGACAAATAAAGCGAGCGATAACAAGGCACTACACTAACGGCCTATTTCACTATGTCGAAAGAAAATTTCCATATGTTTTTTGATACAAAAACAAAATTTTAGAATTTATTTTTGCTTCAAATCTTATTATACGAATGAAAATAAAATTCAAAATTCTTTCAACATCGTGAAATCGGCAATAAATATCGAATTGTCGGTCGTCTGGTTTTACGTGTTTAACGTAATACATGGTATAACAAATTAGGTTGTATTGTCCCTAAAACAAATACAACGTCACAAAAACAACGGGCATTTTGTTAGAACAAGCCGATCGATTCTAAGCCACATAATTTTATTGTATCAACTATATTATATTTTACATGTATGTAATATATGTTACAGACATGTAATTATATTGTATTCCTTCTGGTAAAAATAATAAAACTTTTATAAAACACCATGCAACAAAATTTGTTGGCATGATTTCTTTTGCATCGAGCTATTAACTAATATACCAAAAAACGGTATCATTTCATATATGTATGTATATGGAACTTTATATATTTGAAAAATATCAAATATCACCTATCTTTCACCATAAATGGTAATGGTGTTTATAAGTTTGTTATTACGTGTGTAATTTACACAATATTCATGAAGTACTACTATATACATATATTCTGGATCCTTACAGATAGGAAAGTTGATTGAGCCATGTCTGTCAGTCTGTACGTGAAATCGGTTCTCTGATGCCTCTAGAAGAGTTGGCACTAAGCTGATGAGTCAGAGCTAACGACAATTGGTATTGAAACACCGCAAAATTAAAAAATATATCAAATATGTATATTATGTTTTATAAATGCATATGTTTATGTATTATACATAAAACACTCATATATGAAGGCTGAATATAGTACTTCTACTTGTTTAATATACACAAATACTCAATATTTAGCAACAAAATATGTACCAAAATTCAAAGAAATTATCTTTAGAAGTGAGTTAAGCTTTTGATTTACCTGACACAAAACGTTTAAAAAGTAAATGGATGATGAAGAACAACATACGCAGAGCAAGTTCATACAAGGTTGTCTTGAACGCAATTAT
Organism: Lypha dubia; assembly: GCA_947311025.1. Taxonomy (NCBI): domain Eukaryota; kingdom Metazoa; phylum Arthropoda; class Insecta; order Diptera; family Tachinidae; genus Lypha; species Lypha dubia. Next base: position 56,863,802 of record OX371260.1, on the reverse strand, counting down.
TTTCGCTCACTTTTGCCGCTTGTCACAACTCAAACTAGTGTCAAATTTATGTATTCATTTTAGTTTATTTTGTTCATTTTTTCATTTCAATTTTATTGAAACATCGATTGATATCAAGTTTCATAATCTGTCCCCTATTAACATTGCGATTACTTCTATTAAATACAGATTTTCATGTTAAATATATGAGAAAAAATTACAACAAAAAAAATTTTGCTGACCAAATAAAACACAAAATAGGATAAATGAGAACAAGGACATCTCAACATTTCATACAATGAAACATAAATGTACATTTATACTTTTATATGTTAAATGAAAATGTGTACAAGTATGTACATGTATATACATATATATTTGAACAAATATGTTCCACAAAAGAGAAATTCATAAAACATTTAAGCACCCCCGGGGTTACAGGCCATTATGTCGGTTTGTTTGACTCTTTATGTACAAAAAATAAATTTGGCCACAATGCAAACACATAAAATATGGAATGTCCTTCGCGGTCACAATTCAACTTTTATTTATTAATAATCAGCAGTTTGTTTTAGGTTATTTTTACACTGTACAGAATTAAAGCAGTTTTCTCTAAAGTTTCTCTAAGATTTTATGGTTTAAAATATTATATTTATTTGTTGACGGTTAAGCAATGGCGAAATTCAACCCCGAGTAATATTGGACACATAAAGCCAAACTTTAGTTTCCGAGAAGGTAGCAAGACAACACTTAAATGTAACACATCATTGTCGAAACTAAACACAATGAAGGTATATTTTTGTAAATTCTCTTGTTCAAAATCAAATTTTATTTACAGCACACCTCACATACTTATTAATTACAAAATATTGCATACATCCATTTTTGTGAAAAATAATAAAACCTTATTTTAAGTGCTCCCCGTACTGCAACTGTCATCTGATAAAAATTTTTGCTAGTTTTTTGCGACCAAAATTGTATTTAAAATATAAACAAAGTAATGGCGCTTGAACATTATTCTATAGTTGCCATTACCACGCCATGTCCTTTCTTTATATGCTTATGCCATATCTCACAATTAAAAAATATATAAAAATAACATCAACCAAACAAATCAAAAAAAAACTAACAAAAAAAAACATCATGAACCATTACAATAACTACAAATTAAACTAAATCATAATTACAGCAAAACTTTTAATATGAAAAGTATGATAAGAGCAGAAACATTAAGAATTGTCAAGTTGTTCAATTATTCACTCTCTCTACTAATATTACTTTAGCTTCAGCTTTAGCGCCACATAAAAGTTATAAAAACAGAAAATATACTGCAATACAGTGACAGCCAACCACAAAGTGGAACACAGACGGTCATAAAAAAAAGTATTATTTTAAAAAAGCTCAACAGATGTAAATAGTGCAAAAACTCCCATGAAAAGTTCAAACGATGACAAAAGTAGTGGTTACTATTAAACTTCTAGTCATGTCGATAACTATTATTTCAACCACGTTGTTGTATTTTCGTTCTGGTACACTAAAAATATATACCAGTACAAAAAAAAAAAATACTGATTGCAGCTAAATTCTCAAACAAGGGGTCTTGAAAATTATTATTATAAAAAGTTTACCATGATCAATATATATATATATATATTATGTCCTGTGGTTCCTATTCGGAACAAAGGGCCAGGGGGATGGGGTTTTTCACATAGGTGCACTTGTGCGGAAAGCTCTCTGTCTGTCATCCACTTGATGTCAAGAAGCGATTCCTTTGTTTGAAATTCCCAAGCAGCTCACTACTTCCGGTTTTATACCAAATATCCCCTGGTAACGCCGTTCAGTCGCCCGTCTGACGGCAGCTAAAGTGAGAAGGCGTACAGTTGAGTAGCCTGAATGACATGTCACGATTATTGCGTCTCAGGTAGGTAGGTTTAATCCACTGAAACCCAACTGTTTCCAACCTGCCTAGAGGTTGTTGGCAGCCCCAACACTAGGATCGGGTAAGGTGGCCCAATCAGTCGCTTTGCCTTAAACTCATCTTATTAACGAAACCACAACTAATAATGATTATTACCAACCGATCCCCCCGATGAAAAACCATGATCAAAACTAATAGAAATTCGCCGCCACATAATCTCGAAAAACATCCAGCAGTAAGAAACAGTCTTTCATAAATCATCATGAGACCAAAGTCGAAATGAGATTATATTTGATTATATTAATAAAATTGTGGTTAAAGTCTACAAGGTTGCACCAGTAAGAATTTTTATCAATTTATACTTCTCTTTTACAATTCTGAAAACATTGACATAATAAATCAATTTCATTTAGCGCAAGTTGGCTACTATTACAAATATGTCGTTTTTATTTTACAACATCATCACTGTTGGCCGAGTTTTCTTTTAAAAAATTGCAAAATGCACAACATTTTCCTCCCTCTGAAAAATTTAACTGGTATCAAATCTTCGATCACAAACTGGTATTCTTCTTCTGCCATAGAGAACTTTTCAATATATTTCAAGTCTTATTATTTTAGGTTTATCTGTAAAAATAAATGTGACAAAATGGTATAAAAAACAACATCAGTCCAAGAATTTATGATAAGTATGTCTGTATGAGTTGATAGCAAAAGTAGTTAAAACCAGATAAAGAAAGAAAAAAATTTTACAAAAAACCAAACGGGTTATTTAAGAAACACGTCACTAACAACAATTCATTTGTCAAGTTTTTTTTTTTTTTAATAATAAAACAAGGAAGCAAGAGAAGCAGCTGTAAAACGACCGCTAATTAATTAAATCTAAACAGCCGTAAGCCCAACACAAGCCAACAAAAGCTGAAACAGCAACGTCAACAACAAAAAAGACAACAAGTAATTAGAGCACAAAAAACAAACACAGCGGCAATATGATCATCATCGTCTTGGTAGGAGAACAAACAGCAGCTAATGAAAAAATTCATTCATAGATATGACAAAGAAAAAGGAAAACAGGACATGTTTGAGTGAAAACAACAGTGAAAGTATACTTTTGAAATCACTAAACAAGCTTTAAAACATAAAAATTTATATAAAAAAATAAAGAAAGAGGTTTATATTTCAGCGGGCTGTTATTGATGATGACACAAAATAGAATTATAAAAAATTTTATGTACATAATTGTAGCGAAAGAAAATTTACTCCCCAAGGCAAATTCATAACCAGTTGGCCTCTTTAGCATACGTCATCATCAGCTGTGCAATCTTTGTCTGTCACAAATCGCGTATGTTACGAAGTTATATTTGTTTTCTTTATGTATTTTCATAAGAAAATTGTTGCATTTGCTTTGATAGTTGAAAGAAAATTTTGCGACGAATATTATTGTTGTAGGGATAAGACTACCTGTTATGAGTTCGCCTTGTTACTCCTCTAGCGTCGATCAAATGAATTTTAAAATTTGCTTACTAATAAATAATTCTTTTTAAGCTGATATCTGACAGGTAAATGATTTTTTTTTTTTTACAAGTTAACATTAAACTAAAAAGTGACTGATAATCTAATAGCAGTTTCATCCTGTTGTAAATTAAAAATGAATTAAGCTCCGAAATATTTCTTCAAAGAAAAAACAAAGAAATAATACCCCAAAAATCAAATAAAGACCCAATAATCGTTGCTGTTGGCCTCCATACTTTTATTTTTTAACATATTTTCATAACATATATTGGCCTCCCGCCAAAAATATGAAAAAATTACAGTGTTAAAAAAGTAAATTATTAAATACTGAAAATGGAAAATTCCCAAATCCCTCCCAATGAAAATCTGTCCTCAAACAGCAGCTAAAATCTCCGATTTCAGGACAAATTCGCACACTTGGCTACACTGTATTTTGGATATATGTCTAGTGATGTTACGAATACTCGTATTCGTATTCGCCAAATTCTAGCGAATATTTCTCGAATAATTTGCACATACATTTTCCAAAAAAAAATATTATACAAAAAGTTTAAAAAAGTACATAAAAGGTACAAAAATATATTAATTTATAATAATTTTTATTTAAAGAAAGAAAGCCCTTTATATTTGACGCAAGATAATAATCTTCTTAAAAACAAACGAAAATTATATTTCGTAACAATCATTTAAAAGTTAAAGTCTTATTTGTAAATTCATATCATGTTAAGATAGTAATCAATTCTCAGTAGAGGAATGTTGGACTTAAAAAATGGAAGAACTAAAATTTAATATGTGAAAGTCTACCGAGACATGTGGCTGCGATAGCTGCGAAAATATGTTCTCCCAAACAACACTGAATTACTAATTAAAAGCGCAAGCACTAAAATAATTTCAAAATGTTCAGTAGTCGTCTTCTAATTCGGCATCGCAATGTCAATAATGTCAAATACCTAAAGTAGTGTGACAGTTTTTTGTCAATTTATTGTTATTGACACAAAGGGAGGGATTCTTTCCAATTAAATTTGAAATATTAAGTTTCTCTAAACCTTAAAAGTAATATTCGTATTCGGCGAATACTGTTTCAAATATTCGTATTCGTATTCGCGAATATTAAAAATTGATATCCGTAACTTCACTAATATGTACTCTTCTAGCGTATACTTGTTGAAATTTAACAATATTACTTATACGTCCATATAGTTGGTGCAAAATATTGATGAATACATGAAATACTCATGATCACACATTTGGCAGTATTGTAGATTCCACAAAGACCGTTTTTATACTCGACCTTGTATATTGGTATTAAGTATGTTTAACTTAACCGTTTTCAATCTTCCCCAGTTGAGTTGTGCGACATGATTTTAATACACAAATTTAACCACCACATAAATTTCTCAGTTCCTGAATAACAATTAAAAATCAACTATATGTGTTTTCATCATTTATTTCAATAGTTATTTTAAAAGTTTTTGATTTTTAAAAATTTCCGCCAATTCATAAAATATACTCGTACAACTAAATTATATTTCTTACAAACGATGACAAGTTACGTATTAAATATACGATTTTTTTCATTTCGTTTATTTGTCATTTAATATTTTTACATGTCAAACTTTTTGCTGCTCAAACTTACAAATGATTTTACAAATACTGAGTCTTAAAAGATTTATTCGCAACTTTTTTGCTAAGTAAAAAATAAAGAATAACACAAAAAAATTTATAAAAGTTTGCTTTAACATATTTTTACTACTGTGTTTGGCTTTTCAACTAAAGGTTGATTAAATATTTTCGCTTTTATTGTCGGGGAAGACAAGAGAATTTGAAGTACTCACAAAAGACCAATACTGCTGTCTAATAAATGCTTCATAAAGACTTTAAATTTTCGTTTTTATATGCAAATGCAAGCACATATAAATTAAGAGGAAAATAACTAAATGTTGGCTACTTGACCATTTCGCCCTAAACTGGAATAAAAAAATTGTCTATAGCTGAAGAATTATAAATGGTACCAAACCAAAATGGTACCAAACCAAAATGTAAAATTAATTCTAAGTGGGGATTATTATATGAAAACATATTATTGTTGGTTGCAATACGACAAAAATCATTTTAAGAAACCGTTTTTTTTTGTGACTATTAACTAGTCAATTGAAAACGAAACAATTCCCCAACAAAATGTCTATGATTTAAAAAATGAAAATGATTTTTATATGCCACTTTTAATTTTTAATCAAGGATTCAAAAATAATAGAGGAAATATTTTAAGGAAATAAGAATATCCTGCAAATGAAAAAAGCTTATTTACTCGTGCATACGCTGAAAGATAATCGTTCGTATTCACGTTACGTTTAATGATTAACGTTCGCAATATTTTTTTAATGCTTTTAATGGTTCATTTCTAATGTAATAAGTGTTTCATGAATTAAAAATATATTATGCAGCCATGACACTGAGCTCAATTCCGTACGAAAGTGGTTTCAATTCCGAAAGTTGATTCTTTAGACAGCCCAGGCAAGATTTGTATTACAATATCCTAAGTGCATAATATATTATTTATTTTTTTTTTAATTAGGATGACCCCTACGTATGCAGTGCACTGTGCCGGAACTCAGGGAGAGGGATAGGGTAGAAAAATAGATATTGAAAATTTAGAAGACTTAACTCTTTCACAACTCTGCTTTGCTTGTTATGCTAATTTTTAAGGCAGTGTTGAGGCGCCTCCGGTGTTAAGTAGACGCATTAACTTTGTTAAGCTATATTAAGGAGGCATTTTATTAATTGTCTTACTTCGCCGATGTTTCTGCTAACCGAAGAAGGAAGGCGATGTTGTGTACATCAGTTTGAAACAGCATCAATCGCTGTCGGAACAGTTTTTAGTGACCAGTGCTATGCCTTCATCACTTAAATAGTCTGACATCAATTAATACAATGTCTCACTCATGTACATTAGAGAAATTAATGATGTTGATTCACTTGCTCTGGCCAGGGTTTGAACCCAGGACACAAATCATTGTTTGCTTAGTAGGCAACGCACTAATTAATTCAGCCAACACCACCCTCGAATTAATCTTGTAATGTTATGTTTAACATTCAACAAAGTTAATTAATTTAAAAAAAGTTATTCGAAATTTAGGATCCGAATTCGTCAAATTTTTAGCGTAAAATCGTCAAAATCGTCAAAACAGATTTCCGAAGTCGTCAATAAATCGTCGAATATAAAAATAAAATTTTTTCAAACAGAACATTTATTTTATTTAACAAAGCATAACATAACATATAAAATTCAAGGGTTTTTATATAAAATAAAGTAAATTCTTATCAATAAAGAGATCAACTGTTGAAACAAAGTATAATCAGGTGTTTTGTGTATTTTTTAATACAATACCTACATACAATATCCACAAAATATTATTATATTTAAATTTTTAGAGAAATTAGTGGTTAAATTTGAGTTTAAATTAAAAATTATGATAGTATTATTCATGTTGCAACACATTTGTAAAAATTAAAAAAAAAAAAAATTAAACATAAATATTGGAGTTGAACCGTTTTATTAAACCAGGTACTACTTTCATGTCAAAACAATTACAGTTGTTTAATTTTAAATGATCTTTAGTATATAAAATTTCTTCCAAAGAAGCTTTCTCTAACCAATTTCTAACTTTTGTCTTGTTGAAATTAACTTGGCTAAACACTATTTCTACATTTGCGTTAACGCAGGAAACGTGGGAAATAAAAGACTAGAGTTTTTTCATCTCTAAAATCTTTTTCCAAAAATTTAAAAATTTTATGTCCGTCTTCGGGAAGAATTATTAGAAATTTAGTAATTTCAATTGTCTGAACTCAGATTCAATTTCCTGTCTTTCACGTTCTTTAAAAAAGGTCGAAAATACTTTAAAAATATCATTAAATGAATTGCTATTTTCTTTTATAAGATTGTTGGGATTAATTTGGCTTAATGCTTTGAATTTGTCTTTAAAGTCAAAACTCAATAAAACTTGGTCACACAGTTCTACGTAAAACTTTCTACAATTTTTAATGCTCTCACACTTTCCATTTTCATAAATTTTGTGCAACAATTTTAATATACGAAATAATACGAATACGAAAACGAATATTTGAAACAGTATTCGCCGAATACGAATATTATTTATAACGTTAAGAGCCACGTAATATTTGAAAAAATCCCTGCCTTTGCGTCAGTAACAATAAATTGAAATATACTGTCACAATACTTAAAGTATTTATCATTATTATGACATTGAGTGCCGAATTTGAAGACCACTACCGAACATTTTTATATTATTTTACCTACTTTGAGATTTCGTTTTTCCCACTCTGTTTGCTCTTTTAATTAGTAATTCAGTGTTGTTTGGAAGAACATATTTTCGCAGAAGGCGCAGCCACATGTCTCGGTGGACTTTCACATATTAAATTTTAGTTCTTTCATTTTTTTAAGTCCAACATTCCTCTACTGAGAATTGATTACTAACTTAAAATGATAATATGAATTTACATATCAGACTTTAAATGGCAGTTAAGAAATATAATTTTCGTTTGTTTTTTTAGGAAGATTATTATCTAACGTCAAATATAAAGGGCTTTCTTTCGAAATAAAATAAAAATTGTTATAAATTAATATATTTTTGTACATTTTATGTACTTCTTTAAACTTTTTGTATGATTTTTTTTGGAAAAATGTACGTGCAAATTATTCGAGAAATATTCGCTTGAATTTGGCGAATACGAATATCTTAAAACAGGCGAATAGTCGAATACGAGTATTCGTAACATCCCTAGTACATTGGAACAATCTCACTTATTCAAGTTCAAGTTTTTGGCGTGCTTCAAAATATTGTCACAAATATATAAATGTAAATAACAGTTGATAACTTATGAACATCAACAGGTTTAAGCAACCTAATATACTAAAATTATGAACTCAAAAACAACTAAAAGTGATAAAACTATCTCTTTTACTCCTTACTTTTTTTACATATTGCGGCAAAAGCAGCCAAGTTCTTGAAAAAGTTCAAAGTAGTGTCAATGTTCAGCAGAACGCTGCCAACTTATAATAGTTTAAAAATCGTCAAATTTAAGACACAAATCGTCACGTCGTCAAACTGCCTTTCTTGAATCTGGATCGTCAAAATGACGATAGATCGTCAAATCTGGCAACCGTGCATTCTTATGCTCTTTTATTCACTCGTCGATTATCAAGCGACGAGTACACATGTGGCGGATGCTTTCATATTTTTATTCATTTTGTACATTTTTGTTATTGTTTTGTCTTCACGTTTTTTAAAGCAATTTGTCCAGCAAACATTTATTTACAGGTTTACTACAATGGTGCAAGTTGGTAAATATTTCATGCTTGTGAATGATTTTGCAAATAATAGTGAATATATTTTAAAAAGGCAGTTTAGCTCTTCGTTAACTGCAGATTCGGTGCGTGACCCTAATTGAACAAAACGCCGGACATCAGTATCACTAGACAATGAAATAAATCCTATAAAAGTAGCCCCATAATTTAGCGCTCATATAGTTTTTTGGGGCTTATTTTTAGCACCCCTTCAGAAAATCCCATGCATTTTTTTAAATAGACAATTAAATATTTTGTGAATATTCTAAATAATTTCCTAAGGAAAATAACGCTTAATATTGTTTGCTAGGTGAATTCGCATACTCACTAATAATAATCAAACGTCAATACAACCTTTAGTGCGATTCTGTAACTTTTAACAATAAACGTTACGTTAATTTTACCAACACAATTTATTGCTTGTGGTAACAATGCATCAATTCTGTAACTCAGTATAACCAACATTGTTAAAAAATTCAATAAGGTGGCATATTTGTTGAAAAACAATGAATTTTAAGTTAGAAGAGTGCACAAGAGAGGGCGCTCTCTTTATTTTTTGTTAAAAATCAATAGATTTAAACAATAAATTTTTAGTCAGAATAGTGTACAGGAGAGTGCGCTCTTTTTTATTTGTTCCAAAATATATTTTTTGAACATTTCAAAATAACAACAACTTTAAGAATAAACAATGAAAAAAATATTGCTGTTAAGTTAACTGAAAAATTCGACGTTATAATTGAATATAATGCTAAACGATATTGTTAAAATCCCTACTGAATAACATCGACGTTAATTTAGCTGTTAAAAATTTTTAACAATTCAATTGACGTTAAAATTGAATAGAGAATCCCACTACTTATTTTGAATTTTGCGAAACAATGGTTTAAGTTTCTTAATGTGATATACAATTTTTCTTTACAGCAGATATTTTTATTTTTTATATAAAATTTCCAGATGTTCGAAATATATATTGAACACTAACGTCGTGTAGTTTTTACAAATAAAAACTAAATAGCCGGTACGCTAAACATGCACAACCGGTACACTAAAACAGCAATACATGTTCTGTACCGTATTTTATTTGTGTAAAAAGTCTCAAAATCAAAATTCTTCTTTTGTGTACTTTGTATTTTTGTTGGGAGCGTTTTTGTGTACTTTTCGTTGCAAAATACTATTCAGTACAATAACTTATGGTACCTTAGTGTTTTTTTTTCGATATCTTAGCTTTTGTTTTACTTGTAATTGTACGAAAGCAAAATTATCGACATCTAGGCCTGCCTGGGCCACGGAAAAGTCAAAACTATATTTATTTAAAATTTTTGTTTTAACAAAACTATCTTTTGAAACTAAAAAACTTAATAGTAAAATGCCTTTGGTAATGTACAAACAACAACAACTTTTAGGCAAAAATATTTTACTAAACAAAAGAGAGAAACCCCTGAAGCATGCAAGAAAAAAACCATTAAAATACGCATACTATTCCACGTAAAAATATTTTTGGATAAAGGCCTCATTAGTCTTGACTTTTACTTTCTGTTCTGTTCTGTGCCGTTCTGTTGTTGAATTTTTGTAGTTAGAAGTTATGTAAAAACGTATCAGCTGTTTCTTGGAGAATATACATAGCCGAATATACTACCTATATCATCGGCGGCGGCGGCAGTATTCACAAATTTAAAACGGCGCTTCGTCTTAATTATCAGGTTGAATAATTTTAAAGAAAATAAGGTAAAAACGTTATTTAATTAAAAAAACTCTACTCACTACAAATTTTTCATCAATATAATATTTTTTTTATTAAAAATCGTTTTGTTTTTAATGTGCTTAAATTCGATGGCGGCGGTCATAATAAAAATTTATCAGCGATTACGCGGCAATTTTGTTCCGATCGGCTTGGTTTACTGAAACAAGCAGCTGCCTCTTGCTGTCACTTAGAAATCCCCCCGGGGGGTAGATAGTTCATCTTGTTGATTCTCAACAACAAGATGCAATACTCCCCGGGGTATAGGGTAACTGATTTTTGTAGACATAACGTTTTGTCAGTTACCCATAAAACTTATATGCTCGGACCAATCTCTGAATTAACAGAGCAACGGAATGTGCATATATTTTATAATGAACGTAGTGGCTTGCCACGTAAGTCTACATAGAAGGTGTAAGGGTACCTAAGGTCTAGCCCATGACCAAAACCAATAGAAAGTTAATCCCTTTTGGGATTTCCTTTCGAAACTTTACCAGTAGTTTGAACTGGCACTACGGGGCCGGCAGCCCACATGGGGGAATGTTTAAACCGGGAAGTAGAGTCCTCCTCTACTATACCGGTTACAGGATCCCATGGGCCGGTTGTTGGTTGAGGTCTCTTTCGAGAGTTCACGTAGTGGTTGTGGTTGTTACCAAAAGCTGGGAGAGGTGTCGGTTAAAGACGGATGCTCGCTTAGCGGACTTCGTGTCTACCGATGCGAAGCCTCTATGTGCTGTTGTGAACCAACAGGATTCCAGAGTTTAGGTAGCTCGCTCACTTTAGCAAGGTGTTTGGACATGACGGGCCTTGGTCATGTCTGAGAAGTTGCTACCTGTTGTCATCCCCTCGGGGATGCCTTCGGGTTTCTTGAGTGGGGTGGCTCAGGGGCGATGGTGAACGCTTAATCTACACTAAGTGTTTAAGTACACCGTCAGATAAGCCGTAAAGGCAGGTGCTGACGTATACTCATTCACAATCTGTCACTTAGAAATGTAAGTAAAATTCAGTTTTCAACAGAATGGTCCGTAACAGAACAGAACAACTAATTGAAAATACATGTTTTGCATACACAAAAAATGAACAGCTGATCCAGGAACAGAACAGAAAGTCAAGACTAATTCTACCTTAACTTATTGAAATTTTGTTTTCAGAAGCCGCAAAAAACCCACATTCAAATTTTTTATAATTATGTATAGTGTTTGCGGTCACTCTTAATATGTTATTTTGAATGATTTGCGTTTGAAAATTAATTTATTTTTTTCAACAGAAAGTTTTCGAGCCATTTTACTTGAAACGAAATAATAAACAAGAAACAATTTTTTTCGCAACTAAGAAAGCAAGAAAATTACCTACTAATAAAAATTAATTAAAATAAAACAAAGTCGAAAAAAAATTATATTATCACTGTAATATGTATAAAAGCAGATAGTTAAATCTATTTAATTTTCTATGATTTCGACTTATTTAGTAAAAATTTAATTTTGTTGTTTAGTGTAAACAACTGTTTGTATTCCTTTAAAAAAAGAAAATTCTTTTGTATATCTTTGAGCAGTTGACATGAAAAGAACAAATCTTTTGTTACCTTAATACTTTAATATTTACAAATTAATACCTTTCAAATTTTCTAAAGTTAATCAATAAAATAAAATTTAATAAATCAATTTAAAATGCGAAACATTTCGAATAATTTAACCCCTTTAGCAATTTCTTTTTTATTTTATTGCCAAACATTGGCATTATTATTTTATGGCATTTGAGCATTTCCATTTGGAAAATATCAAATAAAGGTTCGTACAAATAAAGGTAAGCAAAAAGCAAATCCAAAAAGGTATGTAATAAAAATTTATGTTGTAAATTGCACATCAGTGCAAACGTGACTTAAAAAGGAAATAAATAAAAAAAAATAAATCAACTTGAATCCACATTGGTACTCGCATTAGGGTCCTGATAATTTATTATATTAATTTTATTAAAAAGGAGTAATAAAATTAATTGGCTGGCCTTTTTTAAATGAAATGAAAACAGCAAAAGATGCTGAGGATGAAATAAATAAAACTTTATGAAACGTTAAATGAATCGATTGAAATTTTCTTCGATGCTGAACATTAAGTAGTTTTTAAAAGAGAATCCAGTATCTGATTCTTATTTTTTAGCTTATTGAATTATAAAATTATTGGTAAAGAAAATTTAATATTTAATCAAACAACACACTTGTTAGACTGACACATTTATTGAAACACCATATAAAAATGCAATACAAATATAACTTTAAAACAGTGAAGGGCGTTTTTTGAAATGCTATACACGCGTGCATAGAAAGAAAATTCTGTTTGCGCGACGTCGAAACACGTATATTATAAGCATCTTCGTGTAGCTTATGAGAATTAACGTTCGGTTGTTGCTTTGTTATCATTTCCAGTGTAGCCAGGTGTAAGGATTTCTCCCCAAATTGGGGATTTTAGCTGGTTTATGGGGACAGATTATCGTGGGGAGGGATTTGGGGATTTTTTATTTTCAGTATACCTATTATCAATTTTGCTTTATTTTACCATTATCTTTCATACATATATGTTTATGTAAATAATTTTTTTTTTATAATTTTGTTTTAATTCGAACTTTTTATTTTAATTATCGAATTTAATAAATTATGAAGCTTGAGGGCTTCGTTTTTAATCAATTTTATTTTTATATATTATGTTTTCTCGATATTTCTTTACTTATTAAACATTATATTTTATTTCATTCGTTGTGTAACTAGTTTATTATTAAATGAATATTGTTTTAACATAAAATGTATTATTGAAAAAAAACTTCAAACCAAATAAAAATACTAAAAGGCAAGAAATGTATTTTACTTTTGGCAACAGACAAATTTTTCGAGTGTATTATTATTGACCGTCGTTCGTTTTTTGCTGCTTCCCACACCAACCCATATGAGAGAGTATGTGTGTGCCCTTCACTGCTTTAAAAATAAGAAAATCAGTGAACTAAAGTCTTATATTATATTTTCTTTTCTTTCTTAATTAAAAAATCTATTGTAGAAACTGAAAAATGCGATCCCAAACACACATGTTTTATAATTTTCTTTCCACCTTCTTTAGTGTAATAAAAGGAAGAGTAGAACAAAAATATGCTAACTCATGCCACTTAAAAGTCAATTAGAATTTGAAATGTAAGTAGAGCAAAAAATTCGTATAAAGTTTTATTTTATGGCAACAAGCAACCGACATTTCTACCACACAAAATGTCCTTACAACTAACCAAATACTTGGTCTACCATTATTACTAAAAAACGTGACTTTGCTTATACACTACCCACACAATTACTCCTTTACTAACTTTTTTAGATTTGTTTGTATGTGTGCCGAAAAATACACAGTTATGTACATATGTAGATGGTAACAGAAGATTTTTAACCGTAAAATAAAACTTTTTTTGCAAGTTTTTAATACAAAAAAAAAAAAAAAGACACATGGTGTAAATAGTACGATACTTACTCCTTCATTAAAACACTTTTAGGCGCATGATGTTTAAGTTAGTAATTAAAATTTATACCTTAAGTTTTACTTATATTATAAAATAAATATATATAAAAATCTTCTGTTACCATCTACATACATACCTGTGTAATAATCATATATTTTTTACAAACATATTATGTTTGTATTCATGCATGTATGTGTGTATTGATGACTGCATAATGCTGGCGTTATGCAGTTTCTTTCCTTTTAATTGATAGTTTTCAGTTAATGTCATTTTGTGTCCCATACACTTACATATCGTCAGCTAAAACGCAATCGGCCCTAACTAACATAAAATCCGAAATCGGTATTTTTGGTTGATTCTGATGATTTGAATCAAAATACAGAACTACAAAAAAATTTAGACTTGTCTGACCAAAATTAGAGGTTTTATTAACGAAAAACAAACGGCCCCATCTACAAAAGCGTTTATTTGATAAACGCAAAAAGACTCAAGTGATAGTTTGTATAGGCAACATTGAAAATTACAAAAAAAACTGATAGATTTGACCGTTGAAGAAATTGTTTGTTAAAGGAATATGAAATTACCTACAGCTTAAGGCATTTTATTAAAAAAACGAATTATTTTAATATACTTTTAAAAATGTTTATAATAAATTTAAATAATAAAACTATTTTGCATTAAAGTGTTGATAGGGCCTTTGGTATCAGAAAATTAATGTACAAAATAAATAAAATATCCATTCAAATATAACAAAATTTGATTTTATTCTGCCAGAAATCAATTTGACACATCTTTTTTAATAATATTGGCGTAAATCATGCTGATTGAAACTATACTTTTTGTTTCAAACAGTATTTTGCTTCTCCTGTAAAATTTCAAAAATGTTAGATAGAGCCCTTTGCGTTTTAGCTGACGATATACATACTTATTTTCATTTTGGCATTAATTAATTTTATATTTTAGCCTTCAAGTTTCTTGCTTGAACCTTTTTAACTTTATTCTCAAGAAAATCCTTATTAATAATTTGTTTTCCTTTGAAATTGCACAACTAAGTGGTTTGTTTATGAACAACACATGTATTTATTGGAAAATAGATTAAACAAAAAAAGTTTTTGAAACTTAATTTATTTGTGTTTTGTAATTTTTGTGAAGATATTTTCATTAATTAAATATTGAGCAAAATTTTTGCCAGTAATTTCCAAAATAAATAAAGGGTATTTTTTATAGAGTGTCACAACTTTGAGTTCGCATCAATGCTTTGTTTGAGCAACCATTCAACAGCTGATAGTTGCTTTTTGCTTAGTTTGCTTTGAAATTTCATTATGAATCGACTTGCACCAGTGCAACGCGGGCAAAATGTTGAAATTTTTAATCAAAATAATTGTTCAAACCTATCGTGCAGCGGGCGCTACAATTGATTTACTCAAAGAAATTTTTGATGAAAAAATTTCACGAAATGGCTCATTTAATTGGCCTCCAAGATCGTGGGATTTAACGCCATAAGATTATATGCTTTGGAGTTTTGTTAAGTCACTTGTCTACGTCGATAAACTACAATCAATTGAACACCTGGAAATCAACATTCGAAGAGTTATCGACGAAATTCGGCCGCAAATGCAGCCGTGGCGGCCACATAGCAGAAATCATATTTAAACATTAATTTCATAAAATTTTCTTTTCAATACAGCTCGTTTCATTGATATTAAAAATATATTTCCTTGTTTTATTATGATTTAAACTTGAGTCACTCTATAAAAACATCCTTTATTATACCAAAAAAAGTTTTAGCTTCCCTCTTCTATTAATCAAGATGAATAGTAAATAATGAAATTATTCCAAACAACATTATTTTAATTTTTGACAACTCTAGCGTAGTCGTATAACAAAATGTGATTTTTTTTTTATTAACTAATATTTACAAACTTGTCTCCACAACAATTTCCGTCTCTTTATATGTTTTTTTTTTTTTTTTTTTTTTTTTGACCTGGTCAAATAACAACCAAGCCCGTGAGTAATAAAAACGTTTAAAATGTTGCAAGTCAAAATAACAATTGCTTTTTCTCAGTAGCACTTTTGGTTTCCGCTTTGCTTGTGAAAAAGTCAAGAGGGACAATAGCAAACAAAAGAAAAGGCAAAATATTACAAACAAGATAGTAAACTTAATTTAAATAACATGTCAAAGGAATTGTACAATTTCCTTATGGCACTTTCAATTACTAAAAGTGTTTATGCAGTCTTATTGGCATACGTTGTAGTGTACAAAGTAATTTTGATTGATTTTATTAAATTTTATTATACAGCACATCATATGGATGAGTTCTAAAACATTAACACATGTACAGGCGTAGCTATTGAGCCTTACAGATTGTATAATAATACTTTGACTATCCAAACATGCAAACTCGCAAACATACAAAGATTCACATTTAAATCTGAAACAGTGATCATTATACGAGAGATCCATAAGGTTGCACAAGTGCAACTTAGGGAAATTTAGGAGTTCAATTAGCATCAAGGCGACGCCATTAAGTTTCCGCTATAAAGACGTTTGGATCATTGTACCATCTGCTTAAAGGCCTATGAATAAAAGCAACATAAAAATATGTATTCAGCAGGATGGAAGTGGAATTTCCCAGAAATAATCAATTTCGACATACCGAAGCAGGGTTCCACTCTTAGCCAAATCGTCAGCGATAATATTGCATGTAGTGAATTCTTCTCCACGTACCTATTTTAAGTTTCGCTATCGATTATAATTTGGATATCTCTATTTAATATTCGATAAAACCGTAGCAAGTTCATTGCTTTTTTAAAGGCGGATATTTCTGCCTGTAGGCATCCTCAGTAAGTTTAAATGATGGCTTGGTACCGAACACCTCAATGTACAAAATATCGCCAACTTTCGTTCCCCGTTTGGAGCCATCTTTGTAAGCACATAGAGCTGTGTGTGGTGTTGGGCAAAAGTCTCCCGTCAGGTAGTATCGAAAATCTCTATTGGAGAAGTGCTTTGGAGTGCAATAGCCTATGACACCAAAAGTAATGCCAGTGGTCTCTAAAATACTAGCAAAAACCCATGGTCCATGGTACTGAATCTTACAGCAGTACGTAGCGATAACTTTCTAGCCAAGAAATCAACTGGAAACCAGCATAACAACGAGAGCCTCTGTATGTGTATATTTTATGGTACAAATTATCATGATTGCCATTATGGGAAGAATCCTCTCTATACAAAATTGATTGATCGCAATGTCCAGTACTTTTAACCAGACTGAAATAAAATCGGTTTATTACTGTCTCCAGTATCCAATTTATCCTCTTGCGATTTATGCCGTTAAATCTACGTTCATATTTATTAAATCTTTGGCCACAAAAAAAAAACGTAACCACTATTTTTGCTTAGGGATGCCATTTATTTTTTTTTTTTTATATATTACAAAATACAATTAATTATTCTACAAAAAGTTATTTTTGTATAGTTTTTAAAAAATTCGAACCCATATTAAAAAAAATATTGAAATTAAAGGAAATAAATGATTATTTTCTTTCTAATTCACGTTTTTTCGACAAATATTTGATCAATGTGAACGTATCTTAAGGCTTTTGTTGCTCGAGCATGTAGATTATCTCTCCATATAAAATTTCTATCAAGGACAATGCCTAGTAATTTTGCTTTATCCGATAGGCCTAGTGTAGTGTCATTCACTTTGGGTAACGTGAAAATGGAAATTTTGCATCTTCTAGTAAAGAACACTAATTTCGTTTTGGTTGGGTTGGCACTGAGGCCATTCTGTGTGCACCAGTCGCTGACCTCGGTGAGTGTTTCCTCTAATATATGTGTTATTGCATCAAAATGGAAGCCCGATACTGGCACCGTTACATCATATGCGATGCATGGACTCCAATTTTTTTAGCAAAACATTGATAACCACATTTCATAAGAGAGGTAATGGTACTCCACCTTGTGGCTGATAGGACAGTGCTATCAGCAGTTGATCTTATATGAATGTCCATCAGTCTTTACAGTGTCTTTAAAAGGAATTAAGTTTAGCTGGTAAGTCTAGAGTCTTTTGCCTTGAAGTGCGACGCTTCACTCCCCTTTTGGTATAAAAAACACTTCGCATTTAGTCTTCTGGTGCGGAATGTATGACTAGGAAAGACAGGCTCTGTACATGGTAAGCATCCAAGGGTTCGCTGAATCCATCGCAATTATTTATAAGAAGAATGGAAAAAAGTAAAAAGGACCTGGGGAATTAATATTCATAAGCGAGCTGATAATTTTTTAAATATATTTCTAACAATAAAAACTTTGAATTAAAATATATGTATCTATATTATTATTTTCTTTTTTGCTAAAATTATGGTTTTCTTGCCACAGTTACTGGCATCACTGATTACATGACAACAAAAATTATTTACACCTAGAATACGGAAGATTGTGTCATCTACTGTATCCAATGTTAAATAATCCAGCATAATATAGCTTTTCTATACATTGGCTCATAATATCATTAGAGATATGTTTTCATTACATGGTGTATGTTTTGCTTTAAAAAGATTTTCTCCGCTTACTCTATATGCAGACCCCATTAAAGCAATGTTCTTACATAGAGAACTAACTGTTTTGGCAAAAACAATGGAGCGAGCAAAACACACTAACACACTTTGCAAACAATTATAACAGTTCCACAACCACCAAAAACAAATAAAAATCTAGTCAACGTAGTGGATGTCAAATGCAAATTATATAACCTCCAAACAACTGATGCATAACGTTGTGTGTTGCATGTGTGTATGTATTGTATGTTTAGTATGATTTGCGTTTGCAATCTAAATACTCGTACAAGCATATTTTGAAATAAGAGTACACACGTATTAGCACTTGCATAGAGAAATTCTTAAATCCATGTTGGTGTTAATACCACCGCACACCAACCACTAACAATATTCAAAGCAACAAAACATGCAACGAACCACATATTTGTGCTTTCCAGGTCGCTGATTAACATGCTGCTTAAATGATTCTGTATCTGTTGCAGTTAACGCGTTATGAAAACTTTTTTTCATTTGATATATTTTTTATTTAATTTAATCACCCCTAGCGTGAACAAAATGTGAAATTTTTGTTCCCATGAAATTTTCATTCCACATAAAGGGAAATTTGGTATCGTGAATTTCATGGGAACGTTTCTTCCCGCTATCAATTCGTAGTGAATATAAAAAAAGGAAGAAGTTTAAAAAAATAAAAGAAATTTTTGTTCAATAATATATTTGGGTATATATTCGACGATGTCGAAGTACTTCCTTCTTTCGAACAATTACATATAAAACAACAACAAAATTGTTAAATGTAATTGTTAGAAAGAAAGAAGTTATTCGTTATCGGCGAACAGGCACTAAATATTCAGTGTTTCAGCGATAGTTTAGTTGCAGGGCTTGTTTATTGCATTCTTACTTTTATGTGGTAAAATAATTCGGCTCCGTTTTGGAAAACCAACAAAACGCAATAATTCTAACAAATTAAAACTTCAGAAATCCGCAGGCAATCGACTTGTTGTTTTGCATTTTTTTGACCAATACATCAGTTTTTGCATAACGTTGTATCATGGGCTGCCTTTCTGTATGGGAAAATATTACCTTGCTAAACATGTTACACTTACATCTCTGAAGTATTGTGTGTGTTAAGCTCTAGTTAAAGCTTTCTTTGTCAACTTTTTTAACATTTATATGAAAATGAAATTTAATAACGAATATCACAAATATCCAAAGCGCGTTTTTTTTTGCATTTTAGTAACAAAGAATTGTTAGTTTACTAGATATATTTAGTTAATAGTTAAACTTAACGCTGAGTGTTATTATTATGTGCTTTCATATGATAATCGATTTAACGCGCAAAAATGTTGACCAGGTTCTTTTTGACAGTTAAAAATTAACAGTTAATAATCTGCTATTAGGAGGCATGATTTTTCTACTGTGCTTTTCCGAATGAAAACAAAACTCCATTTCCAATTAAATAAGCCAACGGCAGACATAATCAACCGTATTCTAGATGTAAACAAAAAATGTTTCTTTCGTTCATAGAAACTCTCATAAGAAACTCTCCTAAAAGAGGTCATAAAACGCTTCGCATTTATTAAAAATAAAATAGGACAGTTAAATGGTGAAACAAAATACCTTCTATTGAGCTAAATTTGAGGGTAATTTTGGCGAAAGCTGTTAGTGCTTAACTACAATGCAAAATGTTGTACTTAGGACCTACGTTCGATCCATGGTCAGGGCATTAGTATGGTATTGTATTAATTGTTGTTGGAGTGATAAAGGAATAACACTGTCACAAAAAACATTTCCGTCAGCGAGTAATGCAATTTCCAGCTAAAGTACACCACAGTTCACCTCCTTCGTTGGTTAGCAGAACGGAGGGTGAAGTAAAACAATTATTAAAATGCCTACAAGGTTTTAACAAGTTAATGCGTGTCTACTTAACATCAGAGGCGCTGCAACACTCTCTGAAATTAATTAAACGCGAAATTGCAGAATAAACGAATTTTTTTAAGGACGGCAAAAATTTTAATATATTTTCGATAAAGTCCTTGAGTAAATTCTTCCAAAGCTCTTGTAATTAAACATGAGCGATGAAACCATAATTTTAAATACAACATTAATGAAAAATCAATGTCTTCTAAATTTAATTGAACAATAATACGATCTCAAGTAACCACAATATTAAGATATCTTGTTCTACAAGTTTCGCTGTATTAAAGGTAGGTGGTGCATTTTTGTTATTGAAGTGAAAACTTCTTTTAGCGGGGTACGCATATTTTTAGATGAGACCAAATCTCTGAACTCGCGACACCGTTATGAGACGCAGCTATGGTGTGTGCATATATGCATGTACATATTGCAGACGGCGAATGCGTTTACATTTCAGTTTCTGTCGGCACTGCCGAAGTACTATCCGTAATTGTTTTTTTTTTTTTTTTTTTTGAATTAGGGCCAGCACTCAGGGGATGACCCCTACTTATGCAGTGCATTGTGCCGGAACTCAGTGAGGGACAGGGATAGGGTAGAGAAGATAGATTTGAAAATTTAGAAAGCTTAACTCTTTTAAAACTCTGCTTTGCGCGTTATGTTAATTTTTATAACAGTTTTGAGACGCCTCCGGTGTTAAGTAGACGCATTAACTCTGTTAAGCTATATTAGCTGGCATTTTATTAATTGTTTTACTTCACCGATGTTTCTGCTAACCGACGAAGGAGAACGCAGTTGTGTACCTGAGTCTGTGTTCACACGTGAAAGTTTTCTTTATAAAAGTGGTAGTTTGTTGGTGAGACGGGAGAGAAGAATGGTGTCGGGTACACCCTTTCATGTTTTCTGAAATTCTGTTTTGTTTTGTAGTTCGTAATTGTCAACACGTACGTTTGTTGTTGTGTGTTGACAATTCATATGAAATTAAAAATATAAAAATGTTTAGTTTCATGAAATTAAATTTCAGTATGTAGACACGAATGAAAGTTTAAAAAAGAATTTCAGAAATTTCGTGAAAGAAAACTTTCACGTATGAAATTAGACTTAGCTTGGAACAGCATCAATCATACAAAAGTTTTTTTAGTGACCAGTGCTATGCCTTCATCACTTAAATAGTCCGACAACAATTAATACAATGTCTCACTTATCTACATTAGAGAAATTAATGATGTTGATTGACTTGCTCTGTCGAGGGTTTGAACCCAGGCCCCAAGTCATTGTTTGCTTAGTAGGCAACGCGCTAACAACTCCAGTCAACACCACCCTCTAAAATAAAAAGAAAGATTTTTTTTCCCAATTTTATTTATTGACCGATATTTATTTACACATACACATGTATTTTATAGAAATATATATAATTTTATTTTCACCAGAGAAGATATTAAAAACATGTTTGAACATGTTTAATGTTACAATATAAATTTTCAAATGCACTATTTAAGTAATTGTAAATGTTAAAACTTTTTTTCTATAACCTAAAACGATTTTATATTTCATTGTTTAAAAATTGGAAATACTAAATAGATTCAATTGTATGATAAGACCAGCGGCACTTTTAATTCAAATCTACGGCTGAACACATGAACATTTATCATGCTGATACAAAAAGAAATAGCACATGCAAAGTCGCATGGCAGCATATCTGATTGTCCCTGGAGATTTACAAAATTTAACAGTGGGCGGAAACATTTGAATATTTAATATAGAAACAATTTTTTATCGTTGTTTCTATATATATTTAGTGAAACTCCAAAAAACAATTTAGCCTTCATGTTATTTTAAAAAACAAATCAAATTTAAATTAAATAGAATCGATAAAGATCACAAAACTTTTGATGTTAGAAGTCAAAAATAGTAATTATATACATACAAGTGCAGTCACAATACAATACTAAGTATAGTGTGTCCGTCCTACTGTTCAATTGGATACATATTGCTTTCGTTTATTTTCATGGTCCTGTGTGACAGTTTTCATCCGATAGTAATATTCCTGAGGCTATAAAGGAGAGCTTAAATGCAGTATTATATCTTTGTGCCGCTGTGCAAACATGTGTCACTTGAAAGTTTATTAGAATTAGGGTGGTGCAAAGCTTAAAGTTGCAAAAAAATTTTATTGAGTTAAAATCTGTACAATAATAAAAAAAAGACGTGTGGCACTCGGGAAGTGCCGAGGTAAAGCTATTGCAAAGCATTTTTTATCAACTTATGCAATTTCAATTTCAGTTTCAGCTTTCTAGCTACTTGAAAGTTATACAAAGAAGGGGCAACCTGTCCCCCCAGGTAAAAAGTGCCTTACCTAAGTATACTATGTCCTTCTCCTGGTTCTAAGCTACCTGCCCACCAATTTTCAGCCAAATCAGTTCAGCCGTTCTTGAGTTATAAATAGTGTAACTAACACGACTTTCTTCTATATACTCGTACATACATACATACATATATAGATATATCTGCTTATTCGACGACAATTGCTAGTTTGGAAATACTTAGCCAAGACACACTTGTGTTTAGTTGAGACACAAAGTCTTAGCAAAGACACAAACCACCTTCGAGAAGTCCCAAAAACTTGGACAAAATTCTCCTCAAAATCCCAGAAATCCCAGAAAATGTCCCGGGAAAAGTGGCAACACTGGGCGGGAATTTCAAGAAACTTAAACAAAAATCCTCTCAAAATTCCAGAAATCCCGGAAAATTTCCCGGGAAAACTGGCAACACTGGAAATTTAAAAAATTTCCGAAGCGGCAACACTGTATAGTCATCATACAGAGACTATAAAAAGAAAGAAGTTTTCACTTCAAAAAACAAACGACTTAAGAAACAAACTTAGTGTCAAGTTTTTTCGTTTCAAAAAACAAAAAACTTAAGAAACGAACGTTCCAAAATTTCTTGATTCGGTCGCCTCAAAGCACGCGATAGAAGCTAAAAATATTAAACAAGTAGAATTTCCTTGTATTTGTATTACTACATATGTATAGACAATCTTTTTTTCTTTTTTTTTTTTTTTTTTTTTTTGATAACGTCATTATTTATTGAATCTTCTATTATAAATTGGAACATCAATAAGTTTTTCAAATCTTAAATCTAAAAATGTTAAATATATATGTTTAGCCAATGCTACACAAAATTTTTAATTTCAACGGTTAATTTTTGTTGATTTACGATTCTCGTGTACGGCTGAGAAAAAAGAGTATCCCTCCTTCTCAACCTGCTGTGGCCTCTATAATTTAGAATATTGCGCGCAAGTGGATTTGGGTGCAACTCCAGTTTTTATGTATTTTTTTTTTTTTTTGACGTGTTTTGAAAATACTGTCTTCACTAAAGGAACATCAAGATATACCAGGGGGCTGCTGTTATTGTACGTAGAATTTTGCTTTGTCGCCTTTGAATTTTTTCTACATTCGATGCTGAGGCAGTGCCCTATAACTGGATTCCATGGGACCATATTGGTTTTAGGATCGCATTGTATAATAGAAGTTTACAGTCTAGGCTTAGTATAGAATTCCTTCCATTAAGCCAATTCATTCATGTATAGACAATCTAATCTAATCTTATTGAATACCCCTAATATGTTTGAATGGTTTATTGTTATCTGAACTGTTGTAATTGATATTCTGTGGATATAAGTACACATGTAGAACTGAATTTGCCAGTACCTGCAGAGGATTTTCTATGCACATGTAATATGAAAATTCATTGCGCTCTAACGCCTTAAGGTTGTTTTCTATTTATTGTGCGTTACTTTTAATGCATGCAAAAATGTTTAGTTCAATGCGTAATCAATTGCTTTTTTTATGAAAATATGCTGAATTTATCAACAATTCCAAACCATTTAACTTTACATAGTTGTAGTTAGCGGCCATTGAATTATTAATAGTCTTTTTAAGCGCATGTGTTTCCCTTCCGGTATTAATAAAAAAATTACATGTAGAATACAGATGATTGTATCGTTCGATGGCAATATTTCAAACCTATAGCAATACTACTTTAGCTTACAAATAGAAGATTCCATTAAGTAACAGTAAAGAAATAGAAAACATGTGAATAACAAAATCGAAAATAAAAGACCAAGAAAAGTTACAGTTTAATTTATTGTAATGTGAACTATTAAAAAATGCTCCTGATCTTGCACTTTTATACCTTCTACAATGAATTAGTTTAAATTTCAAGGACACTGAGACCTACCATCCTCAAACATTGGGAATCATATAAAACGCAATCAGCTCTGATAATGACAGAACGAATGCTACCATATTGCTTCCGCTCATCTCTACCAATTGTTTTAATTAAATATGGTATTTTTCTTTAAAATATTTACTTACTGCTTGGCCCACGATGTCGAACGAATTTTTCTTTCGTACAAATTACTTTTAAAACATAAAAAAATTTTTTTAAATTGTTTTTGTTTTAAATGTAATTTGTACGAAAGAAAAATTTGTTCGACATCGTGGGCCAGACAGTTAATTTTGTTTTATGTCTTTAAAATACTTCTTCTTCGTAACCCAATAATTTAATAAAAATAAAATTAAATATACTTGAACCTGATTAAAACATCCCAAATTTTAATATTTAAAAATACTATTTAATAAAAACAGATAGTATTAGTCCAATAACAGAAATTGAATTTGAATTTGGGCTTTCGTAGTTCGAAAAAAATGCGACGCAATTTAGTTCATAAAGTTTATTAATTTATCTTCTTCTTAAAACTTTTGTTTAATACAAACAAAATTTAATTAACAAAAAACCATAGAAAATATAATCGCCATAAAATTTATTTAATAAATATGAATTGGTTGCAAAATATTTACCTAAAAATCAATAATCTATATCTTTTAGTTTTAATTAGTATTTAATCTACTATAATCTTAATTTATGAAAATCACATGTTGATATGTTCGTTAACGATAATTGCTACGACCGGAGAATATTTTAAGTGAGTATGGTTGGTTCCATGTCACGAGAAAAATAATATATTACAAATTAATATCAGACGATATTGTCAAACTGTAACTTTTATAAAATATACATACTTATATATAAATTAAAGGGTGTTTAATCAAGTAATTTAATTAAGACTCTGATGTGTAAAAATAAATATGCATTAACGGGTATTCCATCAGATAATGTTATTTGAAATGTATATGAATATTATGAACCAGTATAATAATATATTTGAAATTTTCACAATTCGTGTATGGTATTACAGAAACGACAACAAATTAATATAAAAGAGTATCCTTCAAAATAATTCAATATACGAGATGACATAAAAATTACCAATCTCAAAAAAAATCGCTAAAACGAAGAAAAATTAAAAATGAAGATATAAAACAGCAAAATCAGCGAAACCAAGAAACTCGTCTAAAGTAAAAAAAAACTTTTAAAACCAAAAAGAATATTATCGTCAAATTTGAAAAAGTGTCAAATGAGAGAAAACTCTTACAGGAAAAAATCGTGATAATTAAAAAAGCCTACAAAACGTCTCGAAAATAACCAAAGAGGCATAAAATTGTCAAAATAAAAAAAAAATTATCAATTTAAAATCAATTTTAAGTAAAAGGCCACAAAAATTATCCGAATCAAAGAATTTTTCGATCAATAGTCAAGACTAAGCTGCTGTTTTCAAATGGCGGACGACTTTTTGTAATATTTTGTATGGAAATCACTCAAAAACCTTTAATACAGTGAACACTGGACCTAAATAAATTTTGACTGAATGATACCAAAACTTAAAACTTAAAAGAAAGAACTTACTAAAACTTGAAAACAATAAAGCCAAAAAAAAAATACTACTGGTGACGAAACTTACCAAATTAATATCTGTGTTTTTTTCATACACCTGGTCTAAAAATAAATATATACACACAAATTTGTTCAAAGTAATTAGTTGAATATAAAAAAAAATATTGATAAGTTTATTTTAATAAATACTAAATGAAATTCTCCTGCCGCTAATCGGACTTAAAATTTCTTTCGAACATTCACATTAGAAACGGCACTAAAATTTTTATTTTATTTTCCACCATATTTAGAGAAATAGGAAATAGGAAATTTCTTTAAAAGTTAATATTCTGATAGTATAATTAATAAGATAAGTATAATTAATAAGATTAGTTGAATTTAATTATTATTACAGCACTTGAATATCTAATAAAAACGGTAGTGAATCAAAATTTGTAATTAAAACTTTATTAGCAGTTAAACAAATAGTTCTTAACTTATCAGCGTTAAATTGAATTTTTTCAATGCCAAACATAAATGTTTTAAAACACTTTTAAAAAATATATAAAGTGTGTCATGAAAACTTATAAGGCTGATGTCAAAAAGTGTGCTGTAGGTGAAATTTAACTATGATGTAATTTAGTTTTTCAAATGATAAATGACTCGTGTTGTTTAATACTAATGTCTTTCCTTATTTTTATAACTTTTACATCAAATCACATATTCAGAATATCGACGATAGACATCCAACACGTACATAATCAATGTTTTTCATTTATAGTAGATATGTGTATATTGCAAAAATTTATCTCAGTCCTTATTATTACTGAAACTTTTGGGATGCAGAATTTAATACAAGTTTGGTGACGTAATGACTACACATCAGTGTTGAGGTAATAGTTGTTTCTGGATAAAATATCGCTTGTAGCTTACATTGTGACATCAGTCTAACTCTTACTTATTGAAATCAATTACAATCTTGTATTTTGCGCCACATTGTCCAGTTGAAACAACCCAAATACCCGTTTTCGTCGACAAAACCGCCTTTAGTACAATTCATCTCTACTGGATCGGTTCCAGGTGTAAGGCACAAATAGAATTTCTGGGGATTTAGATGACGTTGAGGCTGAGTCATATACTTGCCTTTACACGGTTGAGGCTCTTTGTGACACACACAATTACCATCGACTTCATTTAAAGGAATACATCCTGTGACGGTGGTATTTTTTACAAAAATCGTATCTGTAGGACATGATTGCTCCAATGACTTATTGTTACCAACACAAAAACAGAATTTAGTGACATCCTCTGTGTCCCAAAGTTCCGATTGCGATTTACAGCCATCCATAAAACGGGGTTCATCTGAGGTTTTCAATATGGCTGCAGTAGTCAGGACCAAAAATCCGCCAAGCAAAAGAGTAACTAAAAGTAATTTTCTTTTTTTAGTTTCTTAAATAATTGCAAAGATTTTCGATATTTTTATTTAAAAAAACGCACCTTTAATCATAATTTTTAACCGTTTTGTGCTAAGATAAGCGCTTTAATAAAACAACTAATTTCGATTGAACATTTGGTAGACATTTTTATAACATTTTTTTTTGTTTTCGCAAAAAATTTATTAGGAATTTCAGTGTTAACTTATCTACTTCTTATTAACTATTTAAACTTCCTATCGTATATATTAAAAGTATGTATACTTAGTTTATTAACCAGTTTGCAGCGTATGAATAAATAGGCACGTATCCCATTAGATTCGCTACATCATCTGTATCTACTTGCAAAAAAAATACATGGTGGTGGCATCATTATGAAAACAATATTATGTTCTGTATAACAAATAATGGTTGTCGATAACAAGTTATTATAAGAGATTTCGAACAAAATTGAAGTCAATATCCAAGCATATCCAGCATTCCAATACTGAGACGAACTTTTTACTGTAGGTTTCATTTCAACAGACTTGTCAAATCGTCTTTCTTTGTAGTATTTGAGAATACTTACCTTTTTTCATGGTATGGATTAATTAAGAGTAGCTAAAATATCCAACATAAAGTATATTTGGAAGAATATTCAAAATAATAAAATGGCATGAGTTAACCCATTACCGTTCACTGTGCCCCTATGAGTACACCTATTCAAAGGCCGGCAAGTCTGAATTTTTGGGAATTGTGTTACTAAGCCGATATATTCAATTACCTTCAGATCGTTTATATTGGAGCTTAGACGAAGACCTAAAGATTCTATAGGTTGGAAATGCAATGAGTAGAAATAGATTCTTAGAAAGAAAACAAAACTTACAATTTTCTGATAACAACCTCGGCAATACTGATAAAATGTTTAAATTGAGACGAAAGAAATTCTTGTCAGTGCACAGAAAAAATTATCATGGGTTTTTTATTAATTAACGCTAGTGTTTGATATACTATCGGAATTCAATTATGTTTTTAATTGATTCAATTAATTTCTTTATTCAAAAAGGAAAAATTAAAAAAAATTGATTAAATTATTTATTAAACATTTTGGAATGTATTGATTAGTTCAATCAATTCAATTATTGAATTGTTCAATTCAATTATTGGAATAATTAATTTTCATTCTATTTTTTATTATGTACGATGATTCGAATGATTAATGTGTTAATATTCAATCAATTAATGTAGTGATTTATTTAATCAATCAATTGTTTGATTTTAAATATTTTTTTAATTATTTCCTTAATTAAAAAAAAATATTATCATTAATCAGAAGAAAAAATTACGTTTTTGCAATATTTGAAATACCGATAATTGTTATCATTATTTTGCTGATAGGTGCAAAATTTAATAACTTTTTGATTGTTTCAACAATTTTAGTAATTAAAACCATTTTCTGCATGAGATTCCTGTTTCGTAATTGGCCAATGGTTTAAATCATTTTGTTGAAATTTTATACATACATACGTGTACATTAAGCTAATAAGGCCTATATTTCCAACCATTAATTTACCATTATATAAAACCATTTTCTACTTTTTTCTGTGTGGGGAATTCTTTACGAAAATTTATCAATAGATGAATCAATGATAAAATTTTTAGTTCGCGATTCTGCGAAACAATTTATTATGGGCAAACCAGTATATTATATAAAGCCGAAAATATAACTCCGATGGACCAACTATCATTTAGGCGGAATATTGTACGCTTTTATTTGCAACACACAACATCAAAACGGTGTCAAACGTTTTCCACAGCTGTCGTCGCTGATCGTAAAAATAATGTCATTGTAAATGCCGTGGGAGATTTGTATTGTGTGTAAAAACGCTTTGCGTTGAAAAAATTGCTTTGGTCAATTTCACACCTAGAACGCCCTAGAATGGTCCCTAAGTGAGGACACCCGTTTTTCTGCAAAATTAACTAAAAATTTATTTATTTTTTTTTGGAATTCCTTTTTTTTAGACTGTTGAATTAATATATAACAATAAAAACTAATTTTTAACTTCAGATTTTTCTTGGACGTTAATGGAATTCTTAATAACAATAAATTTAATAGAACTATCTCTAACGCTTTTATAATTTCCAGTTAAAATAATTTTAAATCGGCCGCAAGTCTTTAAGAAAAGCTGGGCTATAAAAAAATCATATCAGTCATTGATAATAGAGCAAAAAAAATGTTTCTGCGAAAAATTCGTGAACTCTCACTCTTTATTTGTCTGATTATTTTAGTTTTAATTTTTGTTTGTTAACGCTAATAATTTTATGCAATTTCACATTATTCTTTCATTTCTAATCAGTCTTGCTGATAAAAAAAAAAAAAAAAAACGTTTCATATACACTCAGAAAACAATATGTGGACTTAATTATTGCCTAGTAAAGTGGCGTAATGATGATTTAAATAGTATCTTCAATACCACTTAATATTATTTAACTTTTGAGATATAGTACCGTATGTTTCCCAAAAATAAAGATCGAATCAACAATGATAAAGTTTGAGCCTCATAGAGATTTAAATTTGTATGAAAAATTAGCCAATGGACCGAAACTAAAAAACTTTTATTAAATACAGAAAGTGAAAGTTAATATTATCTATCACTGTACAAAAATTCAGGCCTGTGTGATAACTTCCTGATTATTGAAGCACAGTATTTATTTAATTTTTGCCTCATTGCTTTTCGATAACTCAAATAATAAAAAAATAGACGGACAATTTTAGTAGAAAACTTATGCAAAAAGCACTAAATTTTTGAGTGAATTTCAAACCATTTTCTAACCACATTTTAAATTGAATTTTTTAGTGAAGAACTTTAATATGTGCGGTTTCTGTAATACAAACAATTGGTTTGAGTAGAAAATTTATATAAAAACCACTCGGTTTTTTTTAGTGATTCCCATACAAAATTTTTGTATTGTGGCAACAGCATCATAATCTGTTTTTTTTTTTTTTTTTTTTTTGGTCTGGGATGGGAAATGGAAATTTCCAAATTGTATTAGATAAAGTATTTGTTTGAT
Source organism: Lypha dubia (assembly GCA_947311025.1). Classification (NCBI taxonomy): domain Eukaryota; kingdom Metazoa; phylum Arthropoda; class Insecta; order Diptera; family Tachinidae; genus Lypha; species Lypha dubia. Next base: position 56,833,086 of record OX371260.1, on the reverse strand, counting down.
TAAAATTTTTATTTAAATGATTTTAATCTTTTTTCATTATCAATTGCATTATTGGACTTATAGTAATAAGTATGCGTGGAAGCAAATTATATAGGGTGTTTTTTTTAGTTGCATGAAAACAAAAAGTGATAATAGACAAAAGACAAAAATATTGTTAGAATGAACTTTTTTATTATAGTCAGATAATTTCCACGATCCATTGGATCAGTTAAAGATTTAACTACTTTTTCCAATAGTTTTTCATGGAGGGTGGCTTGAATATTGGCTGATTAGTTTTTGGAAACACAAATTCAATAAGCATGGCCATTACCAAACCTTACTAAAGATAAATGCCAACTTTTTTTGACATTAGCAGCTGTCAACACATACTCGTAGTTATTTCTTATGCAGTTAAAACAAACACCCAATATAAGTCAAAGTTCATTGACTTAAAACTCTTCCTCATCCTTTTAACGACTGTAATTTTCCGACCTAAGTAATCTAACATAAATCACCAAAAAATGCAATTTTTTTTATTATGCTCACAGATTGAGAAACTCTTCAAACTTCCTATTGTATTTTTCAATTTTATATTTATCTGTCAACTGTTTTGAATATTAATTACTTTTTATAATTGAAAATAAATACTTGTGTGTAGATAGATACATACATACATACATACATACATACATACAGTTATCTTATCTGAAAGGCATAACAAAACAATACAACTGATTTCATTTGAATTTTAGCAACAAATAAATATTAATTAAAGTTGATGTTTTATTTAAGGCGCACAATTAATAATTTTTTTGTAAAAATATGAATGCAGTCGGTTTTTCAAGCAAAAAAAGTACTAATTAAAAATCCAAAGTAAATGTTTATTTACATACACATACACGAGTAATCAAAGCTTCGAAGCATTATATAAAGAAAGAGCAAGACAGGATCAATATTTCGTGGAATATTAATTTAATTATCAACTTACACGACAGAACAGAGTAATGTTATGTTCGGAGTCTGCCACAATCCCATGTTTATGTAGGCATATATCCACTTATTATCATTTTTGAGGTAGCTGGGTTAATAAAACAAGCAAACAATTTAAGAGCTTAACTGAAAAGCGCATGCTAATGAAATCTATTTTACACTATCAGCAATGTTCGAGTGTATCCGATCATTTACTCTCTCTTTTTATGGTCCAAATGTTCGATAACAAGCAATAATTGTAAAAGCAATGGATCATTTCAAACAATCGTACTTGCAAGTTGCAATGAGTATGATTGTTTGTGAGTGTTGGAATGATTATAACCACACCGAATTTAAACGAACATGCTGATTGAATCAATTTTGTATGAATCTTTAATAGTGCACAATGCTCCAGCAGCAAATGTTGTTTGCAGCAAATATTTTGCAAGTAATTTAAACACAGAAACATGTATGTTTGTTGTTACTCGTAGAGTAGCTCGATTGTTTTTGTTTCGATCACAATCTCTCTCTTTTTATGGTCCAAATGTTCGATAACAAGCAATAATTGTAAAAGCAATGGATCATTTCAAACAATCGTACTTGCAAGTTGCAATGAATATGATTGCTTGTGAGTGTTGGAATGATTATAACCACACCGAATTTAAACGAACATGCTGATTGAATCAATTTTGTATGAATCTTTAATAGTGCACAATGCTCCAGCAGCAAATGTTGTTTGCAGCAAATATTTTGCAAGTAATTTAAAAACAGAAACATGTATGTTTGTTGTTACTCGTAGAGTAGCTCGATTGTTTTTGTTTCGATCACAATCCTATCATGTACAAAAACAGCAGATGAACAAGAAAGCGATAGTTCGTAAATAAGCCGCATAGTTGTTGAGCAAATCAATCAAATCAAAGTATAATATTATGACTGATATATACTTGTTACTTATTTTTTTTTTATTTGTTTCTGAGTGAAACCCGATTAAAAAAAAAAAGCCTGAAAGCGCAAGTGATTCAGATGGCTCGATCATACTTGTTGCAGATCTCTGGTCGTTGTGTATAAATTTTATACTATAAAACCATTCTTAGGGCCTGTGCACATATTACGTAACGCTCCAGGGGGTTAAAGATTTGTTACGGATTTGAAATTTTGCACTGAAAAATTAGTAAAAAGCATTAGGAAGGAGGGGGGTATAAAATCTCTGAAAACAGCGTTACGTAATATGTGCACAGCCCCTTAATCAAAATGTAATTGACAATGAATTTCTCTACTAATATCATGTGTAATAAACAATGAAGAACATGCATATTTTTAGGAGTAGCAGTAAAATGAGCTTAAAAAAATTCTTTACTCTCTTTCAAATCAAAAAACCAAAATAAACGGAATCTGATGACTTTAAATCAAAAACGATCCGAATAAAATTAGGGACTTAAAACCATTCCGACCGGAATTTATGACTTGTCTGAGTATTTTTTAGAGGTCACAATAATCTTTACCAATTTTATAATTCGAATCTTTTTTATTATTATTTTTTTTTTTTTTTCTCATCTAAAAGCAAGGCAGTGTTCTTAATGGGCATGCTATTAACATTGCTGCTACTGCCATGACTATAATAATACTGACAATGGTGATGATGCATGGGAGGAATGCTCCAGCTGCTTGTTTTTGTTGACAATAATGATGTCAGTGTTGATGCTGTTACACTTGTTACTGTTACTGAAAGTTCTTATGAAGTTTCTTGCCTGAGGCTTTATTTCAAATACCAAAATGACAAATGTAAGCGTACAAAATTTATGTTAACATTTTTCAAATGGCAATAGTTTTCATCTCGTTTTTCCTGACAGTTGTTGAATATTCAATTTTCTGCATAGCAATTAGAAGAAAGAAAACTTGTTTATACGAATATTTGAATTTTAAATTGTTAGCTAGTAATTTGTTTTTAAATTTTTAAGAGAAATGCACAGTTAAAATAGTTGTCGTTATTTAACGCTCATCTACATAATACAATTTAGTTGAGTGAAAAAAGTGCATTAGGTAGGCCACACAAAGTAGTTCTTATAAATATTATATGTATTAACACTCATATCGTCTGTCAGCTTATTATTGGTTTGCCGAATTGATATACATATTTAAAATAAAACTTGAGTTACGAATGGCATACCCGCTTTCAGAACATGTTGCTCAAAATGGTTTAAAACATTAATTATGCACCAAATCACAATTTTTATAAGTTTAATTAATGACAGTGTTTATTCTACTTTTACTACATCAAACCCATAAAATTTTATGATCAATGTTGACCATTTTAATCTGATGTGAATATATTTTCTAACAACACGTACAAGTCAATTTTCATTGGAGACTCGAAACTAGCATCAATTCGTGGCAGCTACGAGTATCATACGTGTGCTGCACAAGAAGGCTTTTTATTTTTATTTTTGTCATAAAATAATTGATGGTAATAAATACCAATTATGTAAAAATCAGCTGTTTTGTTTTGTTTACACTTTTTAATGTCATTTTGAATATCAGCGTTGTCAGAAAATTCATTGCATTTTAACACTAACAATTGACAAAAATTTTCAAAAATCATATAATTGGTAGTAAATAAACAAACAAAAGCTTTTATTTTCTTTCTCTTAAAAGAATGATATCCATACAATACATAGTGTTTATGCTCTCTGAGACAATCGAACAATTATTATTACACAATAGTCTGACAACCGTATGAAATGCCAATTTATTGACTGACAAGGTTGGTGGATATCTAAATTGTCATACATTTGTCTGGCAATAAATTGTAAGCTTTTCTGACAAATTTGATACAACCGTGTGAACTGATATATCGATATACCGAAAAAAGTTCTTTCATAACAAACAGTATTTTACACCAAAATTTTGATTTTTAGCTGTGGTTACTCCATCGGTGCAGTGTACTGATTATACACCAGTGTTGCCGAATCGCGGATAATTACCCGAATCAGGTGTAATTTTTATGTGTATGTGTAGCGCGTGTGTAATTGCTCTCAGGTGTAGTTCATGGGTAATTTGAAATTCTTTTGTTTAATAACACTATTTTTTATATAATATTGTTCAAACTTAAGCTGAAATTACACGAATTTTACAAACATTCTATTCAAATTATATAAAGATGGACGTTTTAAAGTATAGCAGCTTACGTGAAGTTAACAATGCAGACAAAAATACTTTTTTAAATGTAAATGAAATTTATGTTCGTATTGCAGCGTATGAATCTTTAGCATTGTGTTCCATTTTGAAAGGGTTATAATACTTGAAAACTGTAGAAAATTTTATGTAGAAGTGATTAGTCAAATAAAATCAAGATTTGATTTTAGTGATGAAGTTTATAGTATTATCGACTTTGTGGATCCAAAAAATTTACATTCCTTTCAACCAAAATATCAATGTTTCTTCCAAAAACGGTTCCCATCTTTTAAAATAAACTTGCAAACACTTGATAATGCGTGACGTCAACATGCATAATAATTTAGAGCGTGAAATTTATTGGAAAAAAGTGTTTAAACTCAAAAATTCGCTTGAGGAAAAGATATTTCCAACATTAGAAAAAGTAATATTTTTATTTTGCCATTTTCAAATGCTTCTGCGGAAAGGATATTTAGTAGTCTTAATAATTGTAAAACTGTTCTAAGCAACAATTTATCATCTGATACCGTTGCTGCAATTTTATATACTAAGGAAGGTATACAGAAAAACGGCAATAAAAATTTTGAATATCTCCTAAACAATAGCAACAAAAATTGAAGTTTCAATGACTTTATTAATTTAAGATTTTTATGCTGCTTTCTATTATGTACTTTTTTGTATATTTCTCTTTAATTACTGTATAGTACAACAAATATTGTTTATTTGCTGTTTGTAACAGACTTTTATGAAATAAAGTAGTTATCCAAAACGTATGTTTGTTGTGTGTTCAGCTGGTATATTTGTTGCATTTCATTAGGGCTGATACCAAATCATAAGTAGACCTTAAAATGTGTTAAATATTTATTTCAATATTGGGTGTAATTCCATTTAAATCGGGTAATTTTGGCTCATATGAGGTGTAATTTTGAATATACATTTTGGTAACACTGTTGTACACAGCAACATAATTCAAAAAAAATTATTGTTACATTTTAGTGATTAGATAGCAATATAAAATTGTATTGGCATTTGTTTTGATAATAATATGTATAAATCAGAGTATGTTGCTCTTAAATAATGATTGCCGCAGCCATGCCACTGTGACATTCCAGATAAGCTGAATCGAAGCATTATTTAAAAAATTAATCTAATAACACTCTTTTACAATAATCATTCCAATTGAACTTGAAAAATTTTTATTGTAACTCATTTCTTCCATACGCATACTTCCGCTTTTATTTAATATTTTTCAATATTTGATATAAAGACCAATAACAGACACTTTATCGACAATCAAAAAGCCACAAATTACCCTTTCAAAAGCATTTCAGTATATAAAAATGATTGGCAGCAACGAGTCTACATATTGTAAGAGACCACGCGTTATAAACAAGACAATGTGTATGAAGTATATTAAAAAAAAACATATACGAGTATATAAAAATATGTAAAAAATAAAAAGAACACAATAGATAAAAAATATTATAGAAAAAATTGCTATACAGTTTATTTTAAACCTGCAACAATAAATTCCTTTTTTTAAGAGATACATACGTTAATACATACATAAATGTAAAAGAAGATTTAGTGCTAAAAAAAATAAAATTTTACAAATTATATGATATTTTTTTTTTCTTAATATTAAATAAATCTCAATCATTCGTTATGAAAATATTGCAAAATAAATTCATGACAAACCACAGAAACAACAAATGTTTATCGTCGATGATTTTTTATATGACCACTACTACAAAGACTACAGCAAGAGTAACAGCAGCCATTGTGATTTTAATGCAAATCATAGTGTCCGTTAACACAGTAAAAACCGGCTGTCATGTACGGCCGGACACGGAAATAGCAACAGCAGCAGCAACAAGAGCCGTGGCGACATTAACGTGGACACACACATTCAGCGATATAAGCATAAAGCCGATAATAGCACAACAAAAACAACCAACAAAAACACAAGCAACAAGAATACGGCCATCTTTCCAATCAGCAGCAACAAGAACAACAACAGTATTAAAAGCATTCCCAATTTTAAACTCGTTTCATAAGTCAGTTGCAACAGCAACAATGGCACAACCGAAAGCCACGTCTGCTGAAAATTCTACTTTAACCACAATAGAGGGCAATTGTAAGTCCCTTACTGCTGCCTGGGGCGATATCGATCCAAATGTCTTCTACATTTGTGATACAACAACAAAACATCCACTTCAATTACGTTGCCCAGAGGGTACAGGCTTTTTTCTTGGTCTTGGCTACTCAGGCTGTATACCGTATGAACAATGGCCTGCTTGTGTTTCAACTGGAGATGTCGAACAGGTGTCAGCTTGTGATAGTGAACATATGCAACAGCCATGGGAATGCAAGAATCCAAATAAATTTTATGTATGCCTAAGGGAGACTATCGAACCAACAATACTAAATTGTGAGCCAGGTAAAGGCTTTGTACATGCCATAGTGGCAACAAGTGCTGGTAGTGGTGGTAGTGGTGGTACTGGTGGTAGTGGTAGTGGCAGCAGCACTGGTGATTTTAATGTTGGTTCGAGTACTATCAGTGAAATCGTCGGCTGTACTAATTGGGAGAAATGGCGTAAATATATGCAGTGCAATAACTACTATTAAAACAACAGGATGCAGCAGCATGTATACTGATGTTGGTCTTCTTTTAAAAAGCCGAATATAAAATTACAAACAAAGGACAACGGACATCGGAACGCGCACACCACAAAAGAAAAATTTTATTTTTTTCATACAAAATTTTTGCTAAGCCCCTTGAAGGCTACACTTATTCGTAGAGATGAAATTTTTCCTCACGTAATTAAAATGCATCAACGAAAATAAAACAAAATTTTAATAAACGAAACTCAGTCATTTTATTTGCCTCTAGTATATTTCATTGAAAAAAGCCTGCATGGAATTAAATAAAAATAAAATAAAATATATACACACAATATACACACATAATACAATATACGAGTATGTAAGTATTGGTTTCACATAAACGGATGCGGGATTTTCAGCGAGCGAGCACATAACTTGCACCAGTCCCTTAACAACATAATTTATTAATAGATCTCAAGGTAGGAGTTTCTTTTAACCATCCTTGAAGCATAAATTAAAATTATTTAAAAAAAATGTTTCAATTGGTTGGACAGTATTTTATATAAGTTTTGTACTTATTTGTGTAATAAATGTTAAAAATATAATTACGAGTCATATTACAACTTAATTGTGTTAAATATTTATAGATTTGCTCATTTTCTTGAGCTTTTGATGTTTCATTAAAAATTATTTTGAATTTTATATAAACGATTAACAAGCTTAAAATAAATAACTTTTAACACTTCCTGCTAGAGCATTAGTAGACTAGAACACTACTCACTAAACTACAGATAATTTTTTTTGATAGATTTTATGACTACATTATTCCACCGATTTTGACAAAAAAAAAAAAATACCAAATTACAAATATTTATTCACTGAAGTGAATGAAATAGATTTGGTTATTATGGATTAACCACCTGATTCATAAACGATTATTGAATTTATTGTGGCCTTACTGTATTAATTTTGTATGGGAAAATTTTTTATTGTGCACTTTAACTTTATCACTGGTTTATGAATAAGAGGGTTTAATAGTTTGGAAGCTATAAATGTTTAAAGTTAATACCAATACATGCACAGATATTACTCATGATTTTCAGTTTAAGAAAAAAAGAAACAATACAAGCATGCTTTTCTCAAACTGGTTTTACAAAGGAAATAAAAAAAAAATTTTCTCAATGTTTGGATGTGAGATAATCACTGATGCCAACTATTTATAATCGAAATGCGTACAGGAGTATAACAAAAAGCGCCAAAATGCGCTAAATATTAGTAAAACAAAAGGCGCTAAAAAGCGCTAAAAATATTAATTTAAATATAAGCTTTTTTATTAATTAAAAAAAATTTAGAGCTAATTTGTACCTTTGAGATCGGTTGTTATTGTTATACTATTTTTGTAAACGTAAAGTAAAATAAAAAAATCGATTTAAAATTGTTCGTTTTCGAATAAAATATTATCATTTTCATTTTCATCTTCAGGCCATAAAACCGTTTTCATATAAAATTTCGACTTTCTGTATGTTTAATTTGAATTAATTTTTGCGCTAACATTTACAGGAATTTTGTAATCCGAACAACATGATTTTTTAATATTCAGACCATATTTTATATGGATTAGTGAGTTAACTGTTTCTGTTTCTTATTTGGTTTTAAAAAAATTTATTACGGTTAAAGATCTTTCCACCTCTGCATTTGAATATGGAAATGATAATATATTAATAACAAAATTTGATAACTTTAAAAATGGATTTTTATTCACTGAGATTTTTAAGCTATGTACTTCAATCCAAAATAAATCAGTTCCGTCTCTTTTTTCCATTCAACAAACTTCAAATTTTGAAAACAATTTTCTATTTCTTCTATCTCCTTTTTATCATTTATAAATTCTTTTATAAATGTTATGACGGATTTTCTTTAAAATCAACAGTTGTATTAAAAAGGCGCTAAAAGCACCAAACTAAAAAACAAAAATCGCTGATGGTGAAAAATGCGACTTTTGGGTAGTTGAAAAGCGCTAAATAAGGCGCAAAATACGCTAAATTGGCATCGCTGGAGATAATTGTAACAATTTTAAAGGAACAAAAAAAAAAAGAGAGCCCAGCAGCGATGATGTTTGTCGTCTTAATTTAGGTCCAATAAATGCTAGCTTACAAATTGTACGAATAAGTGATCAAAACGTCTTTTTATTGCTCACAAAGTAATCGAGATTGTACTCGTATACGAGCTGACTATTACCAGCTTGCAATGTATTTTAGGAAATACTGAGCATTTGTGTTCATTGTATAGACACTTCAGCATCTCACTTATTTTGTGTACAATTGGAAGGCGTTCACTCTACAAATGCGGCAATATATTCGAAAACATATAATGGGTTCGGTTCGTCTTTGATATGGTGTGCATTTACAAAACTTACATGTGTGCATCAGATCATTGCTTGTGTAATCGAAATTTTCACCGCTGGAAGATTTAATTTTGTTTTTGCTTTTAACTGTTCTGTTTTATTTTTAATATATGCGAATTCATGCAAATATACTATTAAATAATTGGCCCTATTCACAATACTATGCATTATTAAATTTGCAAAATTGTGTAGTATATTTTTACTCTACAGCAGTAATGTTACCTGTATTGTAATTACCGTATGGTACGGTAATTTAGACCTCCAAAAGGTAGGCAGGTAATTTCAACATTTGTACGGTAATTTTATAAAGCTTTAATTTTGAATCAAATCATAAAACCCACGGTTTTCCTAAAACATTGTAAAAATGCCAATTGTGGCTAAATGCTAAAACTTTCACCTATGGAATATTTATACAGGTACTCGCATTAGCTAAATATTTTGTTTTTTGCTTGAGTGACAAACTAGAAACAAATGAGCTGGCCTGCGATTTCGAACGATATCGATCGGTGGTTTTCTAGATGTAAAAAAATTAACTTACATTTCTCTAATAACCGATTTTATTTAACTTATTATTTATTAACTGCCACAAAAGCTGAATATGTAAATAATAATAAATTGGTGGCTAGAAGGTCGCAAGCCGGTTGTATTTCGTTTACAATTTCACCATTATCGATCGACCGACATCGCGGAGTGGGCCGAAAATATATAAAACCTTTGATTAATCTATGAATAACACTTTTAATCTCAGCTTTATATAAAAAATAATTTATATATTTATATATATATATATTTATGTACGCATACATATGTGTATATAGCCTTTAAGACAATGGTGGTTGAATGTATAAGTTTTAATTCTAATATTTTATTAATAGTAATTCTTTCTTAAGTTTTTGTTATCTTTTAAATATGTACTTATATTGATTAAAAAATATAAACTATTTTAATAGTAAAATATTACTGTTTCTATACAACGCTTTGCCCGTACGGTAATTTTACCCAAAAAAAAAAAATAATTTTTTTTAAGGCTTTACGGAAATTGGGAAAAATTAGTTAACATCACTTCAAAATTATAAAACAAAAACATTTTAAGCAAAAGGAAATTAACCAGACCAACAAAAATTAATGAAATAAAAAATTTAATAAGAAAAAGTAAAAATTGAAAAAACGCAAAACATAAAAAAATCAAATTATTCAAATATATATAAATATATGTATGTATTATTTAAAATCCTGACGAACTAACAAATTAATCCTTATTTGTATAATAAAAATCAGAATTATTTGATTAAGCAATTGTATTGATACATGAGTAATTTCTTAGACTTACATATGTATTTTTTAGGCCAAAACTTCAGTGGAAAATATTTTTATTATTTATCAATCAGTTGTGAATTTTGTGTTTTGCTAGAAGCATTGCAGCCTAACCCAAAGATATCATTCACAATTGATAGAATAAATTTGCAATTGCACAAATTTGCAATCTCAGATGCACAAGATTGTGAGTACGGCTATTGTACGAGTAGTTGTGGTTGTGGTATGACTGTGTATTAAGATATTTTTTATGATAATTTCTTTATGATCTTTTGTTGCTGTCTGAATAGTTAATAGTAGTATAAGAAAGTTTTTAAATAGCTTAAAAAACTACACATAGAAAAATAATCGTAATAATTTTAATTATATTCGGGTCACTTTGAGTTCGAGTTTAATTTGAATCACTCCTAAAAGGTATTAAAAAGTTTTTAAGCTGCATCTGTTCAATGTCAGAAATAAAAAATAACATATTTTTCTTCCTGTCGATTTACTCTTACATAAATTTGGCTGAGCTGTTTAAGGCGACAAGTTACAAACATTGTGATTCTATGTTCAATACCAAAAATGTTCAAAAATAAAATTGAAATTTTAAGTAAACAAACATAAGTTCTTGTAAACAATTTAATTCAACTAGATTATAAAAATATTTATTTAAATAGTGTTCTAGGATTAGGGATTGATTCACGTATGCGACAGGATTGATTTAACATAAAAGAAATGTGTACGGCTTGCAATTGATACCTGCTGATGTTGAACGTGAATTGGTGCATTAGTTTTCAATTTAAATCAAGCAAGACGCTTGTTTGGACTAATATAAATAAAGGATTAAATAGTCCATACTTGAATCAATCTTTTTATACCAACGCATGGGATTGTTTTAAGTAGGTTTAGCACTATTTTTTTTTATGTCTACCATTAAGAAAAACAATTTGATGCCAATTTAAAAGTTAGCGTAGCTCTTAATTTTCACCACATTTCAATAGTGCAATTTTTATTTATTTTTTATTTTTAAATCAATTGCTTAAAATATTGCGGAAATTATAATTATTAAAAAAAAATAATAAAATAAAACATAACATAACAACAATATGATAATAATACTAATGGGAAATTTTTGTAAAATTTATTTTACATCAAATAAATGTACATCTTACCTGTCTACACAGTGTACTTGAAATAGTAAAAAAAAACCTAAAGATAGGGACCATTATTTTTAAGAAATCAATGAAGATATACAATTCACAAAAAAAAAGATATCAATTCAGTTAGCTTTCGACCTAAAGCTCTAATAATCGATCAAAAATTGAGTATGCTAAACCAGAGTCTAGAAAAATCTCACAACAAATGTTGATGATAAATAAATGACCATTTTAATCATATAAGGCTAAAGCAGAAATTCCATGAGTAGGGAATTGCAGAGCTTTAAAATATGTACCTATTAATTAACTTACTGCGGCAGCAATGTAAAAGTTGCTAGTTACACCAGTTTATAGAAAAAATAAACACAGACAAAAATGTTTCAAACCAACATTTTTTAATTTATATTTAATTGAATGGTTTATTTTAAAATTCTTTTCACACTAAATCCACCAACAAAAGCCAATTTTTAATATTTGTTAATATTTCTATAGGATAAAGTTTGTAATTTTAGTACTGTAAGAAAAAATAGACATTATTAATATTTCAAGCAACGAAGGAAAATTTAATATCCATCACCACTTACATTTCAAATACACGACAGGATAGTACAAACGTTGTTTTCATTAGAAGCCACAAAACCTCGTCAGTATTCACGTGTTTATGCTTTCACTACTTGTTAGGTAGCTATAAGTGACGTTACGAATACTCGTATTGGTGTTCGATTATTCGCCAATATCAAGCGAATATTTCTCGAACATTTTGCACATACTTTTAAAAGAAAAAAAATACGGGTAGCACTCCGGGAGTGCCGACAGAAACTGGGGTGTAAACTTTTTTTAGCGCGGTACGCATATTTGTTTTTAATTACCTAGACGCGTTCGCGGTCTGCAATATGTACATGCACACACTATAGCTGTGTTTCGTAACGGTGTCGCGAGTACATATATTTGGTCTCATCTATAAATATGCGTACCGCGCTAAAAGAAGTTTTCACTTCAATAACAAAAATGCACCACCTACCTTTAATACAGCGATACTTGTAGAACAAAATAAATTTGTATAAATATCCGCTTATTCGACGACACTTGCTAGTTTGGAAACACTTAGCCAAGACACACTTGTGTTTAGTGGAGACACAAAGTCTTATCAAAGGCAGAAACCTTAGCCAAGACACAAACCACCTTCGGGAACTCCCAAAAACTTTGGGAAAAATCCCCTCAACAACCCAGAAATCCCGGAAATTTTCCCGGTGAAAGTGGCAACACTGAAAATTTCAAACATTTTCAAAGCGGCAACGCTGTATAGTCATCATACATAGACTATACAAAAACTGTCACGCTTTTTTTTTTATTATGGAGCGTCTCATTACTGTGTCGCGAGTTCAGAGATTTGATCTCATCTAAATATATGCATACTACGCTAAATGAAGTTTACACTTTAAAAACACATAAAATTTAAAAAGAACATAAAATGTACAAAACTATATTAATTTTTAATAATTTTTTTTAAAGAAACCCCTTTATCTTTAACGGAATATAATAACCTTCTTTTAAAACAGACACAAATACATACATATATATTTTTCAACTAGCGTTTAAAAGTTGAAGTCTTATATGTATATTCATATCATGTTAAGTTAGTAATCAATTCTCTATAGAGAAATGTTGGACTTCAAAAATGTAAGAACTAAAATTTAATATGTGAAAGTCCACCTAGACATGTGGCTGCGCAATCTGCGAAATATGTTCCCCTAAACAACACTGAATTACTAATTAGAAACGCAAACAGAGTAAGAAAAAAGAAATCTCAAAGTATGTATGTTTGTATGTATATAGGTAATATAATTTAAACATGTTCAAGTGGTCTTCAAATTCGGCATCTCAATGTCATAATACGAGTAATGTTAAATATCTAAAGTTTTGTGACAGTTTTTTTCGATTTATTGTTACTGGCACAAAGAGAGGGAAACTTTCCAATTAAATTTTGAAAAATTAAGTGGCTCTAAACCATAAAAGTAATATTCTTGTTCGGCGTATATTGTTTCAAATACTCATATTCGTAACATCACTAGTACGAGTATGTACATATAAAAATAATGAGATCAATTTTCTGGTTAAAACAAATGATTCTTTTCATACTTAATCTTTATTAAATAAAATTTAAAACATAAATACTTGAGTACATGCTCAAATAAATGTAAGATTAAAACTTTAATTTATTTTGTTTTACTTTTCAAACATGATGTTAAAGATCTACTGATGATTTAAGGTGTAATTCATAAACGATTATTAAAGTTATTGTGGCGTTAATTTACGAATTTTGTATGGGAAAACCGGTTTTAATGTCCACTTTAATTTTATGAATCGTTTATGAATTATACCTTTAGTATTTAGCTGCCAATGAAATCCATATAGATTAGCTAACATATAACAAATAAACAAAATTTTTGAAAACATAAATTCTTGAGTAACTTGATCGAATAAAATGTTATGTGTATAGATTAAAACTATTATTAAAAAAGACGTGTGCACTCGGGGAGTGCTGCGGTAAAGCTATTGCATAGCATTTTTTATCAACTTATGCCATTATAATTATTTATTTATATTTTATTTATGCAGTATTTTTTTCTTTTTCTTTGATATTAATTCAAGTTTTTTCTTTGATATTAATTCAAGTTACACTTTTTGAGCGTGTTGACCGATAAGAAAAGAAATTTTCTTCTTTCATTGAATAAATCGTTTAAAATATTTTTATTATCTTACAATACATGTAAAAACCTGTTCTGGCAATACTGTATGTTAATGAAATCAATAGCATACTTTAGGGGTTAACATACATTGGGCGATTCAAATACTTAAAAAAACAAAAGACTTAAGAAATAAACTTAGTGTTAGGTTTGTAGTGTTAGGTTTTTTTCGTTACGGAATTTCTTGATTCGGTCGCCGCGCTCAAAGCCCGCGAGAAAAGCTATGTATTGCATAAAAAAATCTAAAAGAAAAATATTAAATTGGAAATATCGTGTTATGTTCTCATGAAGTTTTCATATAAAACTGTATATGCTATAATTACAATTCCTGAATGAATTCGGCCCGAAACCATAAAATGGTCAAAAATAACCAATGTTGTAGGAAATGTCAAAATAAGAAAAAAATACAAAAAAAATATATATAAAAATACCGTTACCATTTTTGGTGAAGGTTATAAAAATTGTCGGCGACTCATATATTCCGAATTACGGGCATACGAAAATACGTTTCTCATTCCTAAAAATAAACCCATTCCTATGTACATATTCGTATTTGCGAATACTAAAAATTGATATTCGAAACATCACTAGTAGCTATGTTGAACGAGATTACACACTTCAAATGAAAATGGAATACGAGACTTCTTACTACTAATTTTACAAAAAACCAATTCATACACTTCTTTATGACTTTTCTATACAATTTGATGAGATTAAATGAGATGATGGTTTTCTCAAGATGGAGTAGAAGAAAAAAATTTCAATATATGTCTACTGCTTCTTTTGTTTAGTGAAATGTTTTGTCTGAATTTACAAATTTTTTTTACCAATTAAATTTAAAGTTTTTATGTGTACTTGAATTTTATCAGATTAGTGTATTTTAATAATTTGCAAAAAGTTTAATTTAAAATATTCGAATAAATATTGAACTAAAAATTATTGTATTTTAAATAAAAATTACACAAATATTAAAACTTGTTTACACTGTGATTAATTTAACAACTTATTTGCATTTTAAATTATATAGCTAGTTTTTATTTATAATTTGTATTGCATAACAGACATTTGCAGTTTAATGTTATATACTCGTAATATATATTAGCTTCTTTATTAAATAAACGAATAGAAAAATTAAATTCGAATTATTTACAAATTATATTAAAACTAGTGCAAACATTGAAAATATGTATTTGCATTTCAGTTTTATATTTAATTATTAAGCACAAGGTCTCTTTTTTTATTAAATTGAGATCTAGGCGCACGGTAGTGCGGCAGGCCAAGTTCGGCCACACAGTGTGTATATTTACACGAAACAGTTCGAGCTGTTTTTACCCCCCTCATAACTTTGCTCCTCTTGATCATAATATAATGAAACTTGAAACATAAGTTCTCCCCACAGAGGTGACCTCACAGGTTAAATTTGAAAGTTCTACCGTAGAAGCTTCCCGAGATATTAAGGTGTGAAAAGTCCATATTTTAGTACATACTCACTGACTGACTCACTGACTCACTGACTCATCAATATTATTGGGCACTTCCAGTATAGCTAGAAAGCTGAAATTTGGTACACAGGTAGGTCTTGGTGAGAAAATAACCAGAAAAATCTGAAAACGGGCACTTTTTTCCCAGGGGGGACCTGAGTGCCCCTTCTTTGTATGGGGCATTTCCAGTATAGCTAGAAAGCTGAAATTTGGTACACAGGTAGGTCTTGGTGAGAAAATAACCAGAAAAATTTGAAAACGGGCACTTTCCTCCCAGGGGGGACCTGAGTGCCCCTTCTTTGTATGGGGCATTTCCAGTATAGCTAGAAAGCTGAAATTTGGTACACAGGTAGGTCTTGGTGAGAAAATAACCAGAAAAATCTGAAAACGGGCACTTTTTTCCCAGGGGGACCTGAGTGCTCCTTCTTTGTATGGGGCATTTCCAGTATAGCTAGAAAGCTCAAATTTGGTGCACAGGTAGGTCTTGGCGAGAAAATAACCACAAAAATCTGAAAACGGGCACTTTCCTCCCAGGGGGGACCTGAGTGCCCCTTCTTTGTATGGGGCACTTCTAGTATAGCTAGAAAGCTGAAATTTGGTACACAGGTAGGTCTTGGTGAGAAAATAACCAGAAAAATCTGAAAATGGGCACTTTCCTCCCAGGGGGGACCTGACTGCCCCTTCTTTGTATGGGGCACTTCCAGTATAGATAGAAAGCTGAAATTTGGTACACAGGTAGGTTCTGATGAGAAATTAACGAAAATGTTTTTTTAACGGGCACTTTTCACCTGGGGGGAGTTGGGTGCCCTTATTTGTATGGGGTCTTTCCAGTATAGCTAGAAAGCTGAAATTTGAAATATTTATACGAAAACAACTTAGAAAATAGATGTGAGATCCACACAAAAACATAAATGTGAAAATAGGGCCAAGTTCGTATCCAAAAAGTTTCGGCCGTAAAAAGTAATGAGATCAAAATACGGACCAAGTTTTTGATAGGTATAATTCCATCTCATTTCTAGGCAAACTATAAGCTTGGCAAAAATTTTTTGCCTTTCTAATATGGAAAGAATTCTTTGAAAAATTTTGCCAAGCTTATGGTTGCCTAGAAATGAGATGGAATTATACCTATCAAAAACTTGGTCCTTATTTTGATCTCATTACTTTTTACGGCCGAAACTTTTTGGATACGAACTTGGCCTTATTTTCACATTTATGTTTTTGTGTGGATTTAATTAACTAATATTAAATATCAAATAAATTTCAAGATGTATGTATGTACAGCAACTTTTCTCTACTTATTACCATTTGTTAAACTTAATTAAGATGTTACGAGCCTGAGACAATATAAACACTTTCGCATGGATTATTTTTGTTAAGCACACAAAATGAAAAAAATTCTCTGTAATATTTATATTGTTCAGCAACAATTTCTTGTCAATGAAAACTACCCATACACACGAAAATGCAAAAAACACATATACAAAATATTCTTTTCATACAATATGCCGTTATCAAACATACCAAACAGTAAAGTAAATGCCAGTCCAACCAAACACAGGTTCGACTAGTTGACAAACATGTCCATCTTACAATGACTAGTATTTAAAAATTTTTCTCCTTGAATCAACAACCAGCAGATTTCAAGAATTTTTAATCAATCAACATTTGCTTTATGAATGTTTACTTGTTGCATGTATATATATATCTCTTGCAAACCTTCCACACAAAGTAAAAATAGCAAACCACCTTGGTGGTCTGTCAGCCTAGAAGAGTCTCGCAGGAGCTGCCGCAGACTCTTCAATAAAAACGAAAAACGTAAGTCTTGGAAAGATTTCTGCGGAAATGTGGAATCCCTATCCGATACTAACAGGCTGCGCAAAATTCTAGCCAAACAACAATCCGTACCTGGATTCATCCAGAAACTAGATGGCAAATGGACTACAAACTCCTTGGAGTACCTAGAAGCCCTAATGGAAACTCAGTTTCCGCGCTGCTCCCCTTTTATGGAGGTACAAAACGCTCCCCCTCCTGCCCAGAGTATGACGAACGTAGTAATAACTACTGACAGACTTCACTGGGCTATAAAAAGTTTCCATCCGTACAAATCACCCGGTACGGACGGAACCATTCCTGCAGATCTACAACACAATTTAGACCTTGTGACACCCTGGCTACTCATAATATACAGAGCATGCCTTACCTGGTCCCACATTCCGTAACAATGGACCAAATGCGATGTAATTTTCATCCCAAAATGGGGAAAGGCATCGCACTCGAAGGCAAAGGACTTTAGACCTATCAGCCTTACAGCTTTTCTTTTAAAGACTTTAGAAAGACTGATCGACGTTCACATTAGAACTATAACAATCGACAGAAATCTTTTATCAGCCAATCAACACGTCTACACCAAAGGCAAATCGGTTGAAACGGCGTTACATTCGCTCGTAGATCACATTGAAGCGTCACTTGAGCATAAGAATTATACTCTAGTGGCCTTCATGGACATTGAGGACGCCTTTAACAATATCAACTAGGATGCTATTACCCGAGCTCTCACAAAGCTAGGAATAGACCAATCACTATGTCAATTCATCAAGAATTTGCTTGAACGCAGAGCCATCACATCTACCATGGGGGAAGCGCACATCACCAGGTACGCCCGCAAAGGTACGCCACAAGGTGGTGTCTTATCTCCTCTGCTATGGAATGTGGCAATAAACGTTCTGCTTAGGAAACTGGAGTCCATATGCGTCAATACTGTTGCATATGCAGATGATGTGGCAGTGGCTATTTCGGGCTTCCATCTTGACACAATTACGCACTGGTTGGAAGATGCACTCAGCGAGGTCTGCAAATGGTGTTCACAGAACGGCCTCAGCGTCAACCCAACCAAAACGGAACTAGTGCTCTTCACTAGAAGACACAAAACTCCCACCTTCACTCTACCCAAAATAAATGGCACTACACTAGCCCTATCGGATAAAGCCAAATTTTTAGGCATTATCCTGGATAATAAATTAACATGGAGAGACAATCTGCATGCTCGTGCAACAAAAGCCGTAGCGGCATTATATGTTTGCAAGAAAGCCATTGGTCCCACCTGGGGTATAAGTCCCAAAGGGATTAATAGGATATTTGAAACGGTTGTCAAACCTACTCTTTTCTATGGTGTAACAATCTGGTGGAAAGCACTGAACTTGGCAACAAACCGACAGCGAATTGAGAGAACTCTCCGCTTAATGGCAATCATGATAACTGGTGCCCTTAGAACTACGCCCACAAAGGCTCTTTTTGCTATGCTGGGCTGGCTTCTAGCTGATCTGTTGGCTAGAAAGCTAGCACTACACACTGCGGCCCGACTTAGTACAATTGACGCATGGAAATATCGACCATTGGGTCATGCTAGCATTGTGGAGACCATAGGAATTATCCCTGATCTCATCGACTATTGCATTCCAAAACCTTCCTTTTATAGAGCATTTAACTAGTCTCTATCGGAGAACCCCCCCCCTATACCGCATGGGGCCCTACGGGTGTTCACGGATGGCTCCAAACGGTGCTACAGGGTTGGCGGGGGTGTCTACATTGAAGAATTCGGGATCAGGATTTCTTTCAGACTCCCGGACGAATGTAGTATCTTACAAGCTAAAATATCCGCCATCAAAAAGGCAAAAAATTGGCTACGGTACTATCGGATAACAAACAGAGTTATTCAAATCATAACCGACAGCAAACCTGCAATAATAGCACTTTCGGGTGTGTACACAACATCCCACCTTACCCTGGAATGCAGGAAATCACTTAATACAGTGGCTAATTTTTCTGGTGTTAACCTTATATGGATGCGGGGACAAGGAGAAAACACGGGCAACGTCATTGCTGACAATCTGGCCAGGAGAGGTACAGAGTTAGATGCTGATGAAATTGACAACTTCAGTGGTCTTCCGCTCTTGGCCTGCTGGAGGCGAATCGAGGAAGCCCTTATGCGAAAGGCACAAACAAGATGGTTTAATGAACCATCCTGCAACACAGCGAGGACCCTATGGCCTTGCATAGATGACAACAGAACCAAAAATCTGCTGAACTTTCCAAAAATGCAATTGCGCAATCTTGTGGCCACGGTCACGGGACACTGCACCTTCGGAACCCATGCCAAACGCATGGGTCTACCATTCAATAAATAGTGCTCCAGCTGCAATGACGAGGAAGAAGAAGAAAGCATCGCACACATTCTATGCCTCTGCCCAGCTATGGAGGATCACCGCCTCCGCTTTCTAGGCAGCAGATCCTTCAGTACCCTCTCCGAGCTCTCAAATACGGAACTCGGTTGTCTTAGCTCCTTCATAAGGAGCAGTGGTTGGTTCGCCCAATAGGGGGCTTGACATTCTGATCGTTCTGCTCTGCTCTTCTCTTGTTCTTCTATGGCCTTCCTTCATCTAATCTTCTTTCGACTCTTCTAATCTCCTTTCCTCTCTCACTCTCCTTCACTGCAGGTAGCACAATGGGACCACATCAGGACCCAAGTGAGCTGGAATCTAACCTTCCTTTACCAGCAGCCTGCTAACCTAACCTAACAATGTTTATACATACATACGTACATCTATATACATATATAGATATACATCCATACACATATGAAATATCGTACACGATTTTCATTATACACATCAAATCATCATAAAGCAAATGTTGATTGTTAAAAATTCTTGAAATCTGTTGGTTGTTGATTGTAAGGTGGACATGTTTGTCAACTAGTCGAACTTGTGTTTGGTTGGACTGGCATTTATTTTATTGTTTGGTATGTTTGATAGCGGCATATTGTATGAAGAGAATATTTTGTATATGTGTTTTTTGCATTTTCGTGTGTATGGCTAGTTTTCAGTGACAAGAAATTGTTGCTGAACAATATAAATATTACAGAGAATTTATTTTCATTTTGTGTGCTAGTAAAAAATTTTACTAGTTGTCAAGTACAAATTTTTTTTTAAAAAACTGGAAATTTATTTGTTATCAGGTAAATATTTTTAGTTTCTCTACTATCAAAAATGGAAACGGATCATATTTTCTCACTAGTCGTTAGTATAATAAATAAAAATAAAAAAAATAATTTTAAACCCTGCTCCACAGAACATAATTCACAAGGCATCAGAATTATCACAATAATTTAACCAAATTAATGTTCAATAAAAAAAATCAAAGGCGAATTTTATTTTTGCACGATTTACCATCACCCCAGATAAAATATACTCAAAATCAGAATAAATTTGGCTATGTGTCATTTTCACATCAGGACTGACAGACTATCCCAGGACTAATTAAAGGGATTATCTTTCGATTGAGACGATTTGATAACTATTTTATCTGATAATTTTGATTACTAAACCAGACCTAAAAATTACTATAAAGTACATATGTATGTATCTGTGTATGCATGTGTGCATGTATGTTTATTCAATTCTTAAACAAATAAACTGAACATTTCTTGCAGAAATACAGAAAATAGTTCAACTTTACTAAAGTTAATAAACATAAATTTTGTTGGTAACGCAAGCAATTAAAATCAATCAATTCCAAGCATGGCCAAATTAAAATTACATATGCATACATACAGATTTGTTTAACTACATGGACGATTTTTCGCATGTAACTACATACATATGTAGATGTACATACGTACATATACAGATGAAAGCACACTTCTCCATGTTGTGGTATGTCTGTATGTACGTATTGCAGCAAAGTGCATAAGAATTTAAAATGTTACGCCAGAGCTTAGATATGTATACGAGTAAGAGCAAATAAAGTCAACAAAATAAAACACTTTTACAAGCAATTGAAATGAAAGAATTGTGTCTGTTTGCAAATTGGCCCATTGGCTAAGAGCACAATAATGATGGCCAGGACATAGTATGTACATTCATACATACATACATAACAAGTAAACAACTTTAATAAAGTTTTTAGTATCTTCGTTTATGTTATTTTTATTTTTATTTTGCTGCAAGAAAAAAGCAAAACAAAAAATTTAATATGAAACACTTTTAGCTTTAGTTTGTAAAAACATAAAGTACGTTTGTCCGGCACAAACATGTGGTTAACAAATGGAGCAAACAAAAACGAATCGATTATTGAAAAGACACTTAAAGTGATTTTAGTATACTTGAATTTATAATTTCCGGTTTATTTTTATAAACACATTACAAAGTTGTCGTTTGTATTCGAATTATTTAATTTATTTTTTTTTTAATTTAAACATTCTATGTACTAGCGTAGCCAAAGTACGACAGAATCGTCCGTATTCTAGATGTAAATAATACTTTTTAATGTTCCCGAAGAGATTATCACATAATATTAAAAGTTTATTTGGATGAAAAATAAATGGAACAGTTTTATTTAAACAGAAAACACTTTTCAATCAGGTAAACCAAATTATTAAGCTTCTTCTCTTTTGTTTGTAGAAAATACAATCTTATTGTTGTTATTTTTTTTTTTTTTTGCAAAACTAATTGGAGAAAAACACATGCATTTTTTTAATTTACATGCTAGTGATGTTATGAATATTCGACTCTTCGCCTATTTTAAGATATTCGAATAATTTGCACATACATTTTCCCAAAAAATTACATAAAATGTAAAAATAAAATATTATTTTATAACAATTTTTGTTTAAAGAAAGAAATCGCTTTATCTCTGATTAGAGTTGTCAACCAATTAAGAATAATTCGATTAATCGGTTAAATGTTTTAAAGTTATTTCAGCTTTGATACAACAAAAAATTCTTGTTGTCTTCCTCAAAAGCACTTAGATTGTCGATTGTTAAACTTATACATTCACCTTCTTCTTCATTTATATGGAAATTATACTCAAGGACTTTTTGTGGGTTAACAAGAAATTGTTCAAGTTTGAAAATGAATACACCTTGATTATATTTTGTGCTTGCACGAGCGTATAGTTAATTAATAATTCCTTTTAGCTTTTGTGCGGTTTATTTTTTTTTTAATCAAATAATTATGGATTCTCTTTTGAACAAAATAAATGGAATAATTGAATTAATAATATGATATTCTTTTCGAAACTAATTTATCAATGAGCACAGCCTTATACATATATTGGGTGTGTATGAATGTTCAATCAAAAGAATTTTTATTAGCAGAATAGTATGCTTTTAAATTTTTAGATTTTGCATACAGTAGTAAGATAATCAGTAAGAGTTCGCTCATTGATGTATCGGTTAAACGTTCATTTATTTTATTGACTCTAGCTGCACCACTACATTCATAAATTGTTGCATTTCTATTTGAAATTTATAGGTAAAACCATTTTGTTGTGATGGACTTTATGGTGACACCATTAACAAGATTTTGATAAAACTTATATCAAATTAAAAATATTTATTCACAGAAGAGAAAGAGATATTGTGGGTTATTGTGGGTTTAGTATTTCCAGAGCTAACACGTGTACACGTATTATTTATGCGTTTAAATTAAAAAAAAAACAAATATACTTAACGTGCATGTGTTTTGCCCCAACTAGTTTTGCAAAGAAATGTGTGTACGATATGTATGTATATGTTTGTAAATGTATATACTTAATAAAAAACCTTTTTCAATCGAATTTAGTTTGAATTGAAAAATATTTGAGGAAACATTTGCTTGAAATATTTTTTTCAATATATGAATAAAATGTTTTCATATCCATAAGGAAATTGTTTTACGATCACACTGAGCACTTTTAGTTGCTTATTTTTGTTTCATCAAACAGCAGTAATAAATTTTATAGATAAATATCGAAAAACATATTTTCCCTGTGGTCACAAGATATTTTTTAACAAGATATTTTTGCAAATTGCACAAAAACTATTACTTTCACACTTATTCCACATTTTGTGAGCCAATACCGACTTGTATCATCGTGGAAATCAACTCAACCCTAAAGCTTAGATCCCACTATCGGCACAATGTACCGATTTTCGTCGGCTCACTGCATCAAAGTCATAAGTACTAAACCAAAATTGCATTATTTCTCAATTAATTCTGGAATAAGTCTATATGGCTTTATTACCAATGCAGTGTGGTGCAATTATGTCTTATATTTAAATTAGTTGACAAATAATGCAAATTTAGCTTATTATTTATAACTTTATTTCAGTGAGCCGACGAAAATCGGTACATTGTGCTGATAGTGGGATCTAAGCTTAACGAACCACAGTAGGAGATTTTGGAAAAAAATTTAAATAAATCTGCAGTTTCTAAACGGTCAGTCTGATTTCAATTGCATTATTCAATCGGAGCTACAAGAACACAACATTATACATTTTCCTTCTGATTTTATTGATAATTCCGTATGGAACTTTGCAGTTTTATAAAAATACCAACCAACAAGATTTGCTATTGAGAATTTAAGAACTTTTATGATTAAATTAAATTAAATTAAACTTTTGGTGGTTTCAAATAATCTTTAGGCAAAAATAAACAATAAATTTACTGAAAAGTTTTTAAATGTGCCGGTGTTTTTCACTTTTATCCTAATTGCACTTTCAATAAAAAATATTTGTTTTTTTAGATTTATTTTAACATAAAATTACTTCTTTTACATTTTTTAAGAAGTTTTTTTTACACTTTCGTCATCTTTTTGAATTTACGAAAACTTTAGTTACAAGAAAAAAAAACAGTGAGTTAAATTAATGTAAATAATTTAACACTATCCAATTTTCACCCATAATGCATTTGTATGGCATTTTTTTTTTATTATTTTAATCTTTTCCTTTATTTTTCTTCTTCTCTTACCAGCAAAACAGATTTCGGTTATAAGTATTTTCAGTTTATCGATTAAATACGAATAAAAGACACTTTGTATGAATGGCTTTTGAAATTTATTAAAAAATTCATTGCTGTGGTGATCGCAGCTGGAAGTAGTACATTAATATTAGGCAAGACAAAGAAGTTTTAATTTTCAAAACATCATTCAGGATTTTTGAATTTTGATAGTACCTTGTTTTTTTTTTTTTTTAATAAAAAACATAATAATGTGTAAATGAGATATTTTTATTATTAGGCTTAGGATCCGTTTTTATTGAATTAATGAAAATTCAAAATTACTATGAGTTTTTTATTTTTGAAAAACATTAGCATGTGCAATCAGATTAACAGAACGTACCAGTATACCGATTTCAAGGCCGCTACACCTCTCATCAGCGTTATACATAAGTTCAAATAATAATTGCGTTTATTCGTAATAATAATATAAAAATAAAAATCATAGTAGTAATTTTAGTTCGTTTATTTTTATATTTTATCCATGAGTGTTTTCATTTCATTATTTACTTGATAGTAAACATGGGAAAGTAAAGAAATGTTTATCCAAAAAAAATTAAATATTTCCACTTTTTCATTTTTACAACCAAAAAAATTGTGAAATTAATACCCTTAATTATTGGTTTTTAAAACATTTAAGTATTTATTTAATTTCGAATATGAGAACTGTACAGTGTACACTAGAGTTGTCAACCGATTAAGAATAATTCGATTAATCGATCAAACAGAACGAAACTCTTGTTCGAATAATTTTAAAATGCCGATTTTCGAATAACGAATAAATCGATTAATTAATGTCTATTAATCGAACAAATTTTTTTCAGTTTGAAATGGATACGTAAAAATTTTTTAAATTTCTTATTTTGGATGTTTGTTGTTATCGAACTGCGCATACCTAGTAGTCGTGGTATGTTTTGAATGAAACGTTAATACATTTTCAAGAATGGGGTTTTTTCAATCTCAGGTGAATAAGTTAGAATACACTAAAGCCAAAAAATTGAGCTGGGTTTGGAAGATTTTACCAAGAACAAAAATGAAAAAAAAAAAACAAAGTCACATGTAACAAGTGTCCTAAAGTATACAAAACTGTTGGATCAACAACAAAAAAGTTGAATGAATTATACTCCAGACTATTTTATGTTGAAAGTAACCACAATAATTCAAATGAAAGTAATGATATAGAAGATGCTACTAGTAATGAAAATAGCAATCTTTTATGCGAATTAAATAATTATTTTAAAAGTATTAAAAATTCAAAATATAAAAAAGAATTCAGCGATATATTAGACGATTTGGAAAAATCTAAAAAAAGAACTGAAAAAATAGATAAACTATTTTATGCTCTTCTCACAATATCACCTACCTCGACAATTAGCGAAAGAGCTTTTTCAAAATTTAATTTAATAAAAACCAAAACCAAAAATCGTTTGAAAGCTAAAAAATTGAGTCAACTTTTATTTGTAAAAGATTATTTCTTAAGAACATCCCAAATTGTCTGATTAAAAAAAAATCATTTGAAATTTTTTGACTGAATGAAGCATGTTTATTTGAATTAATAGTTTTATGTATTTTTTTTGTTGTATGAAATGTTTATTTTTCGTCAATAAATTTTTTAAATCATTTTTTATTCGTTGTTTTCATCGATTAATCGAACAATTTTTCAGCTTTAATCGTTTGATCGAACGAACAAAAACTATTATTTGAAATATTCGAACAAAGTTGAAAGGCGAATAATTGACAACTCTAGTGTACACCCACCACTTTAGTTTTTAGCAAACTGAAGGGAAAATAAAAAATATTCAATTGTATTTTATCTTAATTGGCATCCCTGTCAAGTGCAGATTTTCATTTAAATTTTTTTAATTGCACACAAACCACTATATACATATTATCTTTTTTTAATAATGTTGGCAGCCACAGTTATATTTTATAAATAATGAAGGTGCAACACAAAGTACAAAAACTTTAACAAATTAAGAAAGAAATTTTGTAAAACAGGGAAAATAATTGGTTGTGGTGTGGTGTAACTCGAGCAACAGAAGTAACAAAAGTAAATATAAAGTGTTCCTTCTATGATAAAAGTAATATTTATAAATAATATAGGGCTGCATGAACGTGGTCATCAATGAACATATTCATATATTCATTGACTAAAACTCTATTTCGAATAAAAATCAGAACACCAAACAAACTGTTGCTTTGTTCATAGTTCACAAAGAGTTTATTCATTGAAACGATTTTTATTCGAAGTTCTCGCTCTCATCTCACAGTTTCTTATTAATACGCAATAGCAATGTTGCCAATTTGGTGAAATCATGTAATCTTTTGCATGCGCTGCCCATGCGTAATTACTTGCATATGTAATTTCAAGTTTTAGCTTTTACACACATGTACGTATGTATGTATATACTATTCATATTACGAGCACTAGTAGTAAATCAAATTCAATATGTATTTTAGTTTGTAATTTGCATTTCTAAATTACATAAACCTTCAGTAAACGTTAATAAATGAAATAAATCATTAATGATTAAACTGTAAATTTTTTAGAGTTTTTTACCTTCTTTTTTGCGATTTAGTTAATTGTGTATGTTTAACGGATTTCTTAAATGATTTTCCTTTTTCCTACAACTGGCAACACTGATCTTTGAGAGCATATTGATTTTGCATGAACATTATTGATACTTATTCAAGACGTGTTCGGTTTCACATTTGTAAATGTTCGTTCGCTCGTGTATAAGTGTACACACAAACTTCATTACACTCGTCTCTTAACTATCGTGTGTTGATTGTACCCTGTTCATAGTTATTCATCTGTATTGAATAGAAACGAATGAATAAAAAATAATGATGACAGTTTCATGATCATCATTATTAAGTTTCATGCAGCTCTCTAATAAATAAAATATTATTATTTTTTTACACTTTAAAGAGCCACTGCAGTAAAAGTTAAGTGCTAGAAAATTGTTCAAAGAGTGAAAAGAAAGTCGTTAGACGACGTTTAACTAGTACTTTAGCAACAATTTTAGCTTTTGCTAGCAATACATACATACATACATATTTCATATTTACGAGTATAAGGTTTGGTTTGTTCAAATTAAGGAACAAGTGCCATCTTGGGAAATGTGTATGTGTGTGTGTGTGTGTGTGCATAAACACCATCAAAAAAGAATATTTTTTTTTTCTTTCACATGAATTATTTAAGAAGAATACTTGAATTATTGTGGTTGAATTACAATTGATATAATAATATTTTTGCTGTTTGAAATATTCGAACTTATAGTCTGTAATTTGTTTAGTGTTGTGTTGGAAGAAATCTATTGCATTTCCTTTTTATTTAAAATTCAATGTTTTATTTTTCACCCGACATGTTGGTGCTTCGATTTGTATAAACTTCACCCGAAAATGGTAAAGTTACACGCAAAACAACTGCTATTAAATTCAAGTGTATGTATTATATCCCAAAATGAATCCTAAAGGCGATTATCCACTTTTTAAGCGGCATGTGTTCAATACCAGAAATGTTGAAAAATAATTAATGTTTTTTCTTGTCTTTTACATGTCGATTTAAAGATTTATGTATGCATATATAACACTTATAAATATTTTATTTGGGCCAACACTCGTTGCACAGGACAAAACATGCAACTGCATATTTGAGATTTTCCTGCTTATTAAGATGATGACTGACATTGACTTTTTTATCTGCATACCTACAAATATAATTTGATATAATTATTTAAATTTTTAATATTGTTTCAACTAGATAACGACTAAATTAAATCTTGACGCATGTTCTTTGTTTTAGTAGAAAAGTTATCTCAAAACAACACACTAATTAAATACATAAATATAATTGTAAAATATAATAAATCTGGCAAAGCAAAAGCTTTAAAGTGAAATTTTACAATGAGGGTAATCACTCTTGGTTGAAAACTCCTTTTGCATACGTTGCAGATCTTGCAGGTATAGCTTATATACAAATTTTGTTATTGCATTACTGCAAACTGATGAACGGGGCAAGTTTTTTAAGCTTTTTGCTGAGAAAGCTTGATTTCGCTTATTTTGTACCTTTTTTTGCAAAATTGCTTTATTTGATATACTCTGCTTGAATTTGCTTATAATGTACTTTGGCAGCCCTTGAAAATAATTTTTGAATCTTTCTGTTGCAAATAAAAAGCAAAAGTTTGTCCTTTTTTCACACATGCAATTTTCTATTCTTTAACTCTTGACATTGCAAACTAGATTGGCTTAAGGGTGTTATTTATTATTGTGACAACTATACAAATTTGCAATGTGTTAAATGCACTTTCCGATGATAATGTGGAATCAATATAGAAAGCAAAAGATCTATTTAAAAATACATCTTTAAAATCTGATCTCCTGTACATAAAAGGCAATTTCGAGTGTATTTGCCGAAGTATAATCAAACTAGAAAGAAGAGGACTTTATTTAAAAGAAAAGTTGTCTATTATAGAAAAAGTGGAAGAAAAGATGAACAATTTTGAAATCAAAATATTTTTTGAAAAGTTCAACAAAGTTATGAATTGAATCGAAACGTTGAAATTCAAACATTAGTTAAAATTAAAAATAATATTTTTTTAAACAAAAGCGAAGCTGATGAATACATTGATTCGCTATCTCCCAGCAAATTATTGTTGTTTAAGTTCGCTCCTACTGCATCCAATGATGTTGAATGAATTTTTGAATTTATTCCACAGTATTATGCGATAATTGATCTTTTCTTTTTGAAAATCTATAAAAGCACAGTCATATGCTTTGCAATAAAAAATTATTTAATAAAACAAATGAAAAGTGGTTACATTGTTTAATATTTGGAAGCATATTTGAGCTTTTTATTGCTTATTCTTGGGCTTATTTTGTGTTTATTTTGTGCTTTTTGCTTGCTTTTTTTCTTTAATTTTGTGCATATTTAATCTTGCCCTGCTGATGAAAATAAGCTAGACTTGCAAGATCGTCGTGATTACAATACTAAGAGTGATTTCCCCTAATGTTTATTAAAATGGCAAAATTTTCCACACAAACAGCTTATGCGAGTGATAGCGCCCATAAAAGAAGGGGGCAAGTACAGGGTGTCCGCCGGGAAGGTATACTACTTTGTTTAATTTTTGATTAAATGAAAGAGAATGGATCTTATATTGATAAATGTTTTATTTAATGTCGGCAATTATGTATGTATGGAATGCAATATCAGATAAATGTCCGCCTCTCTTAGCTTCACAAGCACATTTTTCATTACATTCTCACACATTTCACGCAGTATTTCATTAATTTCATCACGAATATTTTGTTTGAGTTGCTCAAGCGTTTCTGGTTTATTTGCATAAATCTTGCTTTTCAGATATCCCCACAAAAAGAAGTCCGGAGCAGTCAAATCAGGCGACGGTGGAGGCCAATCAACATCTTTCTCATCGTCACAGTAATCGATGATTGATTTTGATAAAATGTTTTAACGATTAAAACACGTTGGTTTAGCAAATATTTTTCCATAATAATGTTGACACGTGTCTACTTCACGACTGCCATATATGAACTGTCAAAATGGCGGCAAAACAAAGTAGTATACCTTGCCGGGGGACACCCTGTACATTTCAAATTCTGTCTAAAAGTTAACAATAAGTTACTTGGGGCTGATAAGCTGACAGTAAAAACACCATAAATTTTGCCGCTTATAATTTTGCTGGAATTAAAATAATATAAACAATCTGACTGCAGTTGTTCTTATTATAAACACAAAGGAAATATAATATGATAGAGATTTTATAACCAAACAACTCTTATGATGACGTGCTACGTTAGAACGATATCTAAATGAAAGCTGGAAAAAAATTTCATATAAAAGCTCTTGCAGTTTTAGTAGTAAGATCAGTATCTAACAGAGTTTTGCGTTTGTAGTATTAATTGAAACGAAAATTATAACAATGAATTTCATAACGATGAAATCATTTCCGTTACTCCTGTTAACTGTTTGCTTGTTAGTAAGTTTCTCTTACGGTATTCCTGTTGGCAATGGTGAACCTGGTTGTCAAACTGCTGAAGAAATAGCTGCCAAAACGTATCCCCATTTTCAAAATAAAACTTTATACTGGCTGTGTGTTGCCTTGGGACAGCCAGCTGTATTACAATCTTGTCCTATTGCTCACGGATACTTAGACGTTGCAGGGAAATGTGTTCATTTCTCAATGTGGTTTTGGACACCATTTGTGGCGCCACCAAGTTCACCTGCAGCTGTTTCTCCTGCTGTCGCAGCATAATAATATGCAAAATTGTTTCACATGAATTGTGTAAAATTTTATGAAAATTTTAATAAAGAATGCCTTAATTCTCTTAATTAAATGTTAGAAATTATAATAAAAAATTTTAAAAGGATGTACATACATACATTTTTATAATTGTAATAAAAAAAAGTTAAAATAATAAAAATTTGGTAATTTAAAAAGTGAAAAAGATAAAATTTTAATTTTTACCATGACAGAAAAGTAAGATATGTTGCGTCATCTATTTATTTTTCGCCTTTTATTACCTTCACTGTAGTTGGAAATGTTATGAGTGCAAAATGTCTTAAACTTAATTGATTCAATAACAATTTTTGGTTCATTAGTGATAAGTATTTTACAGACTTATTTAAAGATGCCAGTATTTGACGAATTGACAATAAAATTCAGAGGTTAGCAATTTTTAAAATAGAAAAGTTTAGAAAATTTTCATGTTAAAATTTTTATCTCTAAATAATCACTCAATTAAAGGAGAGTATCCCAGAAAATGATCGTGCTTTGCTGTGCCCAGAAATCAGCATAATTTATTTCCAAGCGCTGCCAATACGAATCTCTGTGTCATTAAAAAACGACATGAATTTTTTTTCAATATTTTTTTAGCCTACAAATATTTTTAATGTGAAAGTGTGAATGTTTGGATGTTTGTTCTACTATTTGCTGGCGACAGACAATAAACCCCCAGGAAATCACCCCCACCCCCCCACCACAAAAAAAAATAACTAATACCTCAAAACTATTTTATTTTATATGTAATAAAGCCCCAATTTTTAAAATGAAACAATACCCCAACGAAATGAAATAATATCCCAAACAAAAACGAAATAAAACCCAATTTTTTGGGGTATTATTTCATATGAAATAACATCCCAATTTTTAAAATGAAATAATCCCCAAAAATACATTTTGAATTATAAGTGAAATTTTTATGAAATACTTGAATAGTATCTTCAACTATAGCGCGGCAACATGGTCAGCTGTAATTACAAAGATTGCCATTACCTTGGCATTGAATTCACCACATATTTTCGGGTATTTGCATGGAATAAAACCAATATTTGGCGCGTTGTTCCTGCAAATACGAGGGCGGTTCGGAAACTTCTTAGCCTAGCACAAAAAGCGCGGTATAAACAGAAAAAAGTTAAGTGTTTTGGAAACTTCCATCGCTGCTATGAACACATGTTAAATTTTGTTTCGATCTGGCAACTCCTTCATATAGAAACAGGTGTTCACAAAAGACGAATCCGCGATTTTTTTACAATGGAAAAATTAGAAATGCGTGGTGTCATTAAATATTTACATAAAAAAGGTTTATCGGGACAAGAAATTCATAATGATCTGGTGAATGTGTTAAGTGAAAGTGCTCCTTCATATGAAACAGTAAAAAATTGGGTTGCTGAATTTAAATGTAGTCGTACAAGCATTGAAGATGTACCACGTAGTGGACGTCCAAAAACAGCAACAACAACAGAAATTGTAGCCAAAGTGCATGGATATGGTATTAAATGATCGACGAATAAAAGTGCGTGAAAAAGCTAATATCATGGGCATCTCAAATGATCGAGTCCATTTAATTTTGCATGAATAACTACAGATGAAAAAGCTTTCTGCAAGATGGGTGCCGCATTTGTTAACAGTCGACCAAAAACGCATAAGAATGAACATTTCTCAAGCTTGTTTGGATCGTTTTAAGCGAAATAAAATGGATTTTAAGCGTCGTTTCATAACTGTTGATGAGACATGGATCCACCACTATACTCCAGAGACAAAAGAACAATCCAAACAATGGACTGAAGCTGGAGGAAGTGCCCCAAAGAAGGCAAAAACAATTCAATCGGCTGGTAAGGTTATGGCAACGGTTTTTTGGGACTTCAAAGGTATTTTATTGATTGACTATCTGTAAAAGGGTAAAACAATAAATTCAGAGTACTATTCCAACCTTTTGGATCAATTAAATGTACAAATTCGAGAAAAACGTCCCTGGCTTACAACCCAAAAAAAGTATTTTTCATCAAGACAACGCACCAGCGCACAAGAGTGTTTTAACAATGGCTAAAATCAACGAATTAAAGTACGATATTCTCCTGATTTAGCTCCCAGTGACTTTTACCTGTTCCCAAATCTAAAAAAATTCCTTTGCTGGCAAGCGTTTTACCTCAAATGAAGATGCAATTACAGTTGTAAACCACTATTTTGAAGACCTTGAGGAAAACTATTTTAATCAAGGAATAGAATTGAATAGAAATTTTAGATTTTATCTCAAGAAACGCCAGTGCCATTATTTTCTGAAAATATGTATTTGCGATCTTTGAAGATCTTATATATCTATCGAAGCAGCAATTTTCGTTTACACAAATTTCTGCTTATAGCTTGACAAAAATGAAACCTAAAACATGGAATATACTACATATGAAAATTAAATTTTGCTACCACAGTGCAAGAATATATACGGATTTCGTTAGTAGTAAAGTGTTTGTGACGAATTTTGTAATATTTGTAGTGTAACTTACTTTAATATAAGTATATATAAATATGTTTATATTAATTATTATATTTAAGAATTGACCATGTTATGTGAAAAGGAGTTTAGTTGAAATATTAAAATATGTGCAGGTAAAAATGTTTAGAGTTAAGTCGTTATTTATTTACACTTTGTAACACAACTCTCAAATATGACTTAACTCCAAACATTTTTACGTGCACATATTTTAATATTTCAACTAAACTCCTTTTCACATAACATGGTCAATTCTCAAATATAATAATTTAAATAAACATACATAACTTTAACATTTGTATACAAATACACTTGAATAGTACGTTTGTTGACTAAGTCGATAGTATTTTAATCTTCGCTAGCAAAAATAAAAGAATAACAATAAAATTTTAAAAAATTACTAGCATACAACTGTTTTTGTTTATGGAAAAATATTTGAATTTGCCATTCTCATCTCCTGTTTGTAATCAGTTCTAATCCCGCTATAATTTCGAAATAAATTTCTTATTATTGATCAGTACGATCTGAATTGTGAGAAGTTGTCACTTAAACTAACTCTACAATGATTTTGTTTTGAGATTGGTAGACGTAAATACTAAAAGTAACGGTATATAAAATGCTTCATATTTTACGTTTTTGTTTTTAATTAAAAATGAATTAGACCCCCAAATATATTTTTGCGGCTTTATTTCATTATCGATTATTATTATTTCATTATCGAAGATTATTTCATATGAAATAATACTCCAAAACAGTTAAAGGAAATAATACCCCAAAGTGTGAAATAAACCCCCAAAAAACGTTGTTGTAGGTTTCATCTGTTTTTTGGGTGATTATTTCCTGGGGGATTATTGACTGCCGTCCTATTTGCTAGTCGGATAGTAATGTGACCCAGATTAAAACATATGATACTTTTTAAGGGTGAAATTAGTAGTTTTGGTACTTTATTTTTTATACTATTATTTGATAAATTTTTTATATATTAACAAACTTTCTTTGGGCTGCAATGAGAAAACCCTGGTAATTTTTTTCTTATGGTACTTTTGGAAGTTTTTCTCTTGAGAATGATTTGGATTGAAATTTGGTAAACGGATAGCATGTGACTCAGATTAAAAAATATGGTAAAAACGGAAAAAAATGGTACCATTTATTACATTAAAAAAGAGTGTACTTTCTGGCGAGTAAAATAAGGAAAAGCTGGTACTTTGAGCACTTTTTTTAATTTTTACAATTTATTTTTTTTTCTTTTTAAAACGCAGTGCAGTGGGAAGTAAAATGAGGAAAAGTTGGTACTTTTGTTACAGCTGATTCTATGATAAATTGTGTTTACAGACATTTTACAGACAGTTAAGGTGTTGATACAATAAAAAGGCCTTATTCAAAAATATAACAAATATTTGCATAAAGTTTTGGGGGCATTTTGCATCCTTCAGTTTGGGCACAGCTGCTTGAGAAAGAAAAAAATTTCGGAATATTGCGTTACGTACTATGTGAATAGCCCCTAAAATTTTTTTTATTTTGTCAAAAGTATTTTTTGCGAATATTTTTCGGAACAAATATCCAGCTATTTTTTAAAAATAATCTTTTTTGAACAGAAATTTAACTTTTTCAAACAAGGGATTTTTTTTCAGATAATGTATTTAAAGTACTTTTTTTATGTCTACTTTGCTTAAGAAGAATTTTTTAGAAAGCTAATTTTTTCTAAAGGTATGTACTTCTTTTTAGAAATATGTTTTTTATAATTTTTAAAAGGCCCTTTTTTAAAGATACTTGTTTAAAAAAATATATATATAATTTTTTTGGATGGTACTTATTGAATAAGTCCCCTTTTCAAAATCATTCAAAGTTACTATCTTAAGAATAATTATTTTATTAGGTATTTTTTGAAAAAGTACTTTTTAAAAAGCAGCATTTTTAACAGATACTTTTACTCAAAGAACTTTTTCAACAAGAATACTTTTTCAGAAGGTAGATTTTAGAAACGTACTTTTTTAAAAGAAATTTAATTTAATAGTATTTTTATACGAGTTACTTACACTCAGAAAAGCTTTTGGTCGGAAATCGGTCGTATCATTAGACAATCAGTTGTATAGACTATATATCGGTTACCGCTACCAGTATTCTATGGATCCAATTTAATTTATTGCGTCAACTGAATGCTTTCTTTTGCTGCTACTAACTGCCAAAATGACGTGCACTACTGAATAATTGGCAATCAATATGGTTTGGTTGATACTCCTAACCGATTGTTCGGTTGAGATAACCCATTAATTGATTTTAAAATACGCATGTGGCTTAGTTGTTTAAGGCGATGTGTTTCAAACATATGAGTTCTAGGTTCAATACTAAGAACGGACAAAAATAAATTTTAAATTCAAATGAGTAAGTAAACCTATTTAATTTAATAAATTGTGTTCCAGGATAAAAATTAGGGTAAATAATCCCGATTATCTTTCATTTAAAATTCTATAGAGGTCACCAAGTTTATCGGTTGTCTCAACCGAAAATCCAATGGTACAACAAATTGTAAATATTTGTAGCAACCGAATTTTTATTTTCTGGGTACACCTGAGTTTTACAAAATATCTACATTCAACTCATAATTAATTTTGTTTTTAAAAATTTTTATTTATTTGTTGTGGGTTAGCAAATCTATATGCTTTTCGTTGATTGCTAAATACCAATTCATCAGTAGATCTTTAAAATTTTTTAACAACATAAATTCTTGGGTATTTGCTCGAATAAATGTCATATTTTATAATTAATTTTTATTTTTTCTTGCCTCATTAACAAAGAACACGAATTATTTGTAAATACTTAACCATTTCTTATTGACAAACAATTTTCCAATTAAATGTTTTTCTGATTTCTTTTATCTTTTGTATATTGATTTTAAGATTAACTCTACATATTAAACAAATAAACGATCGAAAAGAGAGGAAGCAAATTCGAAACATATTAATTTAGTATTTCTAGATATTTACACACAAACACACAAAAATACTCTATACAAACATTTTATGTGAAGATGTCTGCTGGAAAATAAATAAAATCCCCTTTCAAAATACGCCATTGACCTTCGCAACAGCAAAGGAAACAAACTTCAAGTAGTAGATTGTTCATTGATAATTTACTTCCGGTATCTTTTTAAATAGTCCTTTTGATTACAATCATTCATTCGTTAAACACAGAGCAAATTGGAATTGTAAAACTTTTTTTTCATGTCCTTTTAGTAGTCGTTATTCTACGTTGAAAGACTAACAAAAGCAATAGATGCTAAAAATAACATAGAAATTGATAAAAAAAAGTGTTGTCTGCACCCTACAATGTGCAACAGGTGATAAGCTTGTAAGAATAAGCGAAGAGAGTTGTACTATTTGCTTATTTACTGGAACAACGTTTTAAGTAAAAAAATATTATTTTGAAGCTAATCATGGAATATCAGTCGTCATTCGTTATTCGTTATTCATACCAACTTTTAATTCGGGTTCTCTAAAACTAGTTTTCTTTTGAGTTACGACTGTCTGGCGAACATGGGGCTAATCAAGCTATCCTCCTTCTTGCAACAATCTGGATGGTTTGATTCGGTGACAGGACAATTACAGGAAATTGAATAACCAATTGACTGTGCCCTGTTTGCTGAAGGGTATCACAAAGGGACCGAATCAACGGACCCAAGTACGTCACGTCTCAGACGAGGCGACCCTCAAAACCTAACCTAACCTACGACTGTCATGCAACAATTGTTTTATTGTTTCATTTCCAATTAGTCTGAACCCATAGCAACGAAGGACAAAATGTTTTTGTGTTTTAAGTCAAAAACGCTTGTTTGATTCTAACTCATACCAAAAAAGATTTAACATCAAGTTTTTGTCTTAAGAAACAACCGGCAACCACCAATGCGACAATGTTTTTGCTTTTTTCGATTTTTTTACTCTTCTTAATTGTTGCGTGTTACGTCATAACAAAGCTCGCAATTACTGCAACGAGATTCGTTTTAGTCTGTTTTCTCTTAATCTGTATGGGTATGGTGTATAAAACGTATGTATGTAAGTCACACAGATAGTTTTGAGTTTGTTTTGTTCGACGTTGGTTTTCTCTGTGGGTTGTCGTCTTATTCACAAAAACTGTTTTGTCTAACGTCTGTCTGGGTTCAGCCTTAGAATAAATAAATTAAGTTTTACATTAACTAACTTGCGATATTAATGACTTTATTTTAAAACTGCGGGTAATTGCGTTCACTCGACTACGTTTCTCGGCTCTGGTCGCAGTTATTTCAAAGCAAATAGAAAATTAGAATCTTGAATTGATGGTCGAATTTGTATCACCAGGCGGCGAATTCAAGTTTATAGAATTGTGCAATACGGTCTTTAAACTAAAGTCATTAAAATGCAAAGAAAGACACATATTGTTATATAAAACGCAAAACGCCCTAAAGGCCGTGCCGCACTATCCTACACAATCGTACGACTCATTCACAGGAAAATCTTGCAAAAATCTGACCCACTTTAAAAAAACGTTTCAAAATGGTGTTGTAGGTGCCACACTATCATACAAAACTGATGCCAAAACTTCTGGTTGAAAATAAATACTCCTCTGATCGCATGAAAACTATCATTTTATGAAAATTTTCATAAAATTTTACAAATCGCACGACTTGCAAAAAAATCTGTCACACAGTTGCATTTTTAGTCCACACTACCATACATTTTTAGCACACATGTCATATTTTGCAAATCGCGCGACTGTGTAGGATAGTGCGGCACGGCCTTAACTAACATTTCCATTATCATATCGTTTTCCAGGAGAAGTAAAAAACGTAGTAAGACATTTTAAATTCTTGCAGGCTGTGGCTTATTATGGCTATTCTGACAAAATAAAAAAAAAAGTTAAAAATAATTTTACTTCTGAAGTTTATTTCCTTATCCTGATATTTTTTTTTTTTATAAAAACTGCAATTTTCTTTTGGTATTTTTACAGTGATGTATATTGATGATATACATACATCGGAATTCTTAAAAAAACATATTTGCGGTTTCATGTTAAAAAGGGCGTTTTGCGTTTTAGGTAACGATATGTATATATGTACATACATGCTACCAAAAAGATATTTAGCCCATCATACCATCCGTCTTAACATGAAAAAAGCTGAACAAAAGAAGTTAGCTTGTTGCATTGGACTATGCCAAATCTTATATACCCTTCCCCAAGTGAGTATTTTATATCGTTACCTTAATATAGGCAGGCCGTAACTCGTGTTTTTTTCAATTCGCGTGTTTTTTGCTTATTTCGAGGTTTACCTACAAAAAATAATAAATATGCGATTTGAAATATA
This sequence comes from Lypha dubia, assembly GCA_947311025.1. Classification (NCBI taxonomy): domain Eukaryota; kingdom Metazoa; phylum Arthropoda; class Insecta; order Diptera; family Tachinidae; genus Lypha; species Lypha dubia. The sequence continues at coordinate 56,794,337 of OX371260.1, read as the reverse complement.
AGTCGACTTAGGGCCTTTCTATATTAAGGTAACGATATAAAACGAGACTGCACGAATACCGCGACGGCTCAATTTTTAAAATTGCTGGTTCTCTAATCACGACAGTTTACGAAAAACGGATTCTATTTTCGCGACTTTTATGTATCTGTTTTTTTTTTTTTAAATTTGATTATAATTTTTATAACCAAAAAAGGGAAGTCACTGTCTATTGGTACATTAATCTTTTTGGATGATTTTGATCTTCAATTTTGTAAGTTTATTCGTGTAATTTTTTGTGTAAATACATCTCTTAATATGGGAAAAGTTAAAAATATTTTAAAGCCAACGATTTCGCAAAAAAAAAATAGAGATTTAAAAAGTTGCATTTTAAAGAAAGCTGAGTAACTAAGAATAGAAGAAAAACGATTCAGCTGTTATTTTTAAAAATACATGTCACAAAAAAAAAACAAATCAAAATCTCCAATTTCTTTAGACATGTTTAAAATTTTGGGTTCTGTTAAAACTCAGTTTTCGCGACAGGTCTGGTTTTTAATTAGTCGCGAAAATCAATCTTTTACTGTACATATTTCTAAAACATATTATGTAACACATTTTTTCCGATTTTCAATACTAACTGTATTAAGAAAAGTTCTGACACATCAGTTCAAAACCCAAGTATCCAACTCTTCTAGTGGCTACGGCAACCGTATTTCACGTACAGACAGACGGACATGTTTTATTAAACTTTCATATCTACAAGGATCCAGAATATTCATATATACTCGTACTTAATGGGTCTCATATGAATATTGTGGAAACACACCGAATGACAAACCTATAAACAGCCTTAACATATTTGGTGAAGGGTATAAAAAAGAAACAAATTGATTTAATTCGAGTTGCAACAGAATTTAAGCGCAACTAGAACTAGCGAACAGGAATGATTCTCTTATCAATAAATTGACTATTAAAAAAAATGTATTGAAAAAATGTAGCAAATTCTATAGTCAATTGTTTGCACACAAACATATTCATGTCTACTGATAGCGCGTTCAATTGAAGTCAAAAGAAGTTTAAAAGAAAAATAAAAAATAATACTAAAATCGCAAAAAAGGTCTTTGAAATTTCTCAAGTTCATGATAAAGTTAGGCGAACAATTTGTAAAGATAGATAAGAAATGTTTGTTGATGATTAAAAGTTTGTAAGAAAAAAATTCAATTTAAATCGATTTTAAAATTGATTATAATCATCATTAAAGTTGTGTAACTTGAGCAGATTCGAATATTCTTTAAGCATAATGAAATATTTAAGTAAATAATGTAATTTATACAAAATATAATTATTATTTACATTTAATTTTTATTATCCAGTAATTATTGTCATCTTTGTTACGGATTAAAAATTTTCCACTTAAAAATTTGTAAAAAGCGTTACGATGGGGGGGGTATAAAATCTCTGAAAACAGCGTTACGTAATATGTGCACAGCCCCTTTCAAAATAAATGACAAATTTTTGACAGATTTTTTCCAGGTTTTTTCGTTTAAAAAACAAAAGACTTAAGAAACAAACGTTTAAAAATTTCTTGATTCGGTCGCCTCAAAGCCCGCGAAAGAAGCTTTGCAATAGCATAAAAAGATCTTACGGCAATGCTACACGTGCAATATATATTGTGTCTCGTCTTATGTTCGTTACACTTCCTAAAAAATTATATTTCCAATCATTGCCTTACATTAGTGAATTCCAGTATGCACCAGTGTAAAGGAATATATGTATGTAAATATTATATGTTTTCTTTTTCTGCATTGCTGCAATAAAGTCATCAAATAATTTCACATTTTCTGCCATACAGTTCTGAATTTGGTAAGACGATGCACATGCGCTTACTATGAAGCACGTTCTTAATTAAGGCAGAAAAAGTATATAATCCTTCCAAAACCTTTGTTTTTTTTCTGGGTAGCAAACACCTGGTAACTAAAAATTACTAGTTTGATTTCTTGTTTAAAACTAACATATGAAATGGTAATACCATTTATGAAGTAAGTGCTCATACACATTTTTCTTTCTTATGGCAGTACTGCAATGATGTAAACACATTAGCCAAGCCAATCACCATTAAAACAATTCCCAATAGTGCTGCCAGAAAAAGAACAACGAAATATTAATAACACATATCGCTCATTTGCTCAAACATCGTCTTGTTCCCAAGCTACACAAAGAAGTGGCGAAAAATTCGATAAAAGAAAGGGACTTACATCCTTAATAAATGGATAAAATAAAATTTAAAAAGGGTCGAATAATATAGAAGACTAAAATTTGAATATAAATTTATTATAATAACGGGGATTCCAATATGAAGAGTTAGATATATGAATGAATACACGCTAATTCCACTATAAAAATGAGAAATTGGATAATTTTCAATTGCTAGAAGGCCCTTTTAATTATTTTTTAGGAAACAAATAACTACGAGCAAGTTTATTTATTTATTTACTTATTTCAGTATATGGACAAAAAATCCTTACAGACTATGAATTATAAAAAATACTTACTAACTTTACTTAATAATATAAAATAAAGTAAATGAAAACATAAGTATGTACATATATGCATACAGAGACAACTTAACAATTGACTGATAACAGTTATTTTAAAACACAAAAAAGCAAAAGTTTGAACTCAGTTTTATCAATGCTGAATTCCATACAAGATTTACTCTGTTTTTGCCATTTAAAGTTAATTTCATTGAGCAGAATAAAAGCTCGAGTTAGAGTGCCATTAAGCCCATAATTAGTACGGTGAACGGGTACATCAACGGGTGCCAACCTCAGATTTCTAGGTGGTAAAAGTTATACAATATTCAGCCTTATTGTGTTTGGCAAACGCCAGATTTTTCTTTAATCTAGTAATTGGAGTAGTCGAAAAACGCCAAACAGAATAAGGCTGATTATTTTCAAAAAAAATTTTTTTTTTCTTGATTACCTAATTTATGTGCTGCATTTCGTTGGTTGGTAATGCAGCATAGCTTTATATATATAATTCTACAGTACGTGCGTTGTAACTGAACTCCTCCTAAGCGGCTGGACCGATTTGCATAAATTTTTTTGTATGCGTTTGGGTGGCGCCCCGGGTGGTTTAGATTTACAATTCGGTCCAATTAGACAAAGGGGCGTGGTACCTCCCATACAAACCACCAACGGTATTTGAACCAAATTTGGTACGTCGGTTTGGTATGCATTTCTTAAGTGCTGCTGCAAATATGGGCGGGATTGGACAAAGGGGCGTGGTACCTCTCATACAAACCACAAATTAAAAATCTATTATTTCTGCTCCTGATAACGGTATTTGAACAAAATTTGGTACGTTGGTTTGGTGTGCATTTCTTAAGTGCTGCTGCAAATATGGGCGGGATTGGACAAAGGGGCGTGGTACCTCTCATACAAACCACAAATTAAAAATCTATTATTTCTGCTCCTGATAACGGTATTTGAACAAAATTTGGTACGTCGGTTTGGTGTGCATTTCTTAAGTGCTGCTGCAAATATAGACGGGATTGAACAAAGGGGCGTGGTACCTCTCATACAAACCACAAATTAAAAATCTATTATTTCTGCTCCTGATAACGGTATTTGAACAAAATTTGGTACGTTGGTTTGGTGTGCATTTCTTAAGTGCTGCTGCAAATATGGGCGGGATTGGACAAAGGGCGTGGTACCTCTCATACGAACCACAAATTTAATATCTATTATTTCTGCTCCTGATAACGGTATTTGAACAAAATTGGGTACGTCGGTTTGGTGTGCATTTTTTAAGTGCTGCTGCAAATATGGGCGGGATTGGACAAAGGGGCGTGGTACCTCTCATACAAACCACAAATTAAAAATCTATTTTTTCTGCTCCTGATAACGGTATTTGAACAAAATTTGGTACGTCGGTTTGGTGTGCATTTTTTTTAGTGCTGCTGCAAATATGGGCGGGATTGGACAAAGAGGCGTGGCGCCACCCATATAACCCAAAAATTTAAATCGCCATATTTTGGGCATTTTTTGACCTACGTCGATGATATTTGGTACATATGGTATTGGCATAATTTGGAATACGTACCGGAAGAAAGGTGGATGGGACCACGCTCCTTTTTAGGAAAATTAAAAATCGTAATATAGTCTTAACTACTGGACCGATCGTCACAATAGGATATATAAATACTTTTAATTTTATTTTATAACGAGATAGATAAATAAAATATTTTTACAACATAAATTTTTGAGAATTGCTATATGAATTGCGAAGCATTTTTGTTCAATTTTTTAAACTTTTTTGTTTTACTGGTGGCAATGATGGCTCGAAATGCAGCTCTGATATAATTCAGTTATCTTTCATTTTCTTTTGTCTCCTCATTGACAGCTGATTATAATGAAAGAAAAATTAGAATAAATGTAAAATCTAAAGATACAATAGAAAACTTTTTATTTGCTGGAAAAAGTAGTGAAACATTTAAATGAATACGTAAATTAATAAAATTGAAGTGGAAATAATAAGTAATTAAGAAAAATTGTTTTAAAATATTAAACAACAAATACAGAATAACAGAAAAGTTTCAAATAAATTAAAAATTTATTTTGAGTCAAGTGAAACAAATTTTCTTTGACGGCTCAACGAATGAAAGATTGAAAAAATGTAAAAATAGAAAAATCAAATGCAAAGTATAGAAACTTTTGTATTGAAATTTTGCAAATGAAGCTTAACGTCAAGTAAAGGAATTTAAAAAGAAAATTCTTTCAAAATTATATTTGTTGAAAGTTACGCAAAGAATAGGTTTTCCACACCCACTTGCCAAAAATATAAAAAAACAAGGTATATTCCTTTGGTCATGTGTGAATATATTTCTTTGCTTCTCCATCTAATCAACCATCTCTTCATCCAGCCATCACCGTAGATAGTGTGAATATATGTTAGTGCGTGTGTTCTGGTTTTTCATGTGGTCTGTTTGCCTGCGTGTATGCAAAATTTCCTAATATTTTTTATTATAAACAACATTTAAATGAGTAAATTTAAAAAAGTTGGGATATGCATAATTAAATTAAGCAATAAATCATAAATGTCACACAAAACACCATTTAAGTATAAAAAAATATAACATCACAACCTCAAAGGAAAAGGGCCAACTCCCTTTAAGAAAAAGTGTATTAAAATACGAAACGAAAGCCATACAAACAAAACAACTATAACGACCAACTGACAATAACAATAAAAACAACGGTAACAAAACAACAACTTACATATGTACATATGTATGTATGTATATTCCATTTCGTTCTACATGCAAAGAAATTAATTAATAACATCTAAGTAACTAAAACAAGCGAAAGAAAAAGAACATTAAAAATAAAGAATACAAATAGAAAATTCAAAAAAGTGTGCAAAAAGTAAATATCACCGTTCATATTAATAACTTAAAGTTGCCGTAATGGCAACGCAACTTGATCCCAATGCCAAGGATGACCTAAAGACACAATTTGCAACGCGTGAGGGTACCTACCGATTACTCACACTCTCAGAGTATTCACGGCCCAATCGTGTGGGGTATACAAGCAATCAAAGTTCACCCCAGGTACGAGTGTCTATTGTTACCCTACCTAATCCACCTGCAACGGGTAATAATAACTCTGCTACGTGTAACTCATCTACAACAAATGCATCAAATGGTGCAGGAGGTAGCCACATCCGTCCTCTTGTTAATGGTAACAATTCTCAAAATGGAATTAACGGCGCCAATGGCGACGGTTATGATGTGCAATCCTCATCTTCCCTAAACGGCCAACAACAATCACAATATGTTGTTCCATCATCTATGGATGCACGTTTGGGTGCTGGTATGTCCATGCATACAATGATCAATGGTTCCGGTGTTGGAGGTTTAGATCAGAATGGCTTGTCAACAAGTCAAGTATTAGGAGGTGATCGCATATGCTTTAATTTTGGAAGAGAATTGTATGTGTATGCATTTAGGGGAGTGAAGAAGGTAAGAACCACTTGCTCTTATTGATAAATTTGATATCTGTTTAAAATTATACATATTTTAAGATAAATTTAGCGAATTTATTTTTTATTGATTTTATGCTTATCTTTTCCCAAATTATAATATCTTGTGGAATAATGACTTAACTGATTGCTTCTTTCGTACAGTTGCATTTAAAAGGAAAACGAATTCAAAATAGAAATGGAAACCTTTCTTAACTAACTGAAAGAATCATTCAAAATCTTTTCTTTAATTAAATCCAATGTATGTATGTATGTAGGTATTTCACTAGAATTCATTATTATAAAAAAAAATTATCTGAGCAAAAATATTTTTATTAAATCGGCTGAAAGTTCTATTTAAAAAGAAATAAAAATAAAAACCAAAGAAGTGTAGTTTCTTATAACCTTTTAACACTTCTTTGGTTTTTATTTTTAATTCTTCTTAATGAGACCTTTCAGCCGACTTAATAAAAATATTTTTGCTCAAATAAACTAACACAGGTCAACTATATTAAAAACTCTATGAAAAAATATCTAATTTCCAACACCAAAAATAGCTATTTTATTAAGAAAAGTAAAAATAAATTCAATAGTGAAAAAAATTTCACGAGAAACTTGTTCATTTTCTCTAAAATGCTGGTAGATATTTACAATTTGGTCGATCATCAAAAAAATTAATTTTTCATTTTATTCCCGATGTGATTACTTACCATATTTTTCAATCCTGAAATTACGAAAATGTTACTTAAGTCGTTTTGCCTATCAACAATAAACATTTTCTCGTTGAACATACATACATACATACATACATTTGTATACATATATGAACATATGAATTTCAGAATAAATAACTGAAATGTATTTTATCTCTATCATGCAAAAAAATTTATAATTGTTTATTATTAAAAGCAAATAAGATATAAACACTTTCTGGAAAATGAGACAATTGCTTATGTTTATAAAGCATTTTTTTATCTTACCATTAGATTCTACCCTATGAAATTACACACTCCGTTCATACATTCATTGGAATATTTTTTAAATATAAATAAATGCTTGAATACTTGGAGATTTATGCAAATATTTACATATTAGATAGTTGGAATTATTGAATACTCACATAACCCTTGGAAAAACTTACATTTCATGGCAAAAGAATGATAACAGTTTTCATTGCCACGGGATCTACTGAATGCATGCCATAAAAACACTGAGCGTGCGCAAAGTATCATCGGTTAAGTAGCATGAGTTCAAGAAAGATTACTTACTTTGTCTGGGTGTGTTGTATCAATCGGTTAATTAGATTTACATACTTACATAATAGGTCTGTTTCTTTACTCTACATTGGGATCCCGCGGGTCATTCGTTATTGACTACTTTCCTTGTCAAAGTATTGTATTGTGACGATAAGATATTATATCGGACGGAGAAGTAAAATGACAAAAATGGAGTGATGACGAACTGGTTAGATTTAGATGAAACTTACATGATTTTTCATTAGCCTGTCATTGGATATCAAATGTTAATGCGAGAATTTAAAGAAATTGCTCTTCATTGAAATTAATGAATTGAACCCATGCATTTTCCCTGATTCGAAGACTTTGTATCACTATTTTTAGTAATTAGATTTCGTTAATTTTACTAACTAGACAAGTTTACATTATGCATACTGCTGTGGTTTTGAAATTCTTTTGATCTTTTGATGTTTTTTTAAAGTTGATTTTTTAAACTTTGAGGTCTTTTTACTTAAAAATACTCAATTATATTCTAATATTTGCGCACCGTTGTTTGGTTGGCTTCTTCAGTAAAATGTGGGAAAATGTTTAATAATAATAAATAACTACTACAAAATATGAAGCCTTTGATGCAATAGGGTGGTCATAATTCAAAAAATTAGAAAAAAAAAATTATATCCCAAAACTTTCGTATGCCAGATATTTAGATGAAATTTCTACTCATTATAAAAAACAATACGTCAATTAATGCTACAGTATTAACTCAAAAGTAAAATTTTTTGATTTATGATTGTATTGCAGCAAAGGCTCCAAATGTATTATTAAGTGATAACAAGAAGATAAATCATTACAAATCAATCTAATTTAATGATCAGGATGTATAACTTTCAATCAGCTAAAAAATAAATAAATTTTATAAAATTAAAATGCTTTAGAAACACAATTCATTAGTGGTTGGAATTTTCATCATTCAGACTATTTATTTGTTTAATATAACTTATTAATAAATTTTAATACCTATCCAATTGAATGCCTGAAAGTGTTATTATTATAATTTTTAATAAATCACTAAATATAATTTCTGTATGAATTTTCATAAAAATAATAATGCTAACTAAGAAAATAATTATTAAAGAAATCATTTTAATGCAAATGCAAGTTTCGCATATTTGGCTTTTGTTGGTAAAAATTTATAGGAAAACACTGATTCAACTGAAAACAAAATATTATCTAAACATCGTACATAATACAAAAACTACAAACTAGTTTATTGTCTAGTTGAATGTCATAAACTATCATCTCGCAGGGCCTTCTGCCGTCTATTTTGATTAACTACATATGTACATATGTATATGAGTGTACATAATGTATGTATATATTTTTTTAAATTGTGTATCGTTGTAAACAACAATGTATGTAATTCAACGAATATTCATGAACACAAGTATGCAGATATTAGTAAAAGAAAAACAAATTAAAACTGCAAAAATTACAAACTGCATATTTTTCCAATAAAAAGATGACAACAATGTAAAATGTAACAACAATATGATAATGTGTCACATTGAACTTTTGTATTCTTACAGCAGTCAATCATTCTATTCCTCTATTTAGTGCGTTCTTAGTTTAGGGGTCTTACCCAAAATGCCGTAAAGCCGATAAAAAATTTGATTTGAGGATTTGCAAACTTTTTGGTGGCGTCATAATAATTTCTTTAAACTCAATATATGCTAATATTTATATAAGCAAAAGTTCGAAACGTAATAATCAGAGAAAAATTAATATTTGTTAATATTTCAAGCATCAAATGAAAATTTATTTTATTTATTTATCCATTATTTTATTTCAGAAAAGTAATACAAGAGGCCTATTGGCCTATAAAAAATATTACCAGTATAACAAATATTAATTCTATGTAACAAGTGAAATTATCTTAAAAAATGTATGTACATAAGTATTTATAATTAATTAAAAAATTGAGATCAATTTTGTATTCAGTTAATACATTGCAATCACAAGCCAAATAAAGTTTAAACAAATATGAAACTAAAGGTCCAAAAACAATCGTGACACGTAGTCCTAGTAGTATGTGAAGGAAAATTTTTAATAGTTTGACCAAAGCTTATATTTTTTACTCTTAAAGGAAGTTAAGGGCATAGCGTTCCAAGCTACTCCAAATGCGTGCGACACGTACTAAAAACGATCTTTCATAAACAGCATAATATATACGAGAAATCAATATTTGAGGATTTCTAGTAGATCTGGAAAAACTTACCATATTCGCAATTTGAGCAGGTATTTGTGTTTTTACAATTTTAAAGAGATAAATAAGCAGTCTAAACTTAAGATAATCCTCAAACGAAAGATTCAATTAGTCCTTTAAGTGATTCGAAACATGCTCTCTAAGCCTAAGTCCATAGACGAAACGTATAATTTTATGAATGACTGACTTTATATTCTTTATATTTCGTGAGTTGCAGCCAGAGTAAACTTCAATACAGTAGTTTATCTGCGACATTAGCAGCGAATGACCTAGTGATTTCCTAACATGAAGAGGTAAGTATGTATTTAGATGATATAGTCTACGAAGAGAGAAACTGACCCTTGAGCAGATGTTATTTATGTGTGATTCAAAAGAAAGCTGATCATCTTTGATCACTCCTAGACATCCTATTTTGTGCACTATCTCAATAACCGTATCTGATATTTTTAAATCAAAAATAAAATTTTCATTCTTATTATTAAGAAACACCATGGCTTTAGTAATAGAGGGGTTAAATCTCAGGCAGTTCAACACCATCCAATTTTCCAGTATATTCAGCTCATAGTTTATAGTGGCTTGTAAGGCATCTGCGAATTGTTTCTCACAAGACCACAGTAACTGAATATCATCAGCAAAAGCAAATGATTTACAGTAAGAGAAAGAATCAAACAGCTCATTAAGAAAAAGTGTAAATAATACAGGTCCAATTACCGAACCTTGTGGCAAACCAGGGCCCAAATCGTTACATCAGTGAACGTACAACTCGTCACGTAATTGCCCATCGAATTATACAGTTATTACGTGACGAGTTGTACGTTCACGTATGTAACGATTTGGGGCCAGATCTAACATGCTTTACCTCAGAAATATCATTTTTAAAATAAACGTTTTGTTGACGATCAGTAAGATAAGACCAAATTAGTCTACACGCATTTCTCGAAAAACCGAAATTACTAGCCAACTTAGTGACTAACATGGAGTGATCGACTTGATCAAAGGCTTTAGATAGATCAACGGAAATCAGTACACTAATCTTGTTTCTATTTAGATTTTCTCTTATGGTATCAAGTAAGCTGTGTTAATAAATGACAAGTATTCCTACCACTTTGGAAACCGTATTGGCAATCATTCAGTAATGATTTGCAATCAACCCACTCAACCATCTGCCTCTTCATAATAACCTCAACCGCTTTTGAAAAGAAGGCAAAATGCTAATAGGCCTAATATTGTTAGGTGACAAATTTCTAGGACCCTTTGGGATCGGAATGATTTTAGATATTTTCCAATCCGAGGGAAAACTAGAAGAAGTTAGGATGTAGTTGGTAAAATATAAAAGTTGCTTACTTAGATAAGGATAGACTAACTTAAGCAATTTAATAGGGACACCGTCCGATCCAGTAGAGTTTGATTTAATATCATCAAGAGCGAAGAATAAATCAGCTTCATTTATATTAGAAAAAGAAAATCGTTCCACTTCGTTTCCAAACTGGTCAAAATTTGGCGCATTAACATTATAGTTAAGTTGATTACTGATAAAGTGCTCATTCATGTCATTGACTTCCATATCATATTCAATATCAGATTTTTCACAAACACCAGCATTGCGTAAATTATTCCAGATCTGTTTTGTGTTCCCCAATTTGAAAATAGTATTACTGTGTCTTTTTTTAAACTTCAAGATCATGGACTTAATTTTATTACGAAGCTGACGACACTTATCCCAATTTAAATCATTACGGTCTGCGTAGCACGTTCTTAAAGCTATGGTAGTTAATGATATGAAGATATTAATTAAATTAGGAAATCTCGGATACGAAGACCTAATTGGCTTTGCTATAGTTCTAATAGGAACATATGTTAAAACGTTATTAAAAATAGTGTTTAAGAACGAAAGTTGTGCTTTAGAATTTGAGCAAAGATAAAATTGGGAGTAATCAATTTGAAGTAAATAATGTTCACTAGACACAAGATCAGCATGTTTAAAGTCTCTAACTTGAATGGGTCAATGGTAAGAATTTATGTGGATTCGAATTGAGATACAGATAAGAGAATGGTGAGAGATAAAGGGAATCTGAAATTGAGCTGAAACATCAATTGCAGAACTATCACGAATAAGGAAGTAATCAATTAGAGATGTACTACCATGGGACAAATCAAAATGAGTGGGAATAGAATTGTGCCAAGAAGTCAAACCAAAACGATTGCAAAGTTGGAGAATTTCCGCAGATTTGGAAGTGTCAAATAGATTGTTGTTAAAGTCGCCAGCAACCACTGTGTCATTATATCTAACAAAAATGTCACTGAAAGATTGTTCAAACAGTGTTAAATTTCCTCTAGGCAAATATCCGCACAAAAACATAAATGTGAAAATAAGGTCAAGTTCATATCCAAAAAATTTCGGTCGTAAAATGTACTGAGATCAAAATAAGGACCAAGTTCTTGATAGGTACTATTCCATCTCATTTCTAGGCAACCTGTAAGCTTGGCAAAATTTTTCGAAGAATTCTTTCCCATATTAGAAAGGCAAAAAAATTTTGCCAAGCTTTCAGGTAGCCTAGAAATGAGATGGAATAGTACCTATTAGTGATGTTACGAATACTCGTATTCGTATTCGACTATTCGCCTGTTTTAAGATATTCGTATTCGTATTCGCCAAATTCAAGCGATTATTTTTCGAATAATTTTCCCATACATTTTCCAAAAAAAAAATCATACAAAAGTTTAAAAAAAGTACATAAAATGTAAAAAAATATATTAATTTTTATTAAAAAAAACCATTGTATTTCACGCAGAGTAAGAAAAACGAAATCTGAAAGTATGTAAGTAAAATAATTAAAAAATGTTCTGTAGAGGTTTTCAAATTCGTCATCTTAATGCAATAATAATGTTAAATCACAAAATTTTTTTTTTCATTTATAGTTACTAACGCAAAGGCAGGGATTTTTTCCAATTAAATTTGAAATATAAACGTCAAAAGAAATATTCGTATTCGTATTCGGCGAATACTGTTTTAAATATTCGTATTCGTATTCGTATTCGCGAATACTAAAAATTGATATTCGTAACATCACTAGTACCTATCAAGAACTTGGTCCGTATTTTGATCTCAGTACTTTTTACGGCCGAAATTTTTTGGATATGAACTTGGTCTTATTTTCACATTTATGTTTTTGTGCAAATCTCCCTTTTTTTTCTAAGTTGTTTTTGTATAAATATTTATATGTACTGCTTATCGTGGCCTACCTGTGTAGAAAATTTCAGCTTATCAGGACCAACCTGTGTACGAAATATTAGCTTTCTAGCTCAACTAGAAGTGCACCATACAAAGAAGGGGCATAAATGTACCCCCAGATGAAAAGTGCCCGTTAAAAAATCATGTTCGGTAATTTCTCATCACTACCTCCCTGTGTACCAAATTTCAGCTTTCTAGCTATATTGGAAGTGCCCCATACAAAGAGGGAGAACAGTAGTCCCTCCGGTTGGAAAGTGCCCCTTTTCAGATTTTTCTGGTTATTTTCTCACCAAGACCTACTTTTGTACCAAGTTTCACCTTTCTAGCTTTACTGGAAGTGCCCAATAATATTGATGAGTCAGTGAACCAGTAAGTCAGTGAATATGTACTAAAATATGGACTTATCACACCTTAATATCTCGGGAAGCTTTTATGGTAGAACTTTCAAATTTAACCTGTGAGGTTACCTCTGTAGGGAGACCTTATGTTTCAAGTTCCATTATATTATGATCAAGAGCAGCAAAGTTATGAGGGGGGTAAAAACAGCTCGAATGGTTTCGTGTAAATATACACACTGTGTGGCCGAACTTGGCCTGGCGCACTACCGTGCGCCTAGATACCACTCCAACAACTAAAGCATTTTCCAACTGTATGAACAATCCCTCATAAGAGAAATATTCGATGCACTTATATATTATTTTGTAATTGATACCATTTCGAATAAAAATGGCAACCCCACCGCCTCTGCAATCAATTGGGCAATCGCTTCTACATATCCTATATCCAACATCACTTAAACAAACGTTATTTTCGCTAGAAGTGATTTTCGATTTAAAATTTCAGTTTCAGTTTCGAGTCATTTATGACTCATATTTTTAATGATTTGCGAGTCTTTTTCGAGTCATTTTTTAGTTGTATTTCTGATTGTTTGCGAGTCTTTTTCGACTCATTTTTCATTCATATTTCTAATCGTTTGCGAATCATTTATGAGTCGTATTTCTGATCGCTTACGAGTCTTTTTTGACTCTTTTTTTCAGTCATATTTGTAATCGATTACGAAAAGAAATATTTTTCGATTTAAATTATCAATTACTTCAGTTTATTAAAATTATATAAATTCAATTATTATTAAATTATAAAATAAATTAAATTATATAAATTAAATTATTATTAAATTTTATAATAAATAATAATATAAAAATGTTTAGTAAAAAAAAATAACAGTAAAAGAAAGGAATTGAATTTATAAAGAAAGTAATAATAATGGAGGTATTCATAATTCGTCGTAAATTTTGTATAGTGTGTAATTATAACAGAATATAGTTAGAAAAAAGTGTACACACCCGGTAGGCTTATTTTACAATTTGTTTTGTATTTTCAATTCGTTTGTTTGAGAAACAAACCGTCACGTGTTCGTCTTCGTTGGTTCGAAAATTGACGTTGAGTTATGTGACCATGTTTTGCACTCTGTTATCAAAAAACAATTCAGTTATTTTAACAAGTTAAATAAAAACAATTATTTTTATTACCTTCTGCAAACCTGATGGTCCTTTTGGGAAATTCTGTTGCATAGCATATTTTTTAATTTTTTTCAACTTTTAAGAAAATAACAAAAATAAATATGAATTATGTATGTATACCTTTTTTGAAATTAGCTCTGCTTTAGGTTCTTTATTGTATTTAAAAGGAATTCGTATTAGGTCATTTGTTAACACTAAAATACGCAGATTTTGACCAACTTCTAAAGCATTTCGAATGTTCTGTTCAATATTTTGATAACGCTCTTTAGGATTGTCTGATGACAAAATATATTTGATTTGTTCACTAACATTGTCATTTAGTATCACCTGAGTTTTAAAATACGAGTAATTTACATGAGTATGTATGTATGTCAGTATGTACATATGAAAAAGTTCTTACACAATTCTGGCTTTTGGTTAAGCTTTTCCAATATGTATGGAAATAGTAAAGAGCCCATGGTATCCTTTCTTAAATTTGTCATTTTAAAATATCTTACAAAAAATTTTAGTGCCTGTTCGCCGATATCGAAGAAGTTCTTTCTTTCGAGGAATTACATTTGAAACAAAAACAAATTCAAAAATTTTGTTTTTGTTTCAAATGTATTTGTTCGAAAGAAAGAACTTCTTCGATATCGGCGAACAGGCAGTTAATAAGAATTAATTTAAAAGAAATTAAAGAAATTTAAAAATAAAATTTTATCGGTCTGAAGCAAAATTAAATTTAAAATTAATCAAAGAAATTTTTAAAAATTAATTAAATTAAAATGACAAGAAAATCCGAAAATTTATGGCAACTTTTTTTCGTTTAATACAAATAAAAATAACTGAATTAATATCAGTTTTTCATCATCTAGATTAAGCATAAGCATAAATAACTTTAAAACAGTCATATTTCAAACACCTGCATGATCCATTTTCGATTGCTGTATGTTTTGTTATTGTATTTTCAATCAATTACTTTTTAAGCATAAGCACGACTCATTTTCAAGTCTTTTTTCAAGCGCGCAAGTGATTAATCAGTTTTTAATCGTCAAAAGTACTCGAGGATGACTCAGTTAGGTGATTTTTGATAAAACAATCTTCCAAATGCTAGTAGGGTATTTTCTTTAAACTTTAATTTTTTTAAATTTATGTAAATAAGTTTTTTTAAATATTAAAATTTTTTTCGAAATTCCCTCATTTGAATTTGAATTCCCTCAGAATTTTGGTGTATATCACTTCAATATTGATGAACGGGAAGTGGTTTCTCAAATCATTTTTTTGTTTTTTTAGGAAAAATGAATTTTTTCCAAAAAATAAAAAAATCTTGCTTTAGTAATTTGCCTCTAACTCAAGCAGTTCTTAACGGATTTGAACCTGATTACATGCATTAGAAAGCGTATCAAATTTTTTAAATGTTTTGTTCGAAGGTTTTTTATTCAGAGCATTACAAATTCAGATTTATAGAACTAGATGTGAATAAATGTAAATAAATTATTAAAGACAAAATTATAAATAATGAAATGAAATAAGTACATACAAAGAAGGGGCACCCTAGTCTCCCCAGGTAAAAAATGTCCGTTTGAAAATCATTTTCGGTATTTGCTCATCGGGACCTACCTGTGTACAAAATTTAAGCTTTCTAGCTATACTGGAAGTGCCCCATAGAAAGGAGGGGCACCCTAGTCCCACAGGTAAAAACATCGCATAAACCATCTACAGGACCATACGAACAAACCCTACAAATTTAATCGAATTCGGTTTGACCGTTCGTGAGTTATAGAGTGACAACACACTTGCAACAATTTTGTATATATATTTAATTTAAAATTTACGAATTTTATTGCGAAAAAAATCGAGTTACGCCTTTCTTATATTAAGAAATCGATATATAGTTTATGTTTACATATAAAAATATTTAAACATGTTTTTCAAACATTCTTTCTGAAATTTACTTTTCTCAAATTTTAAGAGCGACAACCCGATAGACTTTTACCGGATCAACAGAGTAGTTAGATATATCTAAAACGATGTATAATAATAAACTTTAAATTACCCGTTCAAAACTATAAATTCCATATTTCTTTTTTATATCCTACCTTTTATCTCTGCCGTAATCGTGTAAAACATTTATGTTGCTTACCTTTTATTCAGCTTGTAAGATAAGTAAAAGAGCAGCGGTCATACTTTAATTCGCAATCTGTACCTTGTTGACCAATCAAAAATATTTAAAGAAACCCAATTTTTGTTAAATATACATGCATAATATGAATATTTACTCGGTCTGACATTATCTATCTATAGGTTAAGGTCATCTTTCTTCAATTATGTATTTCTTTGTGGTCGTTGTGTTTGTTATATTAGGCCTTATCACGAGTGTCGTAGTCGTGACGAAATCTGTAAAATGTGGCAACGTTCGCTATATGTTTTACATGGGAGTCGTTCGAGTTCGACTACGACTACGACACTCGTGATAAGGCCTATTATTAAATTATTTTGCGTTTTCTTATCATAAAATAAAAAAAGACGAAACAGGTTTTTCAATGAAATTCAAAATATCTTCACAGAGTTTTACGTTAAAAGGAAGATAAAAATGGATTATGTTAATAATAAACATCATATACTATTTTTAAAAACAATATGATTTCTAGGATAAAACATACATAAGTATATGTGTATGAACATAAAATTATTATAGATGAATATAAAAATTAAGTTTATTTTTAGCACAACTTTTTTGATAATTGTTTTATTTTATTAATTTATTTAATTTTTAAAAGCAGGGCGCGGAATTGAGTAAACCTATTGATAAGAAATTTTATAAAGGAACAAATCCTAGCTGTCACGATTTTAATGCTACAACAGCAACGCCGACGGGAGCACCGCTGCTGGTAGGTTTTACCACTGGGCAAATACAGTTGGTTTCACCACAGCCAGGTCCCCGAGAATATCGCAAACTATACAATGAAGATGTAAGTAGGACAACTCCATACATACTTATATATGAAAAAAAAATGTTAATTTGTATTTGTTGTATACTATTCCAGCGTCTGATTGATAAAACCAAAGTGACCTGCTTAAAATGGCTGCCAAATTCACCGAACCTGTTCTTGGCCTCTCATGCTTCCGGACACCTATATCTTTACAACGAGAATCTACAATGTCCACCAACTGCACCCAACTATCAACCATTCAAAATGGGCGATGGCTACTCTATACTAACGTGCAAATCGAAGTCAAGCAGAAATCCTTTGTACAAATGGGTTTTTAATACCGAAAACTGCTGTATAAACGAATTTTGTTTCTCACCATGCGGTTCCAATTTAGCAATAGTATCACAGGATGGCTTTTTACGAGTATTTCATTACGACACCATGGAATTGTTGGGTATAGCGCGTTCCTATTTTGGTGGATTTCTCTGTGTATGCTGGTCACCGGATGGCAAATATATTGTGGTGGGTGGTGAAGATGATTTGGTAACAGTTTGGTCACTTCATGAAAGAAGGGTTGTGGCCCGAGGTCAGGGTCATAGGTCGTGGGTTTCAGTGGTAGCTTTTGATCCCTATACTACGTCGTATTCATCATGGGATGGTGGTGATTTTTCAGATGACGAAAATCAAATAATCGAATATGGTGCATCGCGGTATGTGGGCGAAGCTCCAAACACAAATGGTTTTGATTCGTATGCCGTCGGAGGTCATGATAAAAACTCTACGCCAATACATTCAAGACAGCAACGACCACAGTCAGCTTCATTCAGATCGGAGGCTTCATCTTTAGCTCCTGACAAACTGGCCATCAGTTACCGTTTGGGTTCTGTAAGCCAGGATACTCAAATTTGTTTGTGGGACATAACCGAGGACATACTGCGGCATCCTTTAACCTTAAGACAACGTGTAAATAGTTGTAATATGAACGATAGCAGTTTTATGAATGGTGGCATCGATTCAGATGGTGTTAAAGTTATAAGACCTGTGGCCATAGGCCAACCTAATACAAATAACTTTACCCAATACTGTAGTAGTCCAACCAAAGACATGACAACAGCCACTACGACCCCACAAACGTCAGGAGAACAAAATAGTAATAGTAGTTCTAGTAAGTTTTCAACAGCCAATTGTACAATATCCTCACAATCATCAAATGCCAATACACCGCCAGATGATATCTTGGCAGCAACTGCAACAATATCCAATAAAGCAAATTCAAAATCTCATGGTGGTAATGCCATCGGTGCGGGAGGCACAATAAAATTTCCCAATTGCATTACCGCAACAAAATCCGATTCTATCGAAGGCAGCAACGTCCGCAATCATGTAAATACAATATCAACATCTTCTGGCTACAATAGTAAAATATCCAATAGTAGCAAGACTTCTGATTCCGGTCTATCAGCGTTTAATTCTCTAACACAGAGATTAAGTAATTTTTCTTTTCTTAATTCATCGGATAAGAAATCTCTTAATCTAGAAGGTGGCAGCACCCGACAAAATCGTCGAACTTTGAGTTTACTAAAATCTTACAATCACCACAATTCCACTTTGAATCATCAGCATATGACAAATTCAACGCAAATCGAAACAAATCCCAACTCTTCGACTTCGTCGCATAGCTTCGGCTCTTTAAAGCTGGGCAAATCATCGCAAAATCAATCGTCTTTATTCAACAATATATCGAGTTGTTCACCCTCATCGACTACGAATTCAGTCATACCTTCGTATGATCCTCTGAAACTAATAGGCACCTCAGCGTGTCCACGTTTTGATGAATGTCCCCTCCTCGAGCCGTTGGTATGCAAGAAAATAGCCCATGAACGTTTAAGTGCTTTAATATTTCGGGAGGATTGTTTTCTGACAGCTTGCCAGGAAGGTTTTATATACACATGGGCTAGACCTGGGTTTGCTACGGTAAGCAATTGATTGTTCTTTTGTTATTATTGTTGAAACTTCTTTGAAACTATTTAAGGAAAGTTGAAATTCTGTATGTAAAAGAAAAACAATTTCACTGTAGCTTTTTTTATAATAGATGGTAATCGCAGTATAGTAGTCCGAAATAGTTACTACATAAACGAGTACATATTAAAAAATAACAATTTAATAAAATATATAAATAAAATTAATTTCAATTCCCTTTTCTTGCTTTTGTAGAGTGTTCCGCAACACTTATCGCCAACACAAACAGCGCCACCTGGTGGTACGGTAATATAGTTCGATAAAATAAATATACAACAATATCATAAAAATTTAGAAAAATTTAATATATATGCTACGAATACATCAACTACTACAACTACTCCAACTTCTACACCATCCTGTACTTCAACAATTACTACAACACCTTTGACGCCATCAAATCTATTTCGAACCACGGGTGAGAAAAGAGTGTAAACAAAAAAAAATTGATTTTCTAAAAAAAACTTTTTTTATATCTAAAAATATAATTTTCTAATATTTTATATTTAAAAGGAAAGGAATGAAGAATGAGAGTTAAATATAGGGACGAAATAAATATTCGAAATGAAAGTAATATAAATTTGCATGACATTATATGCAAAAGTTTAATTTTGAATCAAATAATAAGTAAATACAATAGTCCCTAATGTTATTTTTTACCTTATAGTTAAGCTTGTTTATTTAAAAAACAAGCTTATTAAATATCATTAAAATTTTTTATAAAAGTTTATACATTTTTTCCACTCTAATAAACACAATTTTATACATATATAAGACAAATTATTATTAATAAGGTATAAATTGTGTAAGAATGATCTGGCTAGAATTCTGAGTTTGAAATATTATGAAATCTTAAATAGGAAGTGTTAATTGTTAAAATATTTGTTTTTGAAATGTGATTAATCTGTTTAACTTGGATAAGTTTGAGGTTTATAATCAAACAACTTCGATTAATAATTTAAATAAATTTAAAAAAAATTCTAATAATCTTCGAATTTAAAATGTGTGGGTTAAGTCTTTCAGGATGTCTTTTCGTATTTTTAGCTCTAATGTTTGTGTTAGTTCCAAACAATAATTTCACTTAAATTAGTATTTTGAAACGGTACGAATATAGTTTAAGTAATTCGCGTGACAGTATTCATAAAAGTTTACGATATGTTCAAGAATGCGTACAAATGCGAAAAAATGTTGTCAAATATTAGAAAATTTTGTCAGAAAAGTGCGGGCACGTATCGGCAAATAGAATTTGTAAATTAATAAATAAAATTATTGAGATTATTGTCAAACTATTCTGTTAAAAGACCTAAAGTTGCGTTTGTTTTGCAATATAAAAAAGGCGAAAAATATTTACTAGGAAGTCGCATTAAGTATGTAATTGTGTCTTGCAAAAATAGAGATGCTTTGCAATTCTCACATGGATTATACTTTAAAAATGTATAGAAAACAAAAACAAGTTTTTCGTTTTCATCTCTATATAAAACTTCTTGGACGAATTTTCGAAAATAGCCACCACTGTACTACTAAAGCGACCTCTTTTTAAATCGTTTACTAAATTGGTAAACATCGATGTAAAAATTTTGAAAAATTCAACATTAATAACTGACAAATTCGATCATGCAAGAACGAAAACTTTAAAATATTGAAATCAAAAAAAAAAAATATTTAAATGAAATAATGTGTTTGGTTTGCTAAAATAGACCAAGTTCGAATCTCTTAATAAAAACTAATATTAAAAACCACAAGAAGAACTAATTTGGCAAATACCAAAGATACAAAATTAAAAATTTTCTTTATATAAAAATTTCCCACATTTTACTAATTTTTGTTACTATAAAAAATATATGTTATATACTAAGAAAATCAATTTATATATCTTTACTTCCTAAATAATTTTGCCTTATACATGTTAATTTATTGTTTTTAAATGAAAAAATCTGAAAAACGACATTGAAAATAAAAACATAATATACAATTAATATAATAATATACTTACCTACTTATATGATAATGTTCCAAAAATAAAAATATTGCAGTTAGTAAAGAAACAAAGTAATATAAACAATCATAATTTAGCCGTTTTTAATAAAACTTGTTAAAATATGCATAAAGTAAAAAAAAAAATGATAAGCAATATCCTTG
The DNA here is from genome assembly GCA_947311025.1 of Lypha dubia. Classification (NCBI taxonomy): domain Eukaryota; kingdom Metazoa; phylum Arthropoda; class Insecta; order Diptera; family Tachinidae; genus Lypha; species Lypha dubia. The sequence goes on along the minus strand of OX371260.1, from coordinate 56,773,020 downwards.
TAAAAAAAATCATTACAAATCATAATAATAGAAAATTGTATTTTTCTTTTCAAGTATTAAGTAAAATATTAAAAGAAACCCTCGAATATTTTTAAGAACTCTTTCAAGAAGGTATAAATTGTCCTATTGTGCTGGAAACTTCTATTAATTTTATTTGCTGAAAACTATCGGGAGCAGTAACACCTATAAATTTTGTTTTTCATAAAAATTCTAAAATAATAAGTACATATACTGGTTTTTTCGCACTAGCACTTTTGTAAGACCATTTGCACCAAACATTGCAGTCCGGTATCATCAAGATCAAGACTTTTAAATTTCATTGTACGTCCATCCAACCATGAAAAGTGTGTGCATTTATTATGCATGCTGTGCAATGTGGTGGTAACATTGTTCAATGCTATGTTTATTTATTTATTTACTATGAGAAAAATTGCCACTCATTGAATAGTAAATGTCAAGGGCCACTTTAGGGAGCCCACAGTTTTTCCAAAATCCTTATTAATATGTGTTGAAACTCCAACATCTTTCTAATATTAATCTGAAATTATATTTACATAAATATAGTTGATCGAAAAACATATAGGACACAGAGAAAAATATACTCGTATGTATATTCTATAAAGGGCATCCTGCCTATTCGTGTCATATCTTGGCATTTGAAAACTCTTCAAAATATTGCTTAAAAAAGAAAAACATACATCTCATGCAGTTTTTATGTTCTCATTGCAATATTAATTACTCATTGCAATAAAAATATGTATAAAGCCATGTCACATGTTTCAATTCCGAAAGTGCAGAAAGTAAAATAAGACAAAAAAGTTTAATGTGAGCTTTGCTAATAAAATAAATTTAAGCAAACGCCTATGGATATAAAAAAAACGTATCATTATAAAAATAAACAGAATCTGAAAACTGTAAGTGTAAAACGATCGGAATATAATTACGGAATTGAAACCATTTCGATTGAAATACTCAATAAAAACAAAAAAATAATACAAAACTTATGTTGAATGACTCAAAATTTAAATAAGATCGACTTACAAAAATCTGGAAATTGAAGAAAACCTCTAAAAAAAACTGCCATAAAATTTGCGAACATTCTCAAAAAATTAAAAACAAAATCGGGATCAGTTCCAGAATCGATTGTATACTAGTCAAATTTTTTTTAAAAAATATTTAACATCGTTTAAAAAGCTTTAATTGCAAAAATCCGGAAGGTTTTGAAGTTGGCTCAAAATTGGCGATAATGAAAAGAGTATGTGCTAAAAAATTGACTTCGGAAATAGGACAATTATAAAACAAAACGCTTCAATTTCGAAAATAACAAAAATTTGCAAATAATTTTTGAATCGATTTTATTCATTGAATTTATTCCGATTTATGTAAAATTTCGTTTTTTCTCAATTATTGATTTTGCCTTTACAATATAAACAATTTTGGGACGTGTTTCCTATTCCTAAATATATTGCTGTTGCATAAAACTGCTTGTTTCTTTTATTTAATACAGAGACTTGTAACATGTTCTTGTTATCTATTTAATTAAAAATAAATCGAAATCATATTCGGGATTAAAAAAAAAAATTTTTGGTGGTTTCAATCCTATTTAAAACGCTCTTGCTTTGTGTGAAAAATTTTTATGATTGCGATGAATAGGCTGGGGTATTTTTATGAAATATGCGCTCTAGAAGTAATGATTTAAAAATTATCCTGGTTTGTAATGAATATTTTAATTATTTGTTTCGTGTTAGTTAAAACTTATTTGTTTTCGTTTTATTTGTGTAATATCAAATAATTTCGTTGTAGTATTAATTAAAAACCGTTATAATGTAAATAAAGATATTTCCCGAAAAAGTAGATTTAAGTATAAATTAGCTCTTGATTAATGCTTTTATTATTTATTAAGTTATGCCTATAATGGAAATTATGCAAAACGAAACAAATGAATTCATAAATAATTCTATACAAAGAGTAAAAAAAATAAAGAAGTTTGTATTTAAGAAGTCTAAATCATTATTATAAATAAGTAATTTTTTTAAAAAATTACTTTACATTTAATGTAAAATATATATTCTACCATTAAAAAGAAACACGCAAAGAAAAAAGAATAGTTGTAACAAAATAGTTTAAAAATATAACAAAATATTGGTTGATCATAAATGTAATTCATAAAAATATTTCTCTATCCTCTCTACTAACTCTGTAACTAAAACATTTCTCTTTAATAAAAAATAACAACAATATAAATATATAGAACGTAAAAAAATTATTAAACGAATATGTTAATGATCTTTTTGAAATTGAAGTATATTTTATAATAAAAAATAATAGACGAGAGAAAAAAAAATATTTTTAATTCACAGCAGTGTTAAAAACAATTCTATAAGCAGGCATCTAGATTTAAAAATAGATACTTTATAAATATTAATACCGGTATTCATAAACGATTATTAAAGTTAAAACTGCTTTAAGGTAATAGTTTTATATGGAAACCCCTATTTGAAATGTCAAGTTTAACTGCAGTAATTGATTGCTAATACCGGCATAAAATGTATTTAAATTTATAAAAAAAAGTCTGTGTAAATAAGAAACAAATACCAATAGTAAATACAACAACATTAACAAGGAATAAATTTGCAAAATAGAAAAAAAATAGCAACAAAAACAACAGAAGAGACTAAAAACTAAATTTAAATAAAAATTATTAAAAAACAAATAAATAAAATATAAGAAATATGTAGTTGTTATTTAATTGTTTTGGGGATAATTTTATTCATTTATTTGCAATATTTAAGGTCATAATAAATTATAACGCTAAATTAGAAAGAAAAGTACTAACAACTAAGGTTTTCGACCTAAACTTATTTAGATGAGTTTTTTTTTTTTTTTTTTTTTTTATTAGGACCAGCACTCAGGGGATGACCCCTACGTATGCAGTGCATTGTGCCGGAACTCAGAGAGAGGGATAGAGTAGAGAAGATAGATGTTGAAAATGTAGAAGGCTTAACTCTTTTACAACTCTGCTTTGCGCGTTATGTTAATTTTTATAGCAGGGTTGAGGCGCCTCCGGTGTTAAGTAGACGCATTAACTTTGTTAAGCTGTATTGGCAGGCATTTTATTAATTGTTTTTCTTCGCCGATGTTTCTGCTAACCGACGAAGGAGGGTGATGTTGTGTACATTAGCTTGAAACATCATCAATCGCTGTCGGAACAGTTTTTTAGTGACAAGTGCTATGCCTTCATCACTTAAATAGTCTGACAACAATTAATACAATATCTCACTAATGTATATTAGAGAAATTAATGATGTTGATTGACTTGCTTTGGCCAGGGTTTGAACCCAGGCCCCACGTCATTGTTTGCTTAGTAGTCAACGCGCTAACCACTTCAGCTAACACCACCCTCAATGAGATGAGTTGGTATATGTTACAATGTTTTAATATTGAGATTACTTCAAGTATGTTTTCAGTGTTAATATTTTGTAATAAATTTGGGAGACATGGATTTCCATAAGACGTGGTTTGCATAGTGTTGATGATGTTACAGTTGTATATCAGATGATGAATGTTAAGAGTTGCTACATGACATAATGGGCAGAGTTGCTGTGATGTACCACATTTACAATATGCTTGTGAAGGAGGAGTGTGTGTCCTAATCTTAAACGGATATATTTTTGTAGGTTATTCTTTGAACCGTCCGCTGGGTAAATTGGAGTATTTCTGTTGGGGTTGATGTTTTTTTAGTAATAATTGTAATCAGTCCACTCGGCAAGTTGAGATTGTTTAATTGATTTAACTATTTCGGAGACAATTTCTTGTTTGCAATGAAGTTGTGTTTTACTATGGGGGCTGTTGTGGCGAATTTTGAAGCTTCGTCAGCTTGTGTGTTACCAACTATACCAATATGGCTTGAAATCCACATGATTTTGAATTTTGTGTGATATTTAATTAGTATGTGGCTTATCTTGGAGATAATGGTGCTCTTGTTATTTGTGTTTTGGATTGCCATGATAGCCGATTTTGAAACAGAGCAAATAAGGTATTTACCCCGGATATTTTTAGATTTGTTTAGACTTAAAAGGATTGCTGAAGATTCGGCAGTAAATATTGAGGTTGTTTCATCTAGGATACCAAGGTAGTCGATTGTCAACTTTTAATTTATCACTGCAAGAGATGTACAATTAGTAGTTTTTGACCCGTCTGTGTAGATAATTTTCCAATTTTTTGTTCTATAAGATGTTGATATTTCGTTAAAAAGTGCGAGATATATGCAGTTAGAGGTATCATTTTTCGGGAGCCTGGCTAGATCCGGTATGAAAGAAGTATCTCTTATTTTCCAAGACGGTTTTGTTGGGTTGTAAACTCTTTCAGGCTTAAGATTGATGTTGATCACTGAAGCGTAAGGTATTTTTTGACGTGATATTTGCGATGGATGAGGTTCTATGGGAAATTTGAATTTAGTTATCAATTTTGTGGTAAGTTCCTCGATTCTATTTCCAAGAGTTGGTAGTCCGGATTCGGCGATGATGTTTTTGATAGGTGTTGTTTTAAATGCCCCTAAGGCGATTCTGATTGCAGAGTTGTAAATGGCTTATATTTTTGCTAATTGCGATTGGCGATAAATTTCCAGCTACTGTGAAGAATGTGTATTTCTTTTTGTAAGAGAAGCCTGTGTTCTGGAGCTCAAAATTGAAACGCTTGCCTGAAACTTTTCAAAATAAAACATTTACTGCCTGTTCGCCGATATCGAAGAAGTTCTATCTTTCGAACAATTACATTTGAAACAAAAACAAAATTTTTGAATTTGTTTTTGTTTCAAGTGTAATTACTCGAAAGAAAGAACTTCTTCGATATCGGCGAACAGGCACTTACGTTTAAAAATTTCAACAACCTATTTACATACATCAAATTTGAAGCTTTCGAAACAATCATATCTATTCCAGAAAACGCGTCGAAGAAGTGAAAATTTACATGGAAACAAAAACAAAATTTCAAGAATTGTTTTTGCTTTTAATACATTTCTTAAATTAAATATACGCGAGAAATTTAACGCGTTTCTCTCTCTCTCTCTATGAAAAGCGGTAAAATTTATTTGATAAACAAAAACAAATTTTTTAAATGTATTCAATTTTGTTTTTGTTTTCCATGTAAATTTTCACTTCTTCGACGCGTTTTCTGGAATAGGCACCAATGTTTTAACAGAGGGCTTTAATACCGTCGCACTGTATTACCGACAGCCACGTCAATATCCAATCCAATTTACTATAGTATGGCTTCATGCAAGCGAAGCTGCGGGAAAAAGCTAGTATACAATAATTTTCGACAACGAACGAATGAAACAATTTGAATTGAATTTTCAGCATTCGTTATACCTTTTCGCTGATTAGATTTTAGATTAATTTGGAACGGTGGATGGAACTTCAGTTCAAAAGTATATTTTCGCTTTATATTAGATATATTCGTGTCTGTCATGAGTTCCGAACGTTTTCAATTAGAATGAAGATTTCCGAATCACAAAATAGAATATTTGTTGTCCGGCATACTTCCGAATATTTTTGCTCGATTGGTGGCTAATGTGATATTTTTTTTAAATCTCCTTTTCCATGTGTTATTATCAAACATATGTACATATACATATTCCTTTTTACTTCCGAATTAGGTAGATAAGATATCAAACTAAAGTTCAAAACAGATTTTTTTCAAAATAAATTACATAGTTTTATTGTGTAATAAATGAGATTCTATTTGCTTTCACACAGCTTAGTGCAGTCGAAAGTAAAACGAAAAAATTGTTCGGAAGTGAATGTCAGGACACCAAAATATTCGGAAAAGATTCACTTTCACACGGATATGAAACTCATGACACACGATTGTCATTTATAAATGAAACCTCTCGAATCGGTTTACATTTACACAAATTCTATATATGTATGTATAAGCAAGACATACAGGTATGTATGTATATATAGAAATCGATTCAATTTGAAATCAAATACTTTTATTTAGGTGAGATGGAAATCGGATCGATTTCAATATTTATTTTTATTTCAATAGCACACATCTCACTAAGAAAAACCAACTTTTTTCTTTTGTTTACAGAATAAATATACATATATATGTACATACATATGTATGTATACATATGACGCTAAATTATTAATTTTTAGCAGTTTTAAAGTTTTATGTAACGCTGCTGCAGGAATCTACGTATTTATTTGCATAAATATTTTTGTGTGCCCTCCACTGGAAAAATATTGCTAATTTTTATTTTTTTTCCAAAGTTTTGCCTTTCTTGCATTTGCTCTCAAATCTTTTAAATTTAAACAAGTTTTTAAAAATTTTCACCATTTGGGACATTTTTAATGCCTTTTTTGCATTTCTCAAAGTTTTGCCAATTTTTAATCAAAATTATGGCAAATGGTGTAATTTTGAAAAAGTTTTTTAGATTTATCGAAAGTTTTAATCATTATTGCGTTCTATAATATTTTATATTTACCCAAGATTTCGCAATTTTTCGCCTTATTCGTAATTAGGTTGCTGAATTTTTTTTTGTTGCAAATCATAAAGAATATAGAGCTATGTGGCTATATCATTACCATTCATAATATTTTAACACAATTTATTGCAGACAAAAACACATGTACATACATATAAAAAGTTTTTAAATCGGTATGATTTGAAATAGTTAATTAAATTAAAATTTCGTTTTCCATCATGACAAATTAAATAGAATACGATTTGAAGTTAAATCGATATGAAATCGATATTCAAGTGCGCATCACAACTTTATACGTTTTTGTATCAATTAAAATTCGAAAACGATTTTCATCACATACCTGATAGTTATAAGCACCTATCATGAATAGGTTGGAAGAAGTTACTTTATATTTTAAAATTGCTTGTCAGACGCTTGGTGAAATTTAAACAATATTAAAATTTCTTCTAATGCTTTAAAAACCCGAATAAAAATACAATAATTTTATGATATATTTTTTACGAAAATATGTATTTTATTTCGAATACAACTACATTATTATGTTAGAAATTCGCTTGTATGTATATATGCAAAAGGGAGTTAGTTTTGGGTTAACAATATCATCACCATCATCTACATTAAGTTTAAACATTCATCCATGAAATGATTTTCTCTTATTTTCTCAGAGTGGGTTATTAATTGAAAACATCAAATTTAAAAATGTTTTCTTTGTTCCATAATTTTTTTTAAGAATCTTTATAAATCTCTTAAGGAATAAAAAATATAATAATTATATATAAACATTTGGAAAATTTAAAGCAACTAAAAAGAGAAATATTTAAACTAAACATAAGTATAAACATAAATAAAATATGTGTGATAGCATTAGAATTTTAAGTTACTAGCTTCTAAGGTGACAGCATCAGGGAAGTATAAATGTTTCGATAGTAAAAAAGATATAAACGCTTGGCCGCCCACAACTAAAAAGAGGAAATATAATTTCCTTTTGCGTCCACCAGTGTAGTCTAATTGTTGAGGATTGCCGTAGGGATCATAATTAATGACTCCACTAGGATTAGTGGGTGAAGACTCATGTAAAACTTTTGTTTTTAAAGTGCGTAGCTAACACAAAATTGAAATTTAGTATATAATTTATTTGTTATTTTTAACGTAACTTACCAAAAAGAAGCCCAACGATAAACTACAATAAGTGAGAGCTATGTAGTAACCATAACCATGAAACATCGCGCTTACCAACAAACAAGCTACAATTGTTACAAATTTATAGCCCGAAAATGCCAATAAGTCCAATGTTTTAAGATTCGTTTTTATATTGACAACATACAGCGTTATCGAGTATACAATCAATTCAAATATACTTGAAGCTAATGCACTCGAAGCTTCTATACTTAATTTCTCTGGAGTAAAACGGTTTTGTAGTCCCAACATTAAGCCGGCCACAACCACGTAAGTAATAAAGGCCATAGTGGGTATATACAAGTCGGGCGCATTTATATCATAACGTGGCTGTACGGGTTGTTCTTGATCATACTTAAGCGACCAGTCCTGAAAGCATAAAAGTTACAGTTAAGCATAATTAAATATAAATTTTCTGAACTTGTTTTTGTCTTGAGTAGAGGCAATTAATTTTTTTCAATAGATCACTTTTACATTTATTAACTGTCTATTAATGTCTGTTAATGTTGCTTTTATATGGAGCTTGGCCGTTAACAAACCCAAATTATGTGAAGTCGTTTTTTAATGTTTGCATATAATGAACTTAAGTATATCCTCCTTAAAAAAAAGTCCGCTAAAATACTTAAGAAAATATTTTCTAAACCTATTAAGCATTATCTATAAAAGATATGTAAGTACATACAATGTATATTTTTTTCAGCATTATAAAACTTAAGTTCTATTATATTATTACACATTCAATTAAACTCATTGGTTCCGAAACCAAACTTGCGAGTAAAGAGTACAAATAAGTTCCTATTTAAAAGTAAAAGAGCGAAATTCAGTAAAAGTCAGGAGAGCTACTCTGAAATTTGATTAGAAAGGGAAAACTGTTCGAATTTGTATGTTATTTACATTGCAATTCGAAATCATATGCTTTCGATTCGATCTAAAGTAAACAAACAGTACTAGTTTGTATAAATTATTATGAGAAAATTTTCTTAGGATTTTTGAATTATGTTTGGTTTCCGTTTTGAATATATTTTAAAATTTTTCTAAAGGCCATGCCAATTGAAATTCAAGTCAATAGTAAATATTTAAAGCTTACCCTGTGTGTAAATGGGAAAAATAGCAAGCGAATTTTATTAATAACATAGTTATTATCGACAGCAAAATAGTATTTCAGTTTGGACACTGGTATCCATTTTGAGAATTGATTCTCTACTAATTGCTTGCCTTGGTCAGCTAAGTGCTGACCATACTGCATAGCCATATCTTGAACAATTGGTTGTTGAAACATTGCAAACTGTTGAAAATCACCGGGAACACCCTGCTGTGTGGGTTGAGAGCCATAAGGAGCACCTCCAGCTGGAGCAATTCCAGGGAGAGAGTTATATTGTGGAGGTTGTTGGAGTTGTGGAGAAGGCGATGTGTATGCAAAGTTTTGATTAGCCATAGGCATGCCATTATTAAACACATTAGCTTGTTGAGGTTGCATTGGCTGCAAAGGCGCCCCATATGAGTTGACGTCCATAGTATTATAAGGTTGTATCATAGGATCCAACATAGCCGTACCAGTTGTTGGTTGCATGTAAGGTGAAGCACTGGGCATAGGTGCAGCAGGTCCCATTGCATTAACATCACTAACATGCTTTATTTTGCGACCAGGACCGGAAGCTTAACATTAGAAAATATGTTAGTATTTGTTTCATTTAAGACATATATGTACAAACAATAATAAATAAAAACAAGAGTAGGTAAAGAAACAAAGGAATTCTGCAAGCTACAAACATTGGACGTAGAAATAGGGAAATGCATTAGTTCTGTTAGTACTTGCTGTCCAAATAATATAATAAAATAAACGCACTCATTTTAACGAAATAAACATGAACAACAATTAGATTGAACGTGCTAACAAAATACATACATATGTAGAAATTGTTTGGATTTGTGGTGTTTTTCTACTCAAATTATTTTTATAACAATGTAGTTAAGGGTGATGGTACTTGCAGTTTTCCTTGGTTTTTTTCCTTACAATTTTCCCACTTACGATTCCTTATGCCTGTATTTGGGCTATTATACATATCGGTGTTTCGGTTTTTCGCTTATAGTAGCTAAAATCTATTTTGAGCTGCTCAATTAATTGAAAGAATTATTATTGTTAATAATGTAAAATTTATTTTAACCACATCACCAATAGCCGCTGTTACTGGTTGGTTGCAATTCAAAGTAACTTTACTGCTATTTTACATGAGTAGTAGTATGTTTAGTACTACTGTGTGCATGCATGTAGAATAAATACAGCTGTTATTCAGAGCTGTAACACAGGAATATTCTTTTATTTTTGGATATATGTACGTTTGAAGAGGTGATTTGCGGTCTCATATTTATACCTATAGCACAGGTATTTTGTGCCTACAGTACTTAATAGAATATTTCGGAACAACGGGCATATTAATGCTCTAACGTATAATAAATTTCATAATTGTTTAATTTTTTTAAATATATCCCTAAAGTGACCTGTGTCATACGTAAAACAATATTCTTTACCGACTATTGTATGTATGTACATATGTATGTATATATTTATTTATTTAGGAAAATTTGATATTAAAAACCAAATAATTTTATAATAATTTTTTACAATTTGTTTAAGAATTTAAAAAATTTCTCTAACTCCAAGATATTTAATTTCTTCCACTTTTTGTATTGTTTCCCCATTAATTAGTATATTTCCATTTATTACCTTAGCTTATTTTTTGTGTATTTAGTTGTATATAATTCCACGCCCCGAAGTTTACAATTCAGCCTAAATTAAATTAAGAAAAGTAACGTTCCTAAAACCGCTCCTTTAGGCACCCCAGCATTGACATTTTTAACAGTCGAATATATTCACTACATATTGCTCGTTGCGTTCTGTTACTCAAGTAACTATCGAACCATTTTAACTCGATTCCGTTTACACCGTATTTATTTAATTTCTGCAATAAAATATGTCTATTTACAGTTTCAAATGCACGTTTTAGATCTAAAAACACTGCTACTTCATATCGTTTATTGTGTACTTCGGTCTTTCATTGCGATATTACCAAGTTGGGAGGTGATTCACAAAATATTGATTTCTGAACCCGGATTGGGTTTCACTTAATAATTTATTATTTTCAAATTATTAATTTAGTACGATTTTTTCCAATACTTTGCTAATAGTCGTCAGAATATTTACTGGGCGAATTTCTCAGTAGTATTTTTAACCTTCTTTATAGGTACAATGCATGATTCTTTTATGCAATCTGGAAACGTTCCTGTTTGCAGAGATAGCTCAATAAGGCGCTGCAACTGCGAACGAAGTTTGTCACAATTGTTTAGAAACGTCTTCACCGTGAGAAAATTTTGATCTTTTTTATTGTTCATTGCTTTCATAGTATCTATTAATATTCCCCTATAAACTCTTTCAAATTTAAAAATTATGTTCGGATTATCCTCTATAATATTATCATATTTAATATTTTGTATACTACTTACTAGTTGTTCCACACTTTTTCACATATTTTTTCGGTTTGTACAATTTTTAACTTTGTTATTTATATAACTGTTAGCTAATGATATTTCTTCTTTATATCGAGATCTAAATGTTCTGTAATTTTTCCAGTGGTAAACATTATTAAACCACACGCCCTTAGGGGTACATCTGCTTTTTTATTTCTTTCATGAGCTTCAGTCTGTTCAAAAAGCAGAGGTTTGTACTAAGGGGTTTTTCTATTTTTGTGTTTATCATCGGCGCAAGTGCGTTATTTATACATGTAACATATTCATTAACCATTTCATGGTAATAACAATTGTTGTATACATTTGTGATTTATTCTTTCATACATTAGATTATTGCTTTATAGGAATATTAATTTCTAAAGATTTTTTTTAAAAATCGGTTTGATTCTAGACGATTTCTTTTATATATATATTAAACAATCTTAATTTCAAATAACTACTTGGGCTCCTCAAAAACAGTAAATTTTAAAATTATTTCAAGTAAAAGAAATTAAATTTATATATGTTATACATATGTTTATAAATATATCCCTTATTTGGGTAATACAGTCGACTTCGGTATAGCAAAAGCAAATTCATTATTGAAATTTGAAACAAAACTTGATCGTGTGAAAACCATGAAAATCGTAATTCTTAAAACGAATTCAGTTCTTTCAAATCGATTTATAAAATTAATGTGAAAATGGATATTTGACACACGCGCTTATATAAACTAGACTGTATTATATTTGTATTTGTAATGGTGCATAAATAGAATATGTAATCAAGTTCAACGAAGATACCTAACAAGTAGTGAAAGTATTTGCACATGAATACTGACGATTTTTAGTGCCTTCTACCGAAAACAACGTTTGTTCTATTCGGCCAATGCGGTTAAAAATCTAAAAAAGGGATGTTTAGATATTAAATTTCGCCTTTGTTGCTTGAAATATGTTAACAATGCCTACTTAATATTTCTCTGATTATTAACATTTACGAACTTAAGCCTGTATAAATATTAGACTGTAATAAGTATATTCTCACGCGTTATTCGTTAATAAAAATGTACATTCTTGACACAATATGTATGTTTTAATGTGGTCCACTAACTCAAGAGAATTATTCACGATTATCGCCACTACATATTTGCAAATGAGTTAGCAATAGATAACTATTAATCTATTGTTATTCGAAAATGTACCGCAATATGAAAAATAGTAAAAGAAGAGAGATATTGTTAGAAACAAATTTTTGGTTATATTAACAACAAGGTTAGAATTTATGACCTACTTTGTACATAGTTTTATATCATATATCCTTACGTCATATAAAACCTGAGTATTAACACACTTTCGAATCGTATTGAAATTTTTAAGTGTGCCATGATATTTCATGTTTGCACTCTTTGAACACACACGACAAATCGTATTAATAAATCTGACTGTGAATCATTGCCTTAAGTACTTTTAATTCCAATATAGTACTTCTTCATTTGATATATAAATTTATAATGTCAACTTTCCATGCATGATATACAGCTGTATATATAGAAAAACATCTGGCACTATTGTTCCACTAGTGACTTATTAGTAGTTCATTAGAAGTTAAACCGGCCAATTTAAAACGATTAACTATATCTAAAATTGGGAAACGTATTAAAATATTGAAGCAGTAAGTGAAAAAGTCCATTAATTTTTGATAAATAATTAAAAGACAGAGGATTAACTAGCTAAATATTAAATTGCAAGTTGAGGGAGAAAGGTTATGGAGAATTAGTGGTAGCGGAAGAATTAATTAAACTAGAATTTATAACATTGAAGCGTTTTGAACAAGAATAATCCTCAACAAGCTTAACTTTTACTTTTCCTTGAAAGTTTTATGAAGTTATCAGATCAATTGGTCTTTTAATATGGTGCACGTGGGATTTCATTATGCTGTGTTAGACAAGTTAAATTGGAATCACAAACATCTGTTAATTGTGTAAATTCTACAGATTTTAGAATTAAGAATAGTTACATACATATTGTATGAGTATACATATGTATGTATTAAATAGATAATAACAACTATATACTATACAAATTAAATGTACTTTTTCATCAATTATTTCAGTGTTTTTAACAAAAGGGAATACAATTTATTATTATTTTAGTAAACAAGCATGCATATACATACATATGTATGTACATATGTACGCAAATGTGGATGGGAGTTTCTCGCCAGTAAGAGCGTTGCCAAATCTCGCAAAACTACTAAAATGAGAATTTTATATTCGGGTATAAAGTGTAGGTATTTATACAGTGATGTGTAAAATAGAAGCAATAAAATTTGTAACACTAGAAAAGTGTTTTATATCGAATGAAGATTGTCCTAATTGTCACAACGTTAATTTAGAACAATATATCTTTGGCTTATATCTATATTAACCACATTTAATTATAAATACACCATATAATCACAATTTTGTACTGGAATAACTGAGGCCCATAACTCGGAAACTAAGCCTCAACGACAAATATTTTATTTAATTATTTTCTTATATTTTGATTCTTCTTTGGATAGGAAATTTTTGTTAATTTTTGAGGAATGTAGCTACACTAGATTTGTTCAATATCTTTGACAATTCCGTATTGAAAACAGAACGGGCTTGAACTTATAAATAATTATCGCTTACTCTGTAATTCGATTCGAAATCTTAACTGACTTAGAATTGGTATAATTATTACCAGAGACAGTAACGAAGAGGAGTTGCCGATAAAAAAGATATATGCATCAACATAACAAAAGGATTTCATGGGTATACCCATCAGCATTCTCTATCATTTTATTAAGGGCAATATGAAAAAACTGATGTAAACATTCGTGTACGTGTGATTTTGTTTCTCTTTCATACTTGTTGGTTTCGTGACCTATAGTAAAACATATATCTGAACTGTGCTCACTCCACAATATTTTACTAATCAGATCTGATGTAAACATATTCATAGATGCAAGAGTGTTAGTAAATAAGTTTTGTGTGTGTTAGTTTCCATCAGCAATTTCTTGTAGGGTTGTTATTGGAGATAATTCGCCTTGGGTGTTTGGGCGAATTAAAAAGGATGGAATCAGGATAAAATAAGAACTTGGCAGTACATTTCCTGCTGTGGTTGTTGACTAGGCTGATTAGTTAACATATATTGGGCAATTCAAATACTTAAAAATAATACACCCATTAGCTAAACAGCATTGCTAAACACAACATTACAAGCAAGAGCGCTGCCAGCACAGTACGAAACAACAACTAGTGAAGACAACACCCACAATCCACAACTGTCAGCTATAATACTAGCTAATATTTGTGGAACTAGCCTTAAGTGAATTTTTGTGGAACTAGTCTTAGGTGTTTTTGATACGGAATTTTTGTGGGAATTTTAGGGAATTTCTTGATTCGGTCGCCGCGCTCAAAGCCCGCGATAAAAGCAATGCAATAGCGTAATAAAAATTATATATATTGTAGGCAATGGAAAATTAAGAAGAAAATACCAAGTAGTATTTGGTAAAATACCGTTACCATTTTTGGTGAAAGTTATAAAAATTGTCGGCAACTCATATATTCCGAATTACGGGCATCCGAAAATACATTTCTCATTCCCCAAAAAAAAAAAAATTATATTTATTTCATAAAGTAATACCAAGCCATCAAGGCAAAAAAATATATTACAGAGTATTTAATATTCAATATGTACTGAGTAAATATAATATCGCGTCATAACCCCAAAAATAGCTTAAGCGACGTGGTTTTCAATTTGAATTTTTTTTTGTAATAAATGAAATAATTCCCAAAATTTGCAAATATCTTACAATTTCATGGCTACACACGGAGCCGCTACGAATTTATAGCAAAATCAATTTTTTTAAGAGTGCATTGAATGATTCTTTGTATTTTTTCGTGACAGAGGCTTGTCACTTAAGCTAAAATTGATTTTGTCGTTTAAGCTATTTTTGCGGTTATGACTCGATATGATATGTATAACAAAAAAAAATATATGCCCCAGCCGTTATAAAGACCAATATATACAGTCGAATTTGGTAAGTGAAAATGTAAAATTACTAGTACTTTGTTCCGCTTATGCGATATAAAAAAGTTCCGATAAGAGAGAAACGTGAAACGAACCCATTTAAAAATTGCTCTATAAAACGAAGATGTGGCAGGAGAAGTAAAACATGTCATGCCGAAGTTATTTCCAAAATATGTTTTTGGGGAAATTGAGAAAAGTTTCAACATTACATACATATCGTAGATATTCAATAAAACGCTTATATAATATCTCAAAAACCATAAGAGGTAGAGATCTGGGGATTTCACAGATCCACAGATTCGGTCCTATCTATTTTTTGATACGTGAAGATAACTTCGTCACGACGATATGTGAGTTGATTTTGATGTCAGATTAATTTTACAAACTGAAATAAATATAAGCTTGCGAAATAGTAACAATAATTTTTTCTTTTATGCGGTGTTCGTATTATATAAATAAGCGTATTTTAAGCAAAATATGTTTCAATTAAGCGTGTTTTATTTTAAGCGAATTGAAGAACTTTGAAAGTGATCCAATATAATAAATAGGAATTGAGACTCTCTTTTATGTACACTATACAGCTGTAGTGGCTCAAAAGTTTTATTTATAATTGGTTATATCTACATTATAGAATGGATATGCATGATAACCCGTTGAGAGCCAAACAAGTATAATATTTTGATGTTTTCAACGGTACATACTTTTCCTTAAAAGTCAGATGAAAATTGATTCGCAATGATTTAATTAAAAGGAATTTCAGAAATCCGTGCCTTGTTTTTAAAACTAAACTACATATATAAAATATTATTTTATATTATTACTAGATATACACGGTGCACTTCGCTACCCCCTCGTTATAAAATAAAATTCCTATTGTGAAAATTTAATGACGATCGATTCAGTAGTTAAGACTATATTACGATTTTTCAATTTCCTGAAATGAGGCGTGGTCCCACCCACTTTTCCAAATTATGCCAATACCATATGAACCAAATATTATCGACGGAGGTAAAAAAATGCCTAAAATATGGCGATTTAAATTTTTGAGTTATATGGGCGGTGCCACGCCTCTTTGTCCAATCAAAAATTCATAAAGCCTATTATTCCTTCCAGAGTCACAGTAACATGCTGTGAAAATTTCAGGAAGATCGGTCCAAGGGTTTGGTTTTCCTAAAAAGGGGCGTGGTCCCACTCACTTTTCTCCTGGTACGTATTCCAAATTATGCCAATACCATATGTACCAAATATCATCGACGTAGGTAAAAAAATGCCCAAAATATGGCGATTCATATAGCCTATGTCACCCGCCTGAATATTCTGAAGATTCCCTGAAAATTTCATCAAAATCGGTCCAGAACTTTCGGAGCCTATTCATTTCAAACAAACAAACAAACAAAAAAAAAATCAAACCTTTCCTCTTTATAATATTAGTATAGATTACGCATGCTAATGTTTTTCAAAAATAGAAAACTCATACTAATTTGAATTTTCATTAATTCAATAAAATTGAACTTAAGCCTAATAATAATAATTTCTCATATATGTATATTAAATAATATGTAATTCCAAAAGATGAGTTTTTGGAAAACAAAAAACGATAATCAAACTGTTTTTGAAATTCAAAATGGAATTGTCAAATAACTTTTTCACTAAATTTATTTGTAGTAAACAACAAAACAACTCTTAGAAGCGTCAGTAATATACATATGTATGTAAGATTTATGTGGTAATAAATGAGCTTAATGTGTGATATGCTAGTAAAAACAATTTAAACAAACCCCTATGGGTATAAATAACTTTATAACTGTAAAATCGATACGCAAAATAAACAAAATCTAAAGACTGTAAATCAAAAACATTAGGAATACAATTACGGAATTGAAACCATTTCGATCGGAATGTGTGTCTTGTCCGATAAATAAGTTTACAATTAAAAAAATTTTCTATTTTAAAATTAAAAGAATGTACTAAAGTTTCCAAAAAAAAAAAACATTTTTAACGCGAGTTCATAATATTCTCCAAAAACTAATACCAGAAGAAATACACAAATTGAAATACTTTAAATGTAAAAAAAAAATAACAAAATTATAAAATTTTAATTAATTAATAATTAATTTTGCTCGAATAAAATGTAATAATTTGTAAAAGGGAACTTTATTTCTTGTTTGGCCTTATAAATGCTAAATATGTATGTATATAGATTAGCTAACCCACAACAAACAAATTAATTTTTGAAAAAATAATAACATGGTAAAACAAATAAATTGGAAAATTTCTCGGTTAAAATCATGATAAAATATTCTTAAAAACTAAAAGATAAAAAATAGGTTAAATCTCAAACATTTACTTAAAATTGTTAAAACAAAAAAATGCTCAAAAATTTACATTCGCATACTAAATCATAACTTAAATGATCAAAATCGGGTTCTCTTCACAAACAATTTCACGGAGCAAATGTCTGACGAACAAATTTCGTTGGAATCTTTAACTGAAAAATACCGTTGTGTCTGTTTTCACTTTGTTTACATTTCATGTACAGCATCAACAGTATTTTGCCTCTCCTTAACGTTAATGATTATAAAGAAGGTACAAAATTACAAAAGAAAACATTCTTAAGTACCAAATAATAAAACGACGGAAAAATCTCTTATAAAGGAAAAATAATTAGTTTGAAAAATCACTTCTACCGGAAAAACAGAAATAAGATATGTAAATAGTTTTTAATAATCGAGTTTATCGCAGAAATTTGTAAACGAAAAAAGGTCATAATACGTCTCGTGTCGGTCTAAGTATTTACTCAAATATATAATTATAACCCCCACTAAGCTTGAATTATTTGAATCAAGTTGCATTCGTTGTATATTTTTATTTTATAATATTAGTAGTTCTGATGTTCAATATTTTATTACATTTCATTAGGAACTTTGTTTTAAAAATATTTTTAAGGTTTAAAAAAATTAATGTTTCTTAAATTTTTTTAAACAAATCTTTGATATGAAATATTTTTTTATTTACTGATAATTCGTAGCTGGGAAGAATTCGAATGTAAAGTAAACAAATTTTTAAAAACGTTGCAAAAAATAATTTCTTATCGCTTGACAACATAGGAAAGGTCAATAAATCATCTGATTGGAAGAAATATATACATACATACTTATGTATAATAGGCTGGAATGACGGACTCCGATCCGACTTGAAGAAAACAATTTATTAATATTTTAAATAATCTTACAATTGCAGTTGCAGTAAAAAGACACACCTTAACGCAACCGTATTTAGAATTTACTTTTGAAGATAAAAAAACAAAATGGCTGCTAAACGCATTGGTATGTACATATATATAAACTTACTAATATTTCTCACATTAAAAGTTTTAAATTAATTGAATTAACATAAAAACGAATTGATAAAGCTTTACTTAGTGTATCGGATAAAACTGGATTAGTTGATTTTGGTAAAACCTTATCTGTTTTGGGTTATCAACTCGTGGCAAGTGGTGGAACTGCTACAGCTTTACGTAATGCTGGACTGTCCGTTAAAGATGTTTCTGATATTACTGGCGCTCCTGAAATGTTAGGTGGTCGGGTAAAAACTCTTCATCCTGCTGTGCACGGTGGCATATTGGCTCGCCTTTCACCCTCTGATCAAGCTGATATGCAAAAACAAAATTTCGACTATATCAGTGTTGTAGTATGCAATTTGTATCCCTTCGTTAATACCGTTTCTAAACCCGATGTAACTGTTGCCGATGCTGTTGAGAATATTGATATTGGTGGCGTAACTCTACTGAGAGCAGCCGCAAAGAATCACGATCGTGTCACAGTTATTTGCGAAGCTGAGGATTATGTAAAAGTTTTAGCCGAAATTCAACAAAATGGCGATACCTCGGTGGAGACTCGTAAACTTTTGGCCTTAAAAGCTTTTACTCACACTGCCACGTACGACGATGCTATTTCGGACTATTTCCGTAAACAATACTCGAATGGTGTTTCTCAACTCAATTTACGATACGGTATGAATCCTCATCAAAAGCCTGCTCAAATTTTCACACAACTAGAGAAGTTACCATTGCGTGTGGTTAATGCTTCTCCAGGTTTCATAAATTTGTGTGATGCTTTGAACGGCTGGCAATTGGTTAGAGAATTGAAAAAGGCTTTAGGCTTGCCAGCAGCTACTAGTTTTAAACATGTTTCGCCAGCCGGTGCTGCTGTGGGAAATCCCTTAAGCAAGGAGCAAGCTAAGCTTTGTATGGTTGATGATCTGTACGATTCGTTGACTCCACTTGCCACTGCCTACGCCAGAGCTAGAGGTGCTGATCGTATGTCTTCGTTCGGTGATTTTGTTGCTCTTTCCGATGTATGTGATGTGGTTACTGCTAAAATAATTTCCCGCGAAGTATCAGATGGTATTATAGCACCGGGTTATGAACCAGCTGCTTTGGAAATCTTGAAGAAAAAGAAGAATGGCGCATATTGTATCTTAGAGGTGTGTACGTACATATTAAAATTAATTTAGTTATGTGTCCGTATATGTACATATACCACATGCCACATGCATTATTCTGATAAATGTAATACATATGTAAATAAATGTAATTGCAGATGGATCCCTCTTATGAACCTTCCTCTTTAGAACGTAAAACCATTTTTGGTTTGACTTTGGAGCAAAATCGTAATGATGCCGTTATTGACGCCGCCCTATTTTCAAATGTTGTAACTAAAAACAAGCAATTATCTGAATCAGCTATACGTGATTTAATCGTTGCCACAATTGCTTTGAAATTTACCCAAAGTAACTCTGTTTGCTATGCCCGTGATGGACAAGTCATTGGTATTGGTGCTGGCCAACAATCCAGAATTCACTGCACTCGTTTGGCTGGAGAAAAGGCTGACAACTGGTGGCTAAGACAACATCCCCGAGTTGCTAGTATGAAATTTAAGGCTGGTGTCAAACGTGCTGAAATCTCAAATGCCATTGATAATTTTGTAAATGGTACTGTGGGTAAGGATATGCCATTTGCTCAATTCGAGGCGATGTACGAAATAGTACCAGCTCAATTGACAGCAGATGAGAAATCAGCTTGGCTTAAGGAATTAAGTGGTGTTGCATTAGGCTCTGATGCCTTTTTCCCTTTCAGAGACAATATTGATCGTGCTCGACTGGTAAGTTAGAACTTTTACATTATGCTATAACACAAAATATATTATGCATTACAAATACACATATTTTACTTCTTTGCAGAGTGGCGTATCGTATATTGGCAGTCCTGCCGGTTCGACTAATGATGCTGGTGTCATTGCTGCTTGCGATGAACACGGCATTATAATGGCTCACACCAATTTACGTTTGTTCCATCATTAAGAACTATCTGTTTCTATTAAATCCCTTCTAAGTTAATTCATGTATGGCATTTAATCAGCAAATATAAATGTAAATATATAATATAAATATAAATACATACTTATGTATGTATGTATGTAAATATTTACATATTTATATATGTAAAATAATTTGAAATAACATTTGTCTAGTAAATCACTACAAGAAACGTGAGTACGTGTACATATATCCACATGAATTTGGCAAATTTATTATAAAAAATACTTATGTATATCTGAGGACTTTTGACAAAAGCACTTAAATCGAGTTAAGCCAGTTTTACAAATTTTCCTATTTATTAACGGAGAATTCAAGGGCGCATTCTTTGGTCTAATCAAAATATACTGATCTACAGCTAAGTTAAAATGTGTAAAAAATTAAAAAAAAAAAACTAAAAAAATTCTAAACGCTCAAATAAAAAGTTTTATTCTACTCTTTAATAGTATTTCTCATCTACTGAAAATGTTTAAAATTAACTGCCTTTTCGACGATGTGAAAGTAGTTCCTTAATTCGTACTTTAAAACAAATTCTAAATTTTTTCGAAAGATATTGTCGCTTGATTATGAAAACATAAGTATCTTAAAAAAAAGATTTGAATAATTTCTCGTACTGAAACCTATTATACAAATTTGAGAAAGTAAATAGTTCAATACATCAAGCATCAGCTGGAATAGCAATTTTTATTATCGGAAGGTCTTAAAATTAGCTTTTTATTTTTTATACTACCTTCTACTGAGAAAATATAATCCGTTTCCATTTTTGATAGCAGATAAACTTAAAATATTTACCTGATAATAAATACATTTACCGTTTTCTAAAAAAAAAAAAAATTTATACTTGCAAACTAAATATCTACATAGTAAAATTTTTTTAATAGAATACAAAATGAAAATAAATTCTCTTTAATATATTGTTCAGCAAAAATTTCTTGTCAATGAAAAATAGCTATCCACTCAAAAATGCAAAAAAACACATACACAAAATTATTCTTTAAAAAAATATGCCCCTATAAAAAAATAACACACATCAAAATATATGACATTCCAAACAAACTCAACTTCGACTAATATAATTTTTTTTTTTTTGAAAACTGTAGATGTATTTGTTATCAGGTAAATATTTTTCTAGTTTTCACATAAAATTATGAAATGTGAGGTCAATTTTTAGTAAATATATTAGGTTTTTTTTTAAACCCTGGTTACATGAAAGCAAATACTTTTATTTTGGTATGAGCTTACATTTATTTTATTAATTCTAAGTTTGTTTTAATAATCTAAAGGTACGGTCACATCTGGCAAACATTTGCCCAAAAAAGCGTAACCACTAAATACGAATGAAAACACTTTTGATTTAGATACATGTTTATTACGTTGAACAGTTTCCTACATAATTTATAGAAAATGTAATAGAATCTTATCTTATTAGATGCTGTTTAACTTAATAAATAAATGCATAAATCAAAAAGTTTTTCATTGGTATTTAGTGGTTACGCTTTTTTGGGCAAATGTTTGCCAGATGTGAACGTACCTTAAGGCACATCAACTGCTGGAATTCATAAAAGAATTCAAGGTGAAAATATAAATTTAGACTGTAAAAAGATATTATAGTAAGCCTCCTTTTACAAAGCTGAAATTGAAAGGCAGACAATTTTTCATTCAGTTTTACAATCGAAAAATAAACAGTTAGACAGAAATTTTTCGTGTCCTCTTTTCGATGTTGTGTTGTCCATGAACATTGAAAAAAAAAAGATTTGGGGCTTTTATATACTAAGGTAACGATATCTATGAACAATTTCTAAGGGAATAATAAGAGAACATTATTCAGTTATGTTCTGACACTCCAATCATGTTTGCGGATGTTCTGAAAGATCATTTAGATCCGAAGTTCATTGATGCCGCTATAATAAAACACAATTAGCTGATAAAATTAACAAAATCAAAAACAATGTTAATGACATTTTTAAGACAAGCTATTAGAGAATTTTCTTTTTTTGTTATTAATTCATTTTTTTATTGTGTAATTTAGTCTCAATATATCGATGCAGTTCAGTAAAATCTTTCGATTTGAACACCTCTTGCGAGCTTAAGCAACAATCGCTTGCATTTAAAGTATGAGAAAAAAAAACTAAAGCTTTCCTTTACTATTTAAAATATATTTATTAATATTTTACATTAAATTTTCTTAAAAAAACTACTATTAGTTAATCATTTATAAATCAAGTACATACATACTTAAAATAATTTAATTTATCCGTTTAAAATAGTTTGTTTCTAACATTACGATTGCAACAATAATAAGTATTTTTTTTGTTATATGAAAATATTTCAAATTAAATATTCATTCAAAAAATTCTTCATTCAATATAAATGCAAAAACAAAATGTGCAACTTAATTTATTATTATTAAATTATGGAAGTCGTTATATATAAAAATTACAATTAAATTAAAATATTGCAGCACTATTTATTAAGTAAATTAAAGTTAAGGATATGTATCATGTATTGTGAAAAGAAACCACTTCCGAATATCATAAGATAATCCCATAACATTAAAAGCGATCTTTAAATGATAATTTTTGTTTTTTACAAAACATATTGCGGCAGTTGCATACGAAAACGAAGAAGGTAGCAAAGAATATCGCCACGGTGGCAACAACTAAAGCGATCGTAGTAGTTTGATCATATGTCTCCGTTGGATCCAATTTGTGATTTTGTGGCAATAATTGGTAATCGACTAGCACTTGTGTACCGTTTGGTGGTGGGCAGGGTTGTTGCACAATAATCTCTTGATGCTGCACCTTAGAGATGAAAAAAACAAAACGTTTTAAATATTTTACTCTAATTTATCTCTAATGTCTCACCTGTTTATTGCGACACAATTGTAGACCAGCAGAGTTCGCCAAAGTTTCCATACTGTACTCGTCCTGTACTAAAACTGGTAAAAGCCATTTTTCAGGCGATATTAATTCGGACCATGACCATATTTTGGACAAATTTCTTGGATGCACAGAATAACCGCCAACTACTGTCAGGCCTAGCACAATCAGGGCATTGACAATCATTGCAGATTTCTTACAGGGCATCAAATGAGCACAGAATAATGCCAAAGTTTGAATGACCGTAAGATAAAGCAGCATATAACCTTTTTATAAAAATTATATAATTTATATTTAAAATTTTTTAAAGCATTAAAAAATTGTATTTAATAAATTACCCATATAAAGGTATATGCCAGTGTCACTGCTAGTAGTATAAGAGTACAGACCAGCCATACTGTGGGCGGGTAATAAATATGCCAACCATATGCAAAGGCTGGGAAATAAGCCCAATAAGCTCTAAACAGGTAATTATAAAATTTATAGATTTGTTAACGATTATCTTTATTACATATTTCAAATGCTTTACCTGTACTATTATATATAACGATCGTGTATATAAACCTAAACGTATGTCTCTTTCAGCATGTCGGCGATCTTCTTGTGTATCCCTTATGGTCAGCATAACTAATGGCCAGTACATTAAAGCCATGACACAATGATGATAACCCAAACGATCATTATAGGTAAGTTGAGGATCTGAAGCCGGCACATCCCAAAATATACAACCAATACATAGTGATAGCACAGCAGCCGATATTAATTTACTAATCCAGGTGAGCAGTGAACCAGGCTGTTTGTATGCTGCAAAACGTTTAATTAACGCCTTAAATTGTCCAAAGAAACCAGCTTTACGTATGAAATTAGGCATTGAAGCTGGTGGCGCTGCTAGTGGTGGTTCGGAATTAATTTGATCCCACGAATTCGCTAAAGACTCTATACGTGCAGATGATTCAAGTAATGCAGCAGCTGATAGATCATCCAAGGTAACCAAGTCCACTAGAGAAGTTTGAATCACAATTAAATAGAATTATTAAATTAATGACATCAAGACTTATCAAATAAAAAAAAACGAGAGCGAAAGTAGAGAAAGGAAACCTATGTACTCGTATGTATGTACATATATCAAATTTTCGGCAATTTTCAACTTTTCTAGATGCCAAAAACGAAAAAGAGATTACGAATACGAATACGAATATCTTGAAATAGTCGAATAATCTAATACGAATACTAGTATTCTTAACATCACTAGTATGTACGAGAGTTGTCAACCGATTAAGAATAATTCGATTAATCGATCAAACAAAACGAAACTCTTGTTCGAATAATTTTAAAATGCCGATTTTCGAATAACGAATAAATCGATTAATTAATGTCAATTAATCGAACAACTTTTTTTAGTTTAAAATGCATACGTCAAAAATGTTTAAATTTGTTTATATGAAACAAAGCGAGTACTTTATATCAACCAAATACATATTATTTTGGATGTTTGCTGTTGTTGTCGAACTGCGCATTACCTACATAGTAGTTGTGCTATGTTTTGAATGAAACGTTAAAAAATTTTCAAGAATGGGATTTTTTCACTCTCAGCTGAATAAATTAAAAATACACTAAAGCCAAAAAATGTAGCTCGGTTTGGATGTATTTTACCAAGATCAAAATTAAAAAAAAAAAAACAAAGTCATTTTTAAATACGTTAATAATATTTTTTAAATTCTGGAAATTTTCCGAGCAATGAAAGTTTCTTAAAATATTCTTAAAAAAGTGAAACTAAAGAATAAATTATACTCCAGATTATTTTATGTTGAAAGTAACCACAATAATTCAGATGAAAGTAATGATAAAGAAGATGTTACTAGTAATGAAATTAACAATCTTTTATACGAATTAAATAATTATATTAAAAGTATTAAAAATTCAAAATTCAAAATATAAAAAGACTTCAGCGATATATTAGACGATATGGTATATTTGAAAAAATTTAAAAAAAGAACAGAAAAATTAGATAAACTATTTTATGCTCTTCTCACAATATCACCTACCTCGACAATTAGCGAAAGATTTATTTCAAAAACCAAAACCAAAAATCGTTTGAAAACTAAAAAAATTAGTCAACTTTTATTTGTAAAAGATTATTTCTTTAGAACAACCCAAAAAAAAAAAAAAAACATTTGATATTTTTTGACTGAATGAAGCATGTTTATTTGGATTAATAGTTTTATGTATTTTTTTTGGTAATAAAAATATTAACTATTTTATTTTTAAGTTTTTTGTATGATATGTTTATTTTTTTATTCGTTGTTCTCATCGATTAATCGAAAAATTTTTCAGCTTTAATCGTTTGATCGAACGAACAAAATCAATTATTTGAATTATTCGAACAAAGTTGAAAGGCGAATAATTGACAACTCTAGTATGTACATTAGGGTGGGTCAATTTATTTGCCTACTAAGCGTATAGCAAAATCGTAATCTACGGGAAATTCTAAGAACTTTTCCCAAAGAAACCATGGTTCTAAAATCAAAATCGAGCTTCCGGTTTTTTAAGAGAAAATTTGGTGCTCAGGACATCAGTTTGACTATTGTTATTTTAACATAAACCTCCAAAACCATTATTTGGGTAAATAATTTTCTATAAATGAGGATAGATATAGAAAGCTGAGAAAATTTCCTTTAAAATAAGCCCTCTTCCAGCGTTACAGGTCAACTATTCACCAATTGCAATGAATTGCAATGAATATTTCCAAAAAAAATAGCATTATTTTCGGATTTTTTTGGAGATATTGGCTGACTTCCAAAACGTCAATTGCTTTGTGTTTGAACAAAGCATCACATTTCATAACGCCGCAGTACAATGATTATACAATGTATACCATTTGAAAACGCCGCCGCCAATTGTTTTTAAAAGAAAGCAAACAAGGCATCGGTTTTATAGTTGATTCATTGTTGAGGAACTTTGCATATGTATGAGATTTAAATGCAGTAGCAATATTGTATATAAAATTTGTATACGAACGTTTTGGAAGTCAGCCATTCATTGCAATTCATTGCAATTGGTGAATAGTTTACCTGTAACGCTGGAAGAGGGCTTATTTTAAAGGAAATTTTCTCAGCTTTCTATATCTGTCCTCATTTATAGAAAATTATTTACCAAAATAATGGTTTTGGAGGTTTATGTTAAAATAACAATAGTCAAACTGATGTCCTGAGCAGCAAATTTTCTCTTAAAAAACCGGAAGCTCGATTTTGATTTTAGAACCATGGTTTCTTTGGGAAAAGTTCTTAGAATTTTCCGTAGATTACGACCTTGCTATACGCTTTGTCATGTTTTTCGGTCCCGAACAAATTGACCCACCCTAATGTACATACTAGTATGCATGTATGTCAACTGGTTACGTATGATTAATGCTTGTGACAAGTGATTATAAAAGTTCCAAATACGTTTTGATTCAATTTAAATCTTGCCTTCATATTCAAATACTGTTACAGATGTTTAAATATTCAGATGATTTAATAACTATGTAATTAAAAAAAGAAGTTTTATTAAAATATCTGCAAAAATGTTTTAAAACAATTAATTTACATAAATTGTTTTACCCTAGTCGCTCGATTAAACAATACAAATTCCTAGAACGTTCACATTTTTCATTACATACTTTACATTAATTTTTCTAGTTAATCGAGTGAATATAAACCGTTGTTCTATGTTACGCCTATTAGAAATATAAACCTTATAAGAACAACATCTCTCAAAATTGGAATCTTAAACAGCCAAAATGCAAACATTCCCTGGGAAATGATTTGCCGGGGAGTCAATTTTCACTGGAATAAAACTCTCTTATTCCAAACAGGCGTGGAGAATAGTGTTGCGGGAAAAGGAATTTCGAACTTTGGCAGTTAGCTGTTTTGACTTAAAAGAAAAATCAGCAGCGTTGCACTTCACTCGATGGTAACATTTATCCTGAGGAAGTAACGCGAAAACTCATACATGATAAAATATGCAATAATTCCTCATATTAAAAAATTATTCATATAGAATACAAATCTACTTTTAAAGGGAAAAGAAAGAAATTTCCCTGGGATATTTCATTTAGAATAGAGAAACAGGGAGTAGGAAAACAACACCCGTAGAACTGTTCTTCATAATTTGGCTGAAAGAGTGTATCTCTAAGTAAAAACATACTTACAATAATAATCAGCTGGATTCTTAAAGGGTGGACATGGATAGCCCAGTTCACCCATATGACGCGGTAAATCAGAACGACTGCCAGAAAATACAGTTCTGCCACCAGACAGTAAAAGCACACCCGAACACATGGAGAGAATCTCAAATGTGGGCGGTTGTAGAGTCATAATGACTATACGGCCGCCACTGCACCATTGTCGTAAATATTCAACCAAAAAGAAAGTATCAAATATATCCATATTTGATGTAACCTGATCCAAAATCAGTATTGAGGATTGAGCCAATAATTGGCAGGCTACACTAAGACGTTGTTTTTCCGAGTGAGTTAAGGATGAAACATTTGAGGCACGCACTGTGGTCAAACCCAAATCTTCAATTAAAACATCCATCTTAAAATAAAAATTTTGTATTATTTACCTTTGTATGTATGTATGTATGTATGTATATATTCTCATATACTATCAATTAATTTTGACTAACCCGTTCTTTTAAATCACTGCGATCCATGGGTCCCCTTAAAGCTGCATGAAAATTCAAGGTACACTGTACGCTCATTCGGGGATCTAATGATGATGCATTTAAAGCAGGCACATAACTACACAATTCTCTGAGACCGCGGCGATTTATATGTTGGCCATTTATTAAGATTTCGCCACCCATACGCTCTCTTAAGCCCGCCAAACATTCTGTCAACGCTGTACCCTCTCTCTGTGATGTTGCCATTATGGCAAATAAATCTCCGGCTTTAGATTGTAAGGACACGCCTCTTAAGCATGGGCTTACATCTAAACAATGAACTTGTATATTGGGATAAACCAAACCAATTTCTGAACGTTTGCGATGTGTTGCCATGCCATAATTCATTATATGACCGTTGGCTTGTTCCATTTGGTTATGACGGTGACGCGATGAGGCATAAAGACGAGATTCTCCTCCGCCACCATAATCATACATATCATTGCCACCAGCCAGTAGATCAGCCTCGCTGTGCGAACGATGACCGTAATGTTTGCCATTCGGTATATACTGTTGGTGAGGATTAATATGGGTGCCGACTGGAAAGAAATGCAAATTGTTATACATATTAATATTAGAGCAAATGTTGACGGCAACGTTGCAGTTAATTTACCTGCTATACTGGCTCTACTGTTGGCCTGACGTAATGCTGACATTGGTATGCCTTGAGCTCTAGAATCGGGCCGTGATGGTGGTATTCCACCTATGGCACGAAAATCCGATTCACTGCGATATTTCCTATAAGCAAAATAATTGTAAACACCAAATTAGTTTTATGGAGTACATATGGATCGATTGCTCAAACAACGTCATAACTTTAAAAACTAGATTTTATTTGTAATTACAATCGAATCTGTTGAAACTTTTATAGAAACGTCAACGCAATATTGCGATTGGAAAAGTAGACAGTGTCATTCATATTTAAAATAAATATTAGTTTAAATTTTAGTTTTAATTAATGTTTTTAGTCGAATGCTTTAAAACAATGTAAAAATTGTGGGTTTTTTGTGAAAAATTAAAATTTTTAACTATTACAAAAATTTGTTTATATATTTTTTAGTTAAAACAGTAGGCTGCAGGTAGAAGCTATAGAACAGAGTTCATTTCTAGACCATCGAAGTATTATCTTTTAGACTGTAATAACTAAATACGAAAGAAATAATTTTGCACAAAGAAAGCAATTGTCTAAATCTGAGTTCAAGGCAATGGAAAATTAAAATACAGTGAATATTCGTTATAATGAATTTCTTTCCAAAGAAAAGATCAATAGTACAAATTAGTCCTGAGTCATGAAACCTACTCTATATTGCCAAATATTCTTTCAAAAGTTTCTATAAAACGATTTTAGTTTAAAGCGAAATTTTCGTTTAAAATAGAAATTGGATGAAAAAAACTATTGTTGGGCATTTCCACAGATAAGTCTACTTTTTGTACCGTAAGCCACATAGCAATAAAGCTTGTTTTTCCAAAACAGAATTTAAATTTTATTATTTGTATCTTGGTGTAGACTGTATTTAGCTTTACGTTAAGTGAAAGTGTGAAAAATTCGGCACACGAGACACAAAAGTAGAATTTTCTCTTTAAATGTCCAGTAATAAAAAATTGTTTTTCACTAATACATATGCATTAAATACGATTCTATAGCTATAGCGCATAATAAGGTTTCTTAGAGGTATCTCGGTGACTCCTAATGAGATTTCGAATCTCTCACCGCGGAGAGTAGTTGGCTTTATTCTCAGCCATAATTTACTTCGGTGATCGCTTGGCTTGCACAATTTATACTTCGGGTTGCGGTGCATATTACACGGTACATAATAATAATAATTATAACGAAATATTTTTCCATCCCCCTCTAATTCTTTAGATCAAAGTTTCACTGTACTAATTTTCAACAAAAGGATGAGTAATTATTGTATTTATAAGAACCATTTAATAATATAAAAATCGTTATGACGATTAATTCTGCCGTATTAACACAAAAAAAAAAAAAAAAAAAAAAAAATAAAAAAAACATTTTAAGCCAAACAAAATTGCATTAAAATTTTACCACTTACCTTAAATTGGGTGGTGCTCGACTGCGTGTGGTTTCATTATCACTACTATCGTAACCTGACGAACCGGCTGCTGGACCTGCTGAACTATCACGAAAACCACGATTTATGCGTCCATTGACACCACTGCCGCCATTACCACGCATTCCTCCCGGACCTGGTCCTGGACGATGCGAACGCTGTGAGCCGGCGTTTGGTGGGAAAACACGAGGTAATCCGAATTTCAAATATGTGTACATATTAGAACCCAATGGTGATCTTGAAATAATATGCATTCAAATAATAAAATTAATATAAAAACAAATTACTCTGCAACACAATGCGTACTTGCTGCAGCACACACAACTTACTTGGGACCATAGCGCGGATGATTGAGTATTGATTGTACTGTTGTATCGCGTAATTGAAAATTTCCATATGGCAACGGTGATTTGTCAGAAGACCCCAGAGCTGAGTCAGTAAAATCAGAATTTAAATTTTGTCTGCAACAAAGAACCATAAAGAGAAATACAAGTTTTTATTATTTGTATATACTCGTATGTATGTACATATGTATTTTTTCGTTAATTAAGTTAACAAACGGATGCGGTTTGGTTGATTAAACTACAAGCTCAAAGTTAAAATGGCTTAAACATTGGGTGTGTGTGTGTGTCTAAATGATATTTTCATTTTCGTTACATTCTTTTATTTGGTATACGTTCTATAGAATTTATGTTTTGTTGTGTCTGATTATAAACTGTAGGTTTCTTCTACCAATGAGAAAGAATAAAAAAGCATCCATTTATCTATCAATCAATGCAATTTTATGATTATTTCCGTTCATTAGAATCTAATCAACCATGCTGACTTTTTGGTAGCAAACGACGAACATTAAATAATTTGTGTTACAAAACAAAAAAACAACAAAAGAAAATATTTAAAATTATGGTGGTTGTATTTTGTCATAATTTGACCAATTAGAGTTGGTATTGTGGGTAACATTTTACTCACGAGTGTGTACGATATTTCCATGCCATCTCATTTATGTACAACTGTGTGTAAGTTTGAGAAATTATTTCTATTTGAACTTCGAAGGTTGAAAGAGATTCGTAGAAGAATCAATACATGTAGTAGAGATATGGCTAGGACCTTTCCCATTCCGTGACGTAAAGCCTTGTGGCCAGGTATGTTTGGTTCAATGTAAAGGGGTGTTTTTAGCTTGTTAAAGCGCCACAATACTGGTAAATACCACCACAGCGAGGGTCTTTCGATGATTTTCCTTCGAGGAAATAAAAACATGTATGTACAATGAATAAAATATAAGATACTTTCTAAGTGGCAAAACCCAGGACAAATTGACCATTTTGGTACTTTTTATTTATTTTGTACAGTAACATACCAGCAGGGGTGGTGTTGGTTGAGATGGTTAGCGCGTTGACTACTAAGCAAACAATGATTTGAGGCCTGGGTTCAAACCCTGGCCAGAGCAAGTCAATCAACATCATTAATTTCTCTAATGTACATTAGTGAGACATTGTATTAATTATGTTCGGACTATTTAAGTGATGAAGGCATAGCACTGTTCACTAAAAAACTGTTCCGACAGCGATTGATGATGTTCCAAGCTAATGTACACAACATCGCCCTCCTTCGTCGCTTAGCAGAAACATCGGCGAAGTAAAACAATTAATAAAATGCCTGCTAACACAGCATTAACAAAGTTAATGCGTCTACCTAACACCGGAGGCGCCTGAACACTGCTATAAAAATTAACATAACGCACAAAAGCAGAGTTATGAAAGAGTTATATTTTATATTTTCAACCTCTATCTTCTCTACCCTATCCCTCTCCCTGAGTTCCTACACAATACATTGCATACGTAGGGGTCATCCCCCGAGGGCTGGTCCTAATTAAAAAAAAAATAAGAAAAAGCTAGTACTTTTGCTTTTCTCCTTTTTGGTTTTTCGATAAATTTTGTTAATGAGACAATTTATGCCGTCATTAACACGTAGCGTGAACAAATTCACGGGTAAAAGCTTTTAATGTATAAAAATACGAATAAGTTTGTAGCTTATCGCGAAGAAAACTGTCCTAATATTATTATTACCATAATTTATTTGTGAACATCGTTTTTTAAAGACTAACAGCACAATCTCTATTTGAGTTTTAGAATTCCCCAACTACTTTTATGAATTTGTAAATTATATATCAGAAAATTTCAATCATGAAACAATTTTTCGAAAATTCTTACCATGCAATCACCCCGAACTTTAATACAATGACGTCAGTGCAAGTTCACGTGACTAAAGAAAAAGTTACATGGAAATCACTTGAGGTTTGCTCATCTCCACTTCAAATCAGTACATAACAAACTTTTTATATCAATTCTAAAAAACAGGAAGTTTAAAACTGTTCTTATTTAAAACTGCACCTTTTTTCAAAGGTCAGTATCAAAATAACATGTTTAACATTTTAGTTGGATGAAAAGTTTTTGTCAATTTTGTTAATTTATGAATATTTTTGAAGTTCATCTCATGGTCCCTTGAAACGTACTGAAAATGCTGTCTTTGAAGACATTTGATCTGTTGGTTATCAAAACTCGAAACTTTGCAACAAAACTGCAAGATCAGATCTACCAAACAAAGAAATGTAATTTTTTTTAACCGACTTCAAAAAAGAAGGTCGAGGGGTATATTTTTTTAAGAGTATTTTTTTTAGGAAAATCGGGGTCAATTTCCTCCCCTAAAATATTGATTATCGAATAATTTCTTCAAGCTTTTATGTTAGAGCTTTCAAACTTCACCTATGAGTTATAATATGTGAAAATCAACTTAATTATTTTTATGATGAAGGTGTGATTTATGATTTCGTGTAATTTAAAAACTCCGTGATTGGAACTAGAAAATTAGACACAAGTACATACATATGTACTCGTGTATATATACAATTAATTTATTTTTTATATTAACATATGTATGCACATATAAAATATAAAATATAAAATTATTATTACCTATATATTGACCATGCATGTAAATCTTCAGAGGCCGCTGGTGGTAGGGGAGAATTTGGACCATGTGGCACGGAATATCGTCTTTCTTCGCGTGACATTTTTTTCGTTGCACCAAAATTACTCATTTCCATATTTCTGCAAAGACAGTAAACAGAAAAACAGACAAACAATAAAAAATCATGATTGAAGAATATAATTCCTATTGTGTTTTTTTTTAATTTTTATTTTTAAAACTTACATGCTATATTTAACCCAAAGTCATTGTTATTTTTGTTTGTTTGTTTGCTTGTTTTTTTTTTTTTTGTAAGAAAAGTGTTATGGGAAATAAATAACAACAGATACCGCAATAACCACAATTACAACAGAAACTTCAGCTATAGCAAATTATAAAATATGTGTGAATATTTATTATTTAAATAGTGGCTACGTGTATCAGACAGTCGCTATTTTCTAATATGACTAACAAGCATACTTAAATGACATTAGATGATGAGTAAATGTACATATGTACGTACAAATTTACTAAATCTACATACTCGAATAACGATTATGCATTATTGTATGAGTACGAGTAGTGCAAATAACTATTACGTTATAATAATGTTAATGATCACTATTTAGTTCATTATAATTATTTTTGTTTTCATCATCATCTCATCAACTTTATCATTATAAAATACTAATACCTTTTTTTGTTAACTGTTTTGTTTTAAGGCCGTGGGCAAAAACGTCTTTAGTCTAACGGTTTTTTTTTGCTTTTTCATTATATTTTGTAGCGGTTTTCGTTAATTTTCATTTTATGAATTTTCTAATTGTTACACACACATACACGAAATTTTACGAAGTTAATCATTTTGTTGGAAAATTGATTTTGATTGATGGTTATACCAACGGTTCTCAAATGGGGGTCCGTGGACCCCTAAGGGCCCGTAGCAACCATCGAAGGGGTCCGCATGAAGAGCCCAAAAAACAGTGTTTTGAAAAATAATACAAGTTTTTATTTTCGATATATTATTTTTTACTTTTTATACGTACATACTCGTACATGTGTATGTATTTATGTTTTAAAATCTTCAAACACAAACAACAAAATATTAGTGCAATCGCTTACTCTTCATTTTTTAAATGTCTGTTATTGCCATATAACAGCTGATATGGTTTTTATTGCCATTTAATTTAGTTTGAAAGAAAAGAAAATATTGTGAAGACTATTTAAATTTTAGCTTTACACATTTAAATAAAAACGGTGAAGTCTACAGTACGTTATATGCCACAAAACTATTTCGAACGATGCGGTAAAACCGTCTAAAATGGACAGGCATCTATAACCCTAGAAAGATAATCTGCGTAAAATTTACGCATGCTGAAGTTGTTATTTTGTTTTTGTTTTTTTTTATAATAAATATATATAAACATACCTAAAAGTCGGGTATTTTTACTTCACTTATATTGAAAAAAGTAATCAAGATTAGTTTATTTTAAATTGATAAACAAAATGCTTCTATTTAGCTTTCCAAGAAGCATGCGTAAATTTTACGCATGATTATCTTTAACGTATGTTAGAATATGATTATATTTCTAGGGTTAAGCAAATCATCTGGCTTTGAAAATATTTTTTTTTATTTTTTTGCGTTTTTAATTCAACCTAAAAAACAAAATACAAACTGTGCTTTAAAGGGGGTCCGCGAAAAAAAAAATTTACAAGGGGTCCGTGAACAGGAATTTGGTGAGAACCCCTGGGTTATACAACATTATTGGGTTAAATGGAGTAAAAAATATGCACATTAAGAATTTTTTATAATTCTTGGAAGGGATCAATTCATTAATAGTGATTTCAACAGGGAAACCGGAAAAACGCCTTTAAAAACTTGTTTAATATAAACAAAAATATGCTCTTAAAATAGCATACAAATCATTTCGTTTTGAATATTCATAATACCTATTAGTTTTTAAATTATAACATTTTATTCGAGCAAGAACTCATGAATTTATGTTTTGAAAAATTAATTTGTTTGTTATGGTTCAGCTAATCTATATGCTGCATTTCATTGGATGCTAAATTTTAAAACTTATTTAAATATATACACACAGCTTTAATTGAGAATTACCAAAGCATTGTGGATTTTAGACTTACGAATCTAAAATATTGAACACCAAGTCCCTAAAATAATTTACGGATACATCACACTTTTTTTGACATATGCTTTTTCCCATAAATGAAAAAATTGTCATAAATAGTTTAAACGTTTGCGAAACTCGATTATTATATTCTTCTATTATTCATTAACTGCAAAATATGCAGGAAGAACATCTTGGAAACTAAAAGGAAATTGTTCTTAAACGAATTTAAAACCGTTAATGAAAAAAGTTTTAAGAAAATTGTTAAATATGTACATTTAAAAATTGTTTGATAACAAAACTGTTCTATTTTGTAAAACTTGATTTTAACATAAAAAAAACTATTATTAATATGCAGCAAAAAGGACACAAAATCTTTAAAATGCTCTTGACACGCTTTGTAGGAGAGAATATGCAATATTATGCGTGAAATGGTAAAATAAGCAAAAATATGCACCATAAAATGTATGCCAAAATTCTTTAAAAGTTCTGAAAGGTATAAATATTTAGTTTTATTCATTCATCGCAAAAGAAAAAAAAGATTGCATATTTGCGGTTTCCCTGGTTATAAATAATATACACACTAGAGAGCTGTGACGGGTATAAAACTTTCTAGTGTATCCGATCATTTACTTTGAGATCTTGTAAATCCAAACATTTCTGTTTATCAACAAGCAATTATTGTAAACGCAATAGATCATTTCAAACACTCAGTTTTAAACACTCGTACTGGCAATTAGAGTCTGAACACAATGTTGCGATAATTTATTGCGGTGCGGGTTTTCATACGATTTTGAAGTAAAAAACCGAAGTGCGGAGCGGCATAAAATTAAAATCTATTTTATTTTCATTGCGGATTTTCTTATTCTCCCAATTTTTGATACTCTTTCTCTTTCTGATGTTGCCATAGTTTTTGAATAATTGGCGTTGTTCACAACATTATTGTAAACAAAAAACATAATTCTGAAGTATGTTTGAATGTATGCACATAAAAATTAATAAAATGTAAATGTATTGCAGTCGCCGTCTTCCGTTCTATTATATTTATTTTTCTCTCCCGCAACGAGAAATCGCACCGCACCGCAAACATTGTGTTCAGACTCTGAATATGATATTTTGAATGTGTTGGAATGATTTAACCGCACCGGATCGAAACGAACATGCTGATTAAATCAATCTTGTATGAATCTTCAATACGGTGCAAACAAGCCGCACAGTTTGTAAACAAATCAGTCCAAGTATAATGTTATGACTGATACATAGTTTTTACTGATGTTTTTGGTTTGTGAATGAAACTCGATTGGGAACAGAACTGCCGAAAGCCTGATTAGATTGTACTTGTTCTTTAGCGCAATGATGCGGCTCGCTGATAAACTTATTTCGTGGTACTGTTTAAATTCTCATTTGAAGATTCTTTTAATTTTCTAAATAATTATTAAATTTTTTTATTGCTTTTGTGCTCTCAATTTTTAGAATATTTCTACTTACAACTTATCTGGTTCCATCTTTATTCAATGCCTATAAATAATTATTTTTTTATTAATTCAGGCTTTGTATATATTCCGAAAACTTTTTCAAAACGATTATTTTTTAAAACAAAAAGTTTAAAATAGTTGTTGCTAAAAAATTTATAAAATTATAATTTGAAATTACATGCCTGCAAACTATATTTCCAATAACATAAACCAATATCGACTGAAATCAGATTAATTCATTATTAACTGAAAAAGTCTTGAAATAGCTCTGAAACAATTAACAACTCATGTGAACCTTATTTGATTTTTTTATTCTGTTCATAAAAACTATTTCTAAGCTGTTTTTTTTTTTTTGGAGGCTATGTTGTTGCTGTTTCCTCTCTTTGAATTCTTGACCCAGTTTGTGAAAAAAAAACTTGTTAACAAAAGCAATTATTATGAAAATATCAAAATAACCAAACTAAGAGACCAAACTGCAAATTATGCCAGTTATATTTTGTTACTTCAGCCAATACGTAGCTAAGTTGTTTGTACAATTTAAGAATTACTTAAGATTGTCTGACCAGTTTCAACTGACTGCTACATAAAATGATTGATAACAGTGATGACTGGTTTTGATAGACTTTATGTATAAAACTGACAATAGACTTAATAAGTTTTTAACATACGATCCGATTAACCATTAAAATAAACAGTAAAAATTCAGAATCAATAAAAGGGTTTTTAGTTATTTTAAAATTGATAACAAATGTTTAATGAATATACAATTGACCAATTCACAAGCATAGTTGTATCGCTTATTGTTGTATATAAAAAGACAATTTCAAACAAGAAATTTGTCAACAAAAATAAATTGTTCTCAAATTGTTTTTGTTTTGAGAAATTTTATCTGAAATTGTGTTTTCATATACAACAATAAGCGTTACAACTAGGCTTGTGAATTGGGCATTTAATTCTTTTAGTTTAATATACATATCTACTCGTATTATGTATGTATATTGTCCTCATTTGAACAACATTTATTTAATTGATGAGGCGTTTTGGCCAACAACATATTGATTTGCACACAAGTATGACTTCTAAATGAAAGCTTTTACGACTAAAGCACAATTATTTTTCGCAACTGGTTTTATAATTACTTGTATGCCTCTTATTATCTGTTCTCTGGCAGGTTACAAATGACTCACTTTATTCAAAAACAACAATAAAATTATTTATACTCTGTTTTTTGTTACTATTCCTTTGAATAATTAAGTTTAATGTTTGCAATTCTTACTTAATTTCCTATTTAAACAAAGATTAGAAGCTGTCAACGGTAATAAAAAAACTTATTATTTTGAAATTTGAATAGAAAACAAACGTAATTAAAATATTCAATTTTTGAAGAACTTCGTAATAGCAAAAATGGATTAATAAAACACACGTCTTAAAGTAACACAACAAAGTTAATTCTTTTATTTGCATTTGTTGTTACTAAAATTCATACAATGTTTAACAACACTTAACAATGCAAAGCAATGTTTTTGTATAAAATGAACTATTATTAAGGGTATTCATTCATATATTTAAATAATAACATTTTCTTTATTTTATATCTTATCTTCTTGAAATGTGAATATTAAACTCACTGCTAAGATAGACACAATGCGACATTCAAACAACTATCAGTGTTGCTATCTATAGTAGGGTTGGCAATTTATGATACTTTTAATTACTCAATAATTCAATTAACTACCTAATAGTACACGATAGTTTCACAAGGTAAGCTTTTCGGAAAAGTTGTAGATAATTTTCAGTGCATTTAGTTATAAAAATAAAATTCTGAAAGTATTAAGTAAATAGTTTTGCGTATTGAGTACCCGAAAGAAATATCAAATACACCATACTCCCTACTAAAAACTTTTCTAGCAGCACTAATCTATACATGTCACGTTAATCCATGGCCACTGTTAGCATTAGATTTCCGAAATATTCTTTTCCCGTTATTTTGAATTTTAACAGCAGCTGTTATTTAGTTAACATGTTGATGCCAAATGTGATGGTTTTTATCTCTGGTACTGCAATATTTTTGAAAAGATTAATTTTATTTTACAAATAAGTGTGATGTAGCCAATATTCCAAGGGGCAGGGAAAAACCAACATCAATTTAGTAATCAAGCTAACACAGCAGCAAAAACAATATTGATTTCAGAATTCGTCAACAATTCGTCATACATTGAAAAACAATTTTCCTTTTTTTTCTTGCAATATTGATCATTTCTAATATATTGTCATAAAGTTTAACCCAAACAATCACTTTTGATAACAATATTTATATACAGAGTTAAATATAAAAATCAAACTAAAAAAATTTTTACTTAAGTAGAACAAAAAACTATTAAAAATGACCACAATGAAAAAAATAAACGAACAGAAACATTGGGAATTGTTGCGATTAACAGCAATTTAGAAATAATTAAACTCTCGTATGAAAATTTCTCATACGATTTGTAGAAATAAGAATTGTTAAAAAATTTAACCAAGCTAAGTGGTGTTTTGCGGCTTCTGAGGCAAACGTTATTCTGTTCTGTTGATACATACATTGAAAATTAACTTAATGTAAATTTTCCCTTGTTTCTTGAAGTATTGAGATATACTCTCTGAATATAATGCGTAAGCAAATTTCCAAGCATGTTTCTCTTGATTAAACGTTTCATTAAATTAAAATCGGGCAATAATTTTCTCTTTGTATTTCTAATCTAATTTATAAAATTTTCGTATCACGATGTTTGTTATCGAACTCCTCCGAAACGGCTTGACCGATTTTAATGAAATTTGTTATGTATATTTGGTAGGTATGAGATTAGGTTTTATAGTATATTTTAAACCGCTAGGGGTACGAGGAGGGGTAGGAGGGGGCAATTCCTGTATTTACTAAGCTATTAACCCAACAGATGGCGCTTTGCCTGCCTCATAATTATTTTTCTTGTTGAATGACAGATGGTGCTACGTCCGCTTCATGCAGGAGAATCGTCGTCGTTCGTATTTCAAACAAAACAAAATTATTGTTTGGTATTTTTTTCATCGGCGTTCATCGTCACACACTTACAATGGTCGCGTTCATAAGGCGTAACTGTTGTGCAACCGTTGAGTGTTTGTCTTAGAAACGCATAGTTGAGCAGTTCCGCTCAGCTCAACAGTTGAGTATTAGCGGCCATTTTTTCCATCATAAAATTTTTTAGCTACCTAAACTCAACATGTTGTGCTCAGCCTCAACAGCTGATCCAAGAGAGTTATGGCGTTTATATCAAAATTCAACGTCGCTTTGTTAGGTGGCGGTTGCAAACTAAACTGTTCAATTTAACATGACAAATGTGATAAATAACAAAATAAAGAAATGCATTTAATATAATAATTTTTTCACTAAATATGTGTTTATTATAGTGTTTTGTTATATTTCTACCACATACTTAATTCACTATAACGTTGAATGATTTTTGAACACGGTGGCGGCTCAGCGTTGAGTTAAAAATGTTATCGGCGCAGCCTTCTCATTTTAATTCAGTGTTTCTTGTCTTGTTGTGCAAATTCAATAAATTTTAAATACAATTTTAAAATAAAATAAAAATGGAAAATCGGTGGGCTGCTGACTATTGCATTCTATTACTATCCATACTTTTCAGCTAAACTATTAAATTTTGTTAATTTAAATTACATATTTCTTTTACCCCTCTTTTATTTCTATTCAATTGTTTACATTTATCAGCTGTTCATTTTGCAGTTTTCATCAAGGTGTTTCTAAGACGTAACTGTTGAGCTCAACAGTTGCCAACAGTTTCGCAACAGTTGAGCTCAACAGTTACGTCTTATGAACGCGACCAATACATTCGCCATTTTTTTTATAACACCCAAAATATGCACTAGAAATATTTTGTATGGCAT
This sequence comes from Lypha dubia, assembly GCA_947311025.1. Taxonomy (NCBI): domain Eukaryota; kingdom Metazoa; phylum Arthropoda; class Insecta; order Diptera; family Tachinidae; genus Lypha; species Lypha dubia. The sequence continues at coordinate 56,732,272 of OX371260.1, read as the reverse complement.
AGCAACGTTTGCCGGGTCATCTAGTTTATTTATATATTCGATTCTCACTCTTGACTCTGGATGTTTCAGCAGAGAAATCAATAAATTTTCTGTTTTGCTTACATGCAACAACATTTTCAATAGATAGTATTCTTGCCACTTGACTTGCGTACCCTTAAATAGAATAAGAATAAAATTATAGCACAATCTAACAACATTATTTCCGTTTTGAGTTGCAACTGCTGAAAAATATTCAAATCATTTGTTATACAAGACATATAAGGTCATTTCGTCGAGTAAATGCAACAGTAGCCTGCATAAGCGTGAGCATAAAATAAATCGGCTTGGGTGAACATGCATGAGCAGAGTTTATGTGCACATACTATTTAATTTTTTTTTTGCTTGGAAGCTAATTAATGATCGTGTTTTAAATGATCGTTGTACCATCTCTTAAGAGTTCATGCTGTTTGTTGACATTTCAGATGGCTGACAGTTGTTTCGAATATTAAATATTTGACAGAATCATTTAATGAAAACCGTGTGCCCTTCAAAAAGAAACAATTATCTTATGAAACAGTAGTAGTTTTTCTTAAAAAAACTAAGTTGGGAAAATCAGTCTTAATTATTATTTTTTAAATCAATTAATTGCAAAAGAATTTTGCTCGCCAAGCTGATAGCACGGTTGAAAAACTATTGTGGATCATTGGACGCAGATTAGCAAAACGTCTCAAATGATCTAGATATTTTTTATGATCTCCTCATTGGAGAAAAAATGAACAACTCCACAAAGATGCAAAAATTACCTTGCTACACACACAATAAAACTTTTGATTGACTATGATGGCTTTTGCACAACGAAGTCTATTGGAAATCGTCATAAATCAAAATAATCTATAATTAAAGAGGGCAACGAAAAACATGAATTTATTTCCCATGAAAAGTGAATGAATGAGTAAGTCTAATGTAGTACATACATTTCACGTATTTACTTTCATTCCAATATTTTCAAGCATTCATTTCATCTACTATTACCAATTTTTCATGTTCTTTTATTTTTTTTTTTAATTTGCTTAATATTTCATTTATTTTCATCCATAACAAATTTTCCATTGAAACAAATTACTTTGACTTCGGTCATTTACGTGCAAAATATGTTTAAATTTAACATCAATAAAAACAAATAAAATGAAAAAAAAAATAAGTAAAAAACATATTCATTAAATGTATGTATGGTTGTGTTATGTACAAATAAAAAGTGATTTTCTTTCTAATTTTAATAGCGAAAGTAAAATTTGTTTTTGTGTATACGCTACATGCTGATACAATGATATTCTTAGTTATTTGTTCCATTTGTCTGTATGGATATATAAAATTGTATAAAAAAATTATTATGTTACGATTGTGCTCCAGCCAACGTGAAGACTTGTTCCATCTATGACATGTGCTTTATGAATTACAAAATTTTGTGAATAGAATTTTTTTTGTAATATTATGTTCCTTAAACTGAATACGTCAGTAATAAAATGCAAGTGCATATGGTGTAAGAACTGTTGTTTGTTATGGGCTCAGATATTTTATATCATTCACTTTGCCAGTGATAACGCCAAGTTGTTAATGTGGGAGAGAAATCAATGTGGAATTTTTTCAAAAACCCCCTTTTTTAAATACACTAATTTTCTAGAGTGAATGAACACAGAGATACAAAAATACAAACTAATTGATCATTAGTTCCTTTTTTCGGAATCGAAAGGGTAAAAAATCCTCAAGTGAAAAAGACAATAAACTTTATTTATAATTTTTGATTTTATACAAAATGAATTGGGTAAAATTAATTGATAAAATTCAAAAGTAAAATTTTTCAATATATGTGTAAGCTGATAACTGATGCTAAAATCTATATCGAGACCATTTTTTGTGATGGACCTTATGGCCACATTATTAACCCGATTTTGACAAAACTTAAACGAAATTAAAAATATTTATTCACAGAAATGAACAAGATACATGTACACGTATTATTCATGCTTGTAAGTAACCTGTAGATATTTTTTTTTTATGTTTGGATGTGGGAGAATTAAAGGAATACTAAAAGATGTGCTACGGTAATTTCTGTAGGAACATTAAAATAAATTATTTACATCTGGAATACGGTCGAACGTATGAGCTGTTAATTATACTAGTGTCAATAATATGTTAATAGATTTTGATCCGATTAATGCAATATGTAAATTGTTTGTGAGAACAGTAAATTGGTGTCATATAATTTTATTGTAGGATTTTGCAAAAGATCTACAATAATTTGCACTTTCTGTCACTAATGATATTAAAATATGTAAAATATGTGCTTGAAAAAGATACACTATTATGTATGTATTGTTGTATTTATGTAGTTTTCCCTCACGGTAAAGTAATATTTCATGTTTCATAATGTTTTATCATTCTCGTTACCAAGATAGTTTCTTTCAGTTTACAACAAATGTTATTTATCCACATGATGCCAATTATTATTGCTAAAACGAAGAGTATCTCTTTTGATATTTTTTCCAGCAGTCGCATAATAATAAATACTTTCTTAATTTGTAAGGATTAAATTGACACGATACTTTCCTTTCCTTATTTTCGTAACATTATGTACGATAATTTAAAATGTTAAAGTCTTTAAGAAAAATAAGCTTATTAATGAATTAGGTTTTGTAGTGTAACTAAAATTCTTCACAGCAATACAATTTTATTAATTAGAGAGTTTGTTTAGTTTTCTTTTGGAATAATGGTAATTATATTTTTTTTAAGTATATTAAAACTGTTGGCAATATTATCATGAAATATACACAAATTGTTTTTAATGTGCAGTTTTTAGTTAATTTTTAATGAGTAGCATGACCACAAAAAAGGAAAAGTTGTACATTCTTTACAAAACATATTTAAAGGTTTTTTTTATATAAACGTTTGAACTAATATTATATAACCAACATCTAATATGTAGTAATTACTAATACTTAGACCATATTAATGTTTTCAAACAAAAAATTAAAAAAAACTTAGATTTGTTACTTAAAACAAGACTTTAGTATTTGAGTTTATTGCAAAAGAAAGTTCATCTTTCATTTGCTGTTTTTTTAACAATAAAATTTTATTAAAAACAATTAACAAAACACTGTTAAACAAAATGTTAAACAAAATGCACACATTTTGACGTATTTTTTCTTAGTATTTTTCACTCATATACGAGTACGTGCACTATGGCCCTAAAGCAAAATTAAACTCTACAAAATTCTTTTCATCACAAACTTTTGGTTACTGCACTGGGTGGGAGTAAAATACCGGATCCATGTATAAAATGAGTGATTGGAAAGTTTTTTTCGGATACGTAGCTTTGAAGAAAACGAAAAGTATGACGTTCCTATTTTACTTAAATCAAAAATATAGAAAACAATGTCTGACATAAATTCCCATAAAATTTTTCAAAACAGGTTTGTTATATATTTGATAAAAAACGAATTATAACATATTAAATTTGGTGAAGCAGCTTACATAAATATATGTTTAGCAATATTTTCGATCATAATTTGTATCTACGAAAAAACGAAAAACGATAGATTTTTCAAAATGAAACAATATTTCATTTAAGGGGCTGTGCACATATTACGTAACGCTGTTTTCAGAGATTTTATACCCCTCCCCCCCCCCCAACGCTTTTTAATAATTTTTCAGTGCAAAATTTCTAACCCGTAACAAATTTTAACCCCCCCCCCCCCCCTTTGGAGCGGTACGTAATATGTGCACAGCCCCTAACAAACGGAGAAATTTATAAAATTTAAAAATGGTTTCATTCCAAAAAATCTTTTTGTTTTTTTGACAAATCCAAACTAGGATTATACACCGTTTCTGAATGGAATCGAACTCGCTGATATGAATGTATTAAGGATAAAATCAGTTTTACAATATTAATTTCTTTGTTATGGTTTAGCTACTCTATATGCATTTCAGTTTTAAAACCTTGCCGCAAAGTTATGTACCGTTTAATTTCAAAAATTAAAATTTATTTTGAGTTTTTCTAGCTAACTTTAGTGCCATGGTGTGTGGTCTACAAAAGTGTGTCAATTATTTAAAATGCGCTAAAAAAACGAAAACAAATTATGACCAAGATAGTTATGATGTTAGATAAATTTTTGTTAATGATTGTTAACGCTTATTAAATATTATGATGAAGTTTCCATAGTTGTTCAATTTCGCTAATAGTAATAGATAAATTGTACTTATATTTATTTGACATGATGACAGCAGATCAACGCTAAATAACAAATTTTCCAAAATCTAACTTCATATAGTAGACAATTCTTGTACTCTAGTCAAAATTAAAGTAGTTTAAGATTTTAAAGATTTATGTTCAATTTTAATACGTCTGTATTTTTTTTTTTTTAATTAAAACGATTTCTATAGTTTCTATAGTTATTAGAATTTTCTGGAGAACATTAGTTTGCAGTTTGTCCTGTAAGTAGATATTATAATCTGGACAGCTAAAAATTCCCATCCCTCCTATAAGTAGCCATTGCTGCAGAGTATCTTATAAAGCACTGAGTACGAGAATAAGTTGTTCCTCTTTCAATGATTCTGATCAGATAATGAACAGCCTGCAAGTACCATCATAATTATTTAACGATAATATTTTCAGATTAAGTTTTCCAAGTTGAATATGAATTAACTGAAAGATCGGCCTTAAGTGATAAAAAGTTTTAATTTTTTGTGTTTTAAGCATGTCTATATAGCTTCATTGACGTTTATGCCAACTTAGCATTAGACCTAAGCTACTTTCACATTTATTAAATTTTTGTCCAAAAAAACGTAACCACTAGTTTTTCTTAGGTATAGTGTCATTTAACTTGGTTTTTATAATAAAAAATTAAATTATTGTTAGTAGACATGTTTATGCTATTTATGCAATTTCTGATCTTGATGTTTTGAGGATATTCGAAACTATTAACCGATCGAAATCACAACATTCTAAAGATGCGGCTCAATAGATTTTAAAAATTTTCGAAAATAAAGTTTTTGGAAACAATTTATTTAAATATTTTTTAAATACTGGACCGATCAAATCAGCCGAGAATCAATTCTTAACCCAAAAAACAACGTGGACTTGTTTGACAGATACCGTTTTTGAAAATTTTCGAAAAAGGCGGTTTTATTCAACAGTCAAAATTATGTAAAATTGGTAAAAATCGATGAAGTGGTCTTAGAGATATCGGTGACAAAAAAATATTTTTTTCTTGGAACGTCAAGATCTTTACGGATTCTCAGACTTCTGACAATTCAGGGGGCTGCTGTAATTGTTCAGAGAATTTTGTTTTGTCGCCTTTGAATTTTTTCCACATTCCATGTCGAGGCAGCGCCCCATAACTGGATTCCATAGCGCCTAATTGGCATCGCGTTTACAATCTAGGCTTAGTGTAGAGTTTCTTCCAATAGCCCAATGCATTTGAGCTGCTTTTAACTTCACTTGGATCAGCTTCGCGTGTATGTTCAATTAAAAAATATATTTTTGAGTGATGTAAAACTTCTTGTGAAAAGGATTTTCATGATTTGGCTGTTCTTTTTAAGTTTAAAGACATCGGCAGATGCGGCAAATTATATACAGTGTGCGAGATGTTCCACGGATGGTTCTGTGGTCAATAGTTTTCCATATTTTTTTTTAACAATATTTTTCTTAATTTTTTTGAATGTTGAACTCTGTTAATAAGACTTAGTTTTATGAAAATATTCCACGATTGAGGCTTTCTTGTTATAAATGAGATTTAATTAAGCACTGCTTTTACTTAAAGTAAGAAAAAAAAATTTAGTTTTGAACCAACTTTTGTTCTTTCTGTGTACAAATTAAAAAAAATTAGCGCTTTTATATGGGAAGTAGAATGAAATATTAATATACATATATTTAGTGTAGCTGTTTTGTTGCACAAAAAGGGGCGCATTTTGTATAACATATTTGTAGCGATTCAAGCGTACATTTTAACCTTATTCAATCATATGCGTATAAATTTTCAATAACTTTTGTTCCGTATATATGAAACCAAATTAACGGAAATTTAATGCAGCATTAAAATCAATTATTAGACTATAAAAATTGTCCAACAATTGTTTAAGCAAAATACACACTTGACTTGTATAAATATTGTAAGGCATGAATAAATCAAAGATTTCCTCTGTACTACATTCAGGAAAAAAAAACCAATAAAAAAGTTCTTAAACATACAAAAACTTAGCAATTGACAATATAAGCAGTCTATTAACTATTTCAAATGCGGGCATTTACAAGTACAAAAAAAAAACATAAGCATTAAAATTCCAAAACTATTGATTAATTTAATACGTAAGTTACAAGGCATTGAAAAATAAATTTAAAAATAAATTTTAATGCATGAATGCGATTAAAATACACTCGCACACATACAAAAATAGGCGCATAGACACATGAACACAGTTAATACTACATTTAGAAAAGTTGAACTTGTGTTAGAGAAATAAATGTATGCTTGCAGGCAGTCATAAGTAGAAACCATTAATTCGTTACTCTTTAATGCTACAAAAAATATTAATATTATTTCATGCGTAGTTTAGCACGAGTGCGTTTATGTTGTTCACGTTTTTGTAAAGTATTAATTTATTTAATTTTAAAGACACCAATAGAAATTCATCTGGCCACGAATTATTGACTGCAAACTTAACTGAGATGGACTTTATGAAACGAAACTATAATATAAGTTCATTTACAACACGATCAAACATTTACCATTTCCCTTATTTCTATTGTATTGATATCTTCTTTCTGTTTAACCATAACCATAACAGAAAATATTTAACTGTTATATTTTTCTTCAATGCTGAGTGTCTTTCTTACCGTTGTTTGGAAGCAAATTTAATACATAGATATGTACAAAAGTATAGACCGATTGTCTTTACAACAGACAGTTAATCAATTAATTATTGCTTTTAAACTGGCACAGACTGGCAGGCTGGCAGTCCCACACACAACTTATAGCAGACTAGTTTCTATCGCCATCGACAATTATGGGATTTGCGAATAAATACATACGTGCATACATACTCTTTGAATGACATAATTCCACATTTTACTAACAATATCTTGCAACGAGTTTTGTATGTTCTTTCTCCCCATTCAAGTGTCTACTTTAACTATGAATCAATTTAATCTTGTTTTTAGTAGATAAATAAAACAAAGTGGTTTCTACTGTTAGCTTTTCCTTAAAAATTGCCAACTTAATAGAAAAATAAATTAAAATACAGAAAAATACCATACAGGAAATATATTGCAAAATGTAATATGAATCTAGACTGTACTATGGTGCCGTAAAAACAGAGACAATAACTACCGATTGTTGCAACAAGACAACCAAATACAACCTCTTAGAAATTGCATCAAAACTTCATATTTTAACTGTTTAACTTTGGTGTAAAATCTCCTTTGGAATGTTCTACAAAAATAAGAGTTGTGATGTAACTTCAGACATATTTTTAATACAAATTAGTCGCATAAAATTCCAGTTTGTGGTATATTTTAGTACTAAATGTAAGTAAGTATGCAATTAACCCTTAAGCAAGAATTTAGGATTTGTGGCGTTTGGGCAAATTTGAGGTTAGAAAGTAAATTGGCTATCAAAAGACAAAATGTCAATAATTGAGGTGTAATCCTTTGAGATTTACTCACTAAAAAAAAGGTGGAAAATTTTTGCCATTGAACACTACACTCTTGAACAAACAAATTTAATTGTGAAAATTAACTCCCGTGAGAAATTTACTAGCATGACATCAATTGGCAGCATGGTTCTTCTGATTTAACCCTTAACTAGAGAATTAATATGTTTAAACAATTTTTTCTGCTGTAAACTTTAAAAATTCCAATACACGTACATAAGTATGTATGTATATGCTTTATTTTCTGCGCCTTCTATCAGAATCAATCCTTATTACCAGGTCATATGACTCAGCAAATAAATCAAAACTTTCAATTTATAAGCTACGATTCTACTTACTTACATAAATACATACCAAAAAGACGTGTGGCACTCGGGGACTGGCACGGTAAAGCTATTGCATATCATTTTTTTTATCAACTTATGCAATTTCAATTTCAATTTAAATTTCAGCTTTCTAACTATACTGGAAGTGCCCCATACAAAGAAGGGGCACCCTAGTCCCCCCAGGTAAAAAGTGCCTTACCTTAGTATCCTATGTCCTTCTAATGTCCTTATAAATAGTGTAACTAACACGACTTTCTTTTATATACTTACATATACATATAGATATATCTGCTTATTCAACAACACTTGTTAGTTTGGAAACACTTAACCAAGACACACTTGTGTTTAGCCGAGACACAAAGTCTTAGCAAAGACACAAACCACTTTAGGAAATTTCCAAAAACTTGGACAAAAATCCCCTCAAAATCCCAGAAATCCCGGAAAAAGTGGCAACACTGTATTTATTTATAAATTTAAAAAATTTCCAAAGCGGCAACACTGTATAGTCATCATACATAGACTATACAAAAAAGAAGTTTTCACTTCAAAAAACAAAAGACTTAAGAAATAAACTTAGTGTCAGGTTTTGCGATTTAAAAACAAAAGACTTAAGAAACAAACTTATTGTCAGGATTTTGCGATTCAAAAACAAAAGACTCAAGAAACAAACGTTTCAAAATTTCTTGATTCGGTCGCCTCAAAGCCCGCGATAAAAGCTATGCAATACCTTAATAATATATTAAGTAAAAAATTTACAATTAAAATTATATCAAACAGTTAAGCTACGTTCACATTATCAAATATTTGTCGAAATTGGTTCCCATTTTTTAAAAACTATATAAAAATACTTTTTTGTAGAATAATTAATTGCAATATAAAAACCAAGCTAAATGACAATTATCCCTAATCCAAACTAATGGAGAAATATTTAATATATGTAAACGTAGCTTTAGTCATGTGATCAAAAACTTTTAAAAAATTTTAAATTCAGTTATTGAATATAGAGATTTTTTTCTGTCGAAGGTTGAACTTCAATCTTAAAAAATTAAGTATGTGTTGCAGTCTCTATAATTGAAATCGAATTTTAGTTGTTTTTTTCGTAAACAAGTAAACACATGCCGACTTCCTAACCGCATGTTGGAATGCATAATTTGAAAAACTTCGTGAGCAATGAAGAAGAGATTTTAGCAGCAACAGCGCATTGCAGAAAAATGTTTTGCATAAAAACTGCGTTAAGGAACGCGACACATACATAATTGCATACAAAATAAAGTTGATGCATGATTTTAACAGCTGATACTCATCAAAATTAGTTGCAATATGCAATAAATATGCTTTGCAACTTGCGCTTAAGAAATTAATAATTATTCCCCATAGAAAGAAATAAAAAAGAATCTATTAAGAAAAATAAAGATTCAATTAAAAAGATAATTAAGGTACGTTCACATTCACCAAATATTTGTCGAAAAAAACGTGACCGAGAGAGAAACTAATTATTTATTTCCTTTAATTATAATATTTTTCTTAATTATGAGTTCGCATTTATTAAAAACTGTATAAACATATATTTTTGTAGATAAATTAATTTTATTTTTTAACATAAAAACCAAGTTAGTTGACATTATCCTTAAGAAAAACTAGTGGTTACGTTTTTTTGGACAAATATTTAATAAATGTGAACGTAGCTTTAGTTAGTTGCCAACTAACGAAATCGAAAATATATTTGATACTTTAAAAAAAAATCATGAAAATATATTTGATACTTTAAAATTTAAAAAAACTGGCATATCAATTAAATATTTAATTGAAATACTTAAAATTACAAATAATTTTCTTGAGAAAAATGTTGTATTATACCTTTATGTCAATTCTATTGACATTATTGCTTTCAAAGATGTTGATTCAATTAAAATATTAACTGCAAACAATTTTTCTTTGTGTAAACAGTTATTTTAATATGATGTCAGATAAGTTATATTTTCATTAAAATTTGAAATAAAGATGTACAATTAACGAAGTTAATTAAAAAAAAAAATTGGATCGATGAAGAGACCATCTTCCGATGTACACGAAAAATGTGTTCGTTTTACAACAAAGTTTATGCTGCACTCAATGACATCATTTTGCGGTACTCTCTGCAGATCTTCGATACTTATGATTTGTATTTATTTTCATACCTAATTTTTTCCTATCTTAGCTGGAATATTTAACCATCTCTCTTTCAGATTTAGAAGCAAGTGGTCCATTAAATCGGTAGTGCCCAATTTTGAATGCTAAAAAGAATCATTTTCTTGACAAATAATTTTATTTTATTCATTGAAAACCAATATTTTTTATACCTTGCAAAATAATAAGATAAATAAACATCTCTCATTACTTTGTAAGTACTTAAAAAAACTACATTCCATAAATAAAACTAATTAAAGGTTTTTTTCCAAGTGTCTGATGAGTAACAGAGCCCATTATTCTCAGGCGAGTGTGGTCATCTATATAATTCAAAATTTAGCAAAAGAGTGAGTTGGCATAAAACTCGAGCTACTTGGCACTTGTAACACCCAATTCACATGATGACTTTTGCGACGTCGTTTTTACTTAATTCCCTTTTGAAGTTGCTACCAAAATCTTTGTGCGTTTAGACGATGTCTTTTAGTTTCATGTCTTTTTTCCCATTTTTGTTTTGAAATAATGAAAGTAACAAAGATAAATAACAAAAGTAAGAAAAATAAATAAAAGTAACAAAGAGAAATAGAAGAAAAGTCTTGAAAAACACAAATCAAGACTTTTTGTTTACCCCTCTTTCTTCCCTACACCGCTCACCGACAAGCAAAAAGAGACGTCGAAAAAGCGACGTCGCAAAAGTCATCATGTAAATTGGGTGTAAGATTAAAAACAATATCAATGTTAAAACATGAGCTCCATATCAATCATGGTTTTTATTTTCTTACCAAGGTATGTTTTTTACATTGGCTGTTTTTTTCCTACTTCTTAATGTTTCGAATTTTTTTAAAACTTGTGATAAAAAAACTACTCTGAACCAACGAAAAAACCAAATAAGTCAAGTTACAATAAATTGCACTTGTTTATCTCAGATGCTACTCAGAAGCACTAGCAACAGCAAGAAAACTCATAAAATTTCAGCATAAAAACGTGAAAAAAATCGTTTAACCGGTAAAAAAGAAATACAAAACTATTAACTGAAATCTTAGAGGTTTTACAACATTCCAGCAGAGTAAAAAGTAGTAAAAAGTACATTTTATTTCTTGAATGATTGTTAAAGTATGATTATTGATATGCCGGTGTATTTGTAGTCGTACGTGCGATATATGTTAGTATTTGTGTGTACTTAACGCACTTGTAGTCCGCATGATTTGTACTAAAAGTTTATTTATATATTTTGGATTTACTGTCACAGTTTTTTTTTGTGTATTATTGCAACTACATATGTATATATGTAGTTACAACAATCAAAGCAGCTTCATCTTCTTTCTTTTTTTTTAATTTATTAAATTGCTTAAAAAGTGAAATTTTGTTGGATGTGTTTATGTTTTATTTTTATTGATTTTTTTTATGTTTCTAAGATCTTTTAAATAATGCTGCTTAACATAATTACGTTCGAAAGAAATTTTAAGAAATAAATTGAATATGAATGTAATTACTTTGAACTGATTAGTTTTATAATCTATTTGCTAAAGTATGTAAAATTATATGCAAAGAATTGAACGTAGTTAATATTTCAAGGAACAAATTACCATTAATTTATATTTTAATATACACAACAGAACAGAACAACGTTCTTTTCGGAAGTCGCCACTCTTATGCGTATCATATTTAACACTACTTGTTACGTGGCATTCTTCTATGTGTGTGAAATTCTTATCCAAATAAATATGTAAACTTTTTGTGAATACGAGAATATTGATGCTAATCTGCTATTAAATGCCAGTGTTAAATTAATTTGAAATACATAGTCTTAAAGAAAACATACTCAATGTATTAAAAATATGTAGTTATTTTCTAGGACATAGAGAATAGTTATAGTCTGTTAGCTGAAGAATATTATTGTCCAGAAGGAGTACATAATTACATATTTTTAATATTGTCTTGATATTTCTTGACTAAACGTTACGGAATACGAATTTGATTATTTTTACTTTGTGCAAAATAAGTTAAAAGTGTTATGTTTTTGTTTAGAGAAAATACACATTTGTGGCATGGTTGCAATTACAATCTTATGTTCTCTGCATGAATAAATATTTGCGAAAAAAGTTATTAGTTACAAAGAAATTTTATTAACATTAATTACGTCACGATAAAGAAAGACATGCTTAGATTTTTTCATTAATTTATTAATTAGGCCGTACGGTTCTTGTAAGAATTAAAGAAACCACGGATAACGATGATTAAACTATCAGCAAACATATAAGTTTAGCAATGTTTAATGATTGAAGGTCTATTGGTGAGTTGACATTAACGAAATGCACCGACTTAATCCACAACACATATTTCTTTTTCTTCACACAAATAAATAACATTTTAAATTGGTCCATTTTATTTTATAATATTATGAATAATATGCGGCAGATTGCTCTCAGATGATTATGATTGCCTCAAAAACTGTTTTGTTAACGTTTAAAGTTTCTGAAACATATTTCTCAATATTTTGTTTTTTCACAGCTTTTTAACAATATTTTTTATAGGCGTATGATTATCCCATTTCGTTCACTTATTTTATTTAACAATAAGATGCAAAGTAAATACATTTTATATATTTAGAGAAAAAACTAAATAGCTAATTTTATTTTTCTGCATGCCGAATTGGATGCAAATTAATGCACTCATGCTTGACGTTAAATTGTACAAAATATATATAAATTTTTGTTTCGCTATTTTTCTATTCAATTTATAAATTAATACTATAATGAATCACACACAAATGTACATATTTTATAGTAAATATGTAAATGAACGCATTAGGGCGCAGCTTAGTCAAACCGAAAAAAAAACTATTGTTGAATAATTAAGAAACATAAAGTTTTATGTTGATTACATACAAAATAGAATACTTATATTATAAATTTTTAGGACTTTCCCAAAATGTAGTGTTATGTTTTAAAATTGAATTTATATAAATATCCAAAGTCTTCAAAATTAACTAAAATTTAGGAAAATTTACATAATTTTTTTAAAAAAGGTGTTGGTTTTTTTTTTGCAAAAATTTAGTAAAACATTCGCAGCTGTTGGGATATACATTTTTAATATAAGAACCACCCTAATGAACACAGAAAAGTGTAAGCAGTATTGAGAAGAAAAAAAAAATGGTGCAACAACTGAAACAGATTGCCGTAAATTTTTACTAGCTGAAAGTGATGCAGAGTGTGTTGGCTGTTTGCAAGGTACGGGTATGTAGGTGAAGTTAATGAACTGGTTTAAAGTCATTTGGAAACAACAACAAATGTAATTTGAAATTACAAATTAAAAATTTGTTTTTCAATTCTGTCTGGCCTGGTAAGATCGAAAATGAATGTAAAGATTTGATTTACAAAAATTCTTTTGACATTTTTGCTTTAATTCGAAGTAGATACGCTTTTGCAAACAAAAAATTTTCTTCCAACATTATTTAATTTCATTTATCACATTAAAATATTTTTAAGAGCAGAAATTATAGCAAAAACAATTTACTGATTTTTAAGAATAACTTTAAATGCTATTTTACATATATTAAAAAAAGAAAAGAAAAAATGACACAAAAAACACGTTGCATGTAAAATTGTTAGCCTCCTTTTAAAAAATCATACTCATCATCATTCGCCTTTAAGCCATAAAACCAGATATTTTTGCTGACGAAAAGCCACCCATAAAATTTTATTTATAAAAAAACCATAACAAAATTCTTTAAATTGTGAAAGCTGTTGCTAATGAAAAATTATCATAATAAATACAAAAGTTTTATTGGTAATATTTTTTTTTTTTTTTTTTTTTTTGCAAAAACTCTTAAGTGTTATTAGATATTATTGATTTATTTTTTAGCTTTGTGCTTTATGTAAATAGTAAATAAAAGTTGAAAATTTTTATAATTTTTAGCTTTAAAAGAAAACTGAGCTTAGGAGGAGAAAACGTATGTCATCTCTAATAAATTTTTCTCATTTTTGTCTTATTTTTCAATATTTTGTAATCAAAATCAGTGAAAAAAAAAGTGAAGATGCATATGGATTAAAAATAGTTTTCTTTAGCTGTAGTTTTTGTGGCATTTTTTGTGTACGATTTTCATTCTATTTTTTTTTGGTTTAACTTTTAGAATTTGCTAACACGTTTTTAAACAACACAACCACGTTTATTAACTTAAAAAAAATACTAGAACAATAACTTGAAAGTCATTTAAATTAACAACTTTCAGCTTTTAATAGAACAAAATTGGACAAGCCCTTTCATAATTCAGACCTTTATTCCAATAACGATTCAACAATTTACGTTTGTACTAAAATTTGGATCGCTTAAAACCGTTTGTGTCCAAAGAGATTGAACAGTTGGATGATCTTGTGATGACAGCGGTTCACGAACAATTGAATATTCCGCATATCACTAGTGGCAGCGTTCCATTTATGTGTTGCAACCGTACAAAAAAGTGGATATATTATTGAAATTTTTGTACATAAATATAGGGATGATGAGCGACAAATGGCTCTAAGCACACCAAATATTAATTTTATTATATTAACTGAATTAATTATATTTTTAGTTTTTATTGCTGCAGACACACTTCAGCACAGTGCAGCGAAAACATTGGATTTTATTTTTACATTTGAAGTACGGAACCTTAGAAATGGCACAATTATTTAAAAAATAAAATAATATTAAATTTGTTTTTCAAGTAAAAATTGCAATTGTGCAGAATAGCGCAGTTTCCTTTATTTTGTGATCGATGAAAACGGAAGACTTAGAATACGAGCATCTAAACAGAAAGTTTTAAGTTGATGTAGGCTGACTTCCAAAACGTCAATTGCTTTTTGTTTGAACAAAGCATCAGATTTCATAACGCCGCAGTACAATAATTATTCAATGTATACCATTTCAAAACGCCGTCGCCAAGTATTTTTAACGCAGTAAGAAAGCAAATAAAGCATCGGTTTTATAGTTGATTCATTGTTTCGGAACTTAGCACATGTATGTGATTTAAATACAGTAGCAATATTGTATATAAACTTTGTATACGAACGTTTTGGAAGTCAGCCGTAATGTTTGAGTGTTCAAATATGATTTGTATTAAATATGAATTTAAGAAGAATATTTTATTAAAAATTGTTTTAAGCTTCAGTGTTTTAACACAAAGTTGTTATTGGTAAATAATGAATGCGTTATGATGACTTAGAAGGCAATCAAATATGTATGTAATCACTTTTAACAATAAATCTTGTCATTTTTGAACCTCTGGTTACATCAATAAGAATCAAATAGTAATTTACATACTTATAAATTGTGGAAAATTCAATTTGGTGTAAGTAGTTCACATACACCGCATACATGGTGAACTTCATTTAAAGAAATGTAAACAAATATGTGACTTGCTCCACGAAAAGGGACCTCTGCGCCGAAAAGAAGTTATTGAGAAAAACGCGTTTAAAAAAAGCGCTTCGTTTTGAGCTACGTATCTGCACCGATGATTTTTATTAATTATGTTCATCTTTACAGGTTATTTGTAAAAAAATTAAAAGACATAGAAACTTGCGGTTTGCGGCATTTGAAAGAACGTTTTTTTTCCTATAAGAATCAATCAAAAAGTAAAAAAAAATTTTTTTGGCGCAGAGCAGGTCACATATGTTTTACAACTTTTTATCTGTGGAGTTTGACATGTCTGCAGTTCAAACAAGACAAGCAATGAAAATTAGGCTGCTGTAATATAGCCACCTAGTTGTCAATTATTCTTCTTGGGAGCTTCATGGGCAAGAAAGTTTTTTTTGAAGAGGTGGAAGTAGTGTTTAGTGACAATCTATTAAACGTCATATATGTAACGAATAGCCACCTTGATAACCATCATATCTATTATTTAGTTATGAAAATTGCAGTTATGAAAAGAGCATAAGGAAGAAACTTAAAAAAAAATAATAAAAAAACGCAACATATTCCCCCTTCATTATTATTAAGAAATTAAGTAAAACAATGAAACAAACCTAAAAATAAACTTAATTAAAAAGATATGAGTACACGTACATAATAATAGTAATAAAGCATGAGTAATAAAAAATAAATTGTATAAAATCAAAAAGAACCTAAAGATTTTTAAGCAAAACATACAAATGTGACTAAAGGTACGGTCACATCTGGCAAACATTTGCCCAAAAAAGCGTAACCACTAAATACTAATGAAAACACTTTTGATTTAGATACCTGTTTATTACGTTAAACAGTTTCCTACATAATTTATAGAAAATGTAATAGAATCTTATCTTAATAGATGCTGTTTAACTTAATAAATAAATGCATAAATCAAAAAGTTTTTCATTGGTATTAAGTGGTTACGCTTCTTTGGGCAAATGTTTTCCAGATGTGACCGTACCTTAAGAACGTAAGATAATTGTGGTAGTTACATACAACCCGACATGTTGAATATAAGTTCTAGTGATGTTACGAATACTCGTATTCGTATTCGATTATTCGACTATTCGCCTATTATGCGATATTCGTATTCGCCAAATTGAAGCGAATATTTCTCCAATAATTTGCATATACATTTTCCCAAAGAAAATCATACAAAAAGTTTAAAAAAGTACATTAAATGTACAAAAATATTTTAAATTATATTAATTTTTATTTACAGAGAGAAATCCTTTTATCTTTGACGCAAGATAATCTTCTTAAAAACAAACGAAAATTATATTTCGTAACTATCATTTCAAAGTTAAAGTCTTATATGTAACTTCATATCATGTAAAGTTAGTAATCAATTCTCAGTAGAGGAATGTTGGGCTTCAAAAATTTAATATCATAAAGTCCAGCGCAGCCACATGTGCGCAATCTGCGAAATTATGTTCTCCAAAACAACACTGAATTACCAATTAAAAGCGCAACCAGAGTAAGAAAAACGAAATCTCAAAATATACATGTAGGTAAAATAATTTATAAATGTTCACTAGTGGTCTTTAAATTCGGCATCTCAATGTCATAATATTGATAAATATTTAAAGTAGTGTGACAGTTTATTTCAATTTATTGTTACTGAAGCAAAGGGAAGGATTTTTTTAAAATTAAATTTGAAATATTATGTGGCTCTAAACCTTAAAAGTAATATTCGTAATCGTAATCGTATTCGTATTTGCGAATACTAAAAATTGATATTCGTAACATCACTAATGAGTTCTTGTTTTTACAACCGAGAAACGATTTGTAGAATAATTGATAACAAGGAAAATAGCAAAATACTTTTGTTGTAGTTGAAGTACACCCATACAAAAGAATCAGTTGTTGTATACAAACATTTTTGTTTAACTTTTAATTTGCCACAACTTTCGTAGTACCTGTAATATTCCCGTTTTTTTCTTTAATAAATTTACCGTTGAACTTATGTCATTCAACTTATAATAATTTTTAACAAATACTATTTATTGTTGGGCTAGTGGGATTTGTTTCTTTTGCTGTTAAGAGTTTTGTTGAACAAGCCTGCTTTCAACACACATAAACACTTATTTTTAGGGTTTTTTCTTTCTTTCTTTCTTGCAACGCAGTGGGTGTTTATCAATTTGTTGAAAACTTTCTTTAAATGTGTGTTTTCAGTATTTTAGTGGAATAGGCGAATGCGAATACATTCCCACTTTAATGCAAATTACTGCAGCAATATGTATAAGTTAAGGTATAGAATGTATGTATTTGTGAGCTTAAAGTTAAAGGAAATGGTTACGTAACCGAACAACAACAAGAACAAGGTAATACAATTTATTTAAAATACGCATCTTATATTACCACTTTGAGAATGACAAATTTTAAGTTGTAGCCTGCATATTTTATTCAGAAAATCAGCTAGCTGTCAACAACAAAACTATTTTATTGAATTTCTAAATAAGTTTTTAAATACATATCGCTATCTTAATATATAAAGGCTCTAACTTATCTATTTTTTTCAAATCGTTTAGGTATTTATCATATTTTGATAATATAAGACTTGTTTTTATTGTATTGTATTTCGATAGTTAATAAATAAATAAATAAAAAAAAAATATAAAAAAAACATCTCAGTAATCGATATAAGCAAAAAAACTGTTACTCCCTGAATAGTAAAGCAAACATTGACATTGGACCTGGCTTCAAACCCTGGTCAAAGCAAGTCAATCAACATCATTAATATATCTAATGTACATTAGTGTCGCATTGTAGTAATTATTGTTGGACTGTTTAAGTGATGGAGGCATAGCACTGACCACTAAAAGTTGTTACGACAGCGATTGATACATAGCCAAGCTATTGTACATATCAGCCTCCTTCGTCGGTTAGCAGAATCGTCGACGAAGTAAAACAATTAATAAAATGCCTGCTCATACAGCTTAAGAAATTTAGTGCGTCCAATTGACATCAGAGGCAGTCTTAAATCAGATTCTACATTTTAAATATATATCTTCTCTACCCTATAGCCTTCCCTTAGTTCTGGCACAATTTATTGCATAAGTAAGGGTCATCTGGTCCTACAACAAAAAAAAAAAAACTTATGGCCTTTCTAAATTAAGGTAATGACATGTACGAGGGCGGTTCGGAAACTTCTTAGCCTATCAATGAAAGAGAATAGTTAGTTTTTCAAAAATATTTTTATTTTTCAATATAATCTCCTGAAACTTCAATACACTTAGTTCAACGCTTTTCTAGCAATTCTATCCCTTGATTAAAATAGTTTTCCTCAAGGTCTTCAAAATAGTGGTTTACAACTGTAATTGCATCTTCATTTGAGGTAAAACGCTTGCCAGCAAGGAATTTTTTTAGATTTGGGAACAGGTAAAAGTCACTGGGATCTAAATCAGGAGAATAAGGTGGGTAGTCAAGCAACTCGTACTTTAATTCGTTGATTTTAGCCATTGTGCGCTGGTGCGTTGTCTTGATGAAAAATAATTTTTTTGTATTGTAAGCCAGGACGTTTTTTTTATTTATTTATTTATTTATTTTATTCAACATAATCAAAAAGCCTTATATAGGCCGAAACCAGATTACAAGATTAATCCAAAGTAGACATTATAAAAATACATAAAAAGAAAATATAAAAGAAAAGGTTTAATGCTTAATATCTAAAACTTAACCTATAAGATATACATAACTAAATTAATAGCCAATTATATATACATAGTTATAGTTTCCCAGCACAGATGAGGTTTCGTAAATGCATCAAAAAGGTCAATAAAAAGCGAACAATGATAACACATTATTAGATCAGTTCCATTAAACGACTGGTAAAGCTGTTAACGGACTTACAAAAGGTTCTTTCATTATACGGAATAACCGTATTCCATAACCGAGCAACTCTCACATGAAATGATCTTTGCATAATGAGTCTACTGAAATTTGGAGTTCTAAGTGAGCATGTTCTTGAAGACCTTAAGAAAACAAATCTAGACGCAAGATATGATGGTGAATTATACTTAGCTGTTCTATAAAAAAATGTCAGTAACCTAACTCTAACGAAATCTTCAAATTTACAATTTAAGAAATCCTTTACATACTCAGATACGTGTTGGTGAGATCGAAGGTGATAAATATACCGAATAATGGTATTAAAACACTTTTTTATTCTATAAAAATTATGATCACTCGTCAAGGAATAGACCTCCAAACCATATAACACTAAAGGCATGAGTAATGCGTGCGCAATATTCTTCCTAATTTCTATAGGAAAATGGTAGCAAGTGTTATAAATTCTCCTTAATTTAAATATGACCCTACGAGTCACAAAACCAATGTGATGCTGAAAAGTTATCTTATGATCAATGTAGATTCCTAAAACTTTCAAATAAGATACAAAACATAACCTTTCTCCATTTACAATAATTTCGGGAGATCTTTGTGAGTCTGCATCTCCAAGAAGCATCGCTCTTGATTTTTGCGCATTCAGTATAACAAAGTTTTCCCTACACCAACTCTCAACACCTCTCAGATTCGCATTAAAGTTAATTTCCAAGTCATCAACAGACCTTGCAGCCAATATCATCTGAAGATCATCAGCATAAAGATAGCATTTTAATCCTGACATTTTAGAT
This sequence comes from Lypha dubia, assembly GCA_947311025.1. NCBI lineage: Eukaryota > Metazoa > Arthropoda > Insecta > Diptera > Tachinidae > Lypha > Lypha dubia. Next base: position 56,712,036 of record OX371260.1, on the reverse strand, counting down.
AACAAATCGTTTATATATAACAGAAATAACTGAGGGCCAAGGACAGAACCCTGAGGTACACCTCTGCAAATATTTCTCACTGCAGAAACATTATCACCGTTCTGTATATACTGCGACCTGCCTCTTACAAAGCTGTCAATTAGACTACAAGCCGTGGAAGAAAAATTATATAAAGTAAAAAATTTGTTAAGCAAAACTTCATGCGATATAGACTCAAAAGCCCTACTAAAATCAAGGCTTACTAGGGAAACTAGATTTCTCTGATCAACATCAGCCCTCACTCCTTCCATCATGTCCAAAACTAGCGCAGTAGTACTATGGCGTTTCCGAAAACCAGATTGGAACTCGGATAAAAATTTCCTATTTGCTACATATTGAGAAACTTGCTCATTGATCAGAACTTCCAATACCTTCGAACAAACCGACACTATACTAATAGGCCTGTAGTCCGAACATGCAGCAGGATTTTTTACTTTGGGAACCAAAGTTATTCTAGAGCGTTTCCAAATGTCAGGATACCTGGATGTGGTTAATATTGAATTAAATGTGTCAGATGCACTGAAATACCAGGAAAAACTTTTTTTATAAATACAACAGAAATACCATCAGGGCCTGCACATTTAGATTTAATGCTCATAAGAGCATTTAGAACTTCATCTCTGCATACATTCCTAAAAGCAAACCTGCCTTCAAAAACATTTTCTTCTAGTTTATATAGCACAGTGGGTGGATTAGCTGGTGGTGGCATTGTAAAGAATTCAATAAATTCGTTAACTTCAATACTATGCCTCGTGTAGCCATTTTCTCCAATAACTCCCACTCTATTTAATTCCCTCCACATCTGACTACCACTACATCTAGAGAAAAAATGCTTACAGTATCTTGCGCGACATTTCCTTATAGTAGACTTAAGTTTGTTACGATACCTGCAGAAGGTTCTCCATGTAGTAGGATTTCTTGTCTCCATAAATGCCCTATATGCAAGGCTTCTTCTTTCCATTGCTATTTTAACCTCTGTGCAGTTCATCCACCCATTGTTGCTCCTGATTTTAATAGTCTTTTTCGGCACAAATTCATTATACAAAGATAAGATCTTCTGAGTAAAAAATTGGACTTGAAAGTTTGTGTCAGTTGAATTATAAATAGGACTAAAGTCCTCCATTGCTAATCTTTCTAAACATTGTTCTACATTGAAGCTATTGTAATCTCGTATCAACATGAAGTCTGGCCTTTTCAAAAAGCTTGCATCATATGAAATATAGATAGCAGCATGGTATGAATTAAGTGCTGGTATTTGAAACTGTCCCTTACCAAGTACTGAGTCTATTTTCGAAACTAAGAAATAATCAATTAAAGAATAGCTATCCCATTGGGAGTTGTAATGCGTTGGGATGCTGTTATGAACCAAGCTTAAATTTGAAGATGTAGAAAAATATCTCATCAAGTTATTCGCATCATAAAGATTTATATTAAAATCCCCCATTAATACTACATCATCATACCTAGCAGATAAATCCAAAATAACTTCTTCACAAGCCATGATGCGTCCATAAGGTAAATATAATACACCTACGAGAATAAATTTATTTACTCCTGCAGAAATTTCAATAAAAATACCTTCATAATTACTTTCGTCACTAATGTTCAGTACAACTTTTGACTGAATAGAATTCTTTACGTAAATACACACTCCACCTCCATTTCTCAATTGTCTATCGTTTCTATGCAAATAATACCCATGAAGCGAGACTGCATTGTCCAAAACATAGGGCTTAAGCCACGTCTCAGATATACCGATGATGTCAAAATAACTATCTTCAAATATACATTTTAACTCATCTAATTTACCAGAAGATGCTCTAGGAACTATACTTTGAGCATTGAGGTGAATAATATTTAAATTATGTGAGTTAACATTTAAGTTTGTTATGATATCATTGTTCACTACATCCCCAAGGTTATGAGCCATTTTTGATACAAAGAACACTCAACCTCATCCGCGCTAAAGGAAACAACTTATACCTAAAATATATAACTAAAGCGTTTTATAATAAAATCATTTATTACAATTCATTTATACGCCATCCATAAAAGATCAAATATTTTCATATGAAAACAAAATTTTAAATTTTTCTTCACAATCTCTTTGTTCAACAAATGAACTAAGTAAAATAATCAACAAGTTGAAAACAGCTGGATATGCATCAAAAACTTAATATAAAAGACCAAGCAAAAATGAAACGGGAAAAAAGGGAAAAAAACATCAGCAGCACTCAAAGTTACGCCTCAAATAGTCTCCACTTTTGATTTGAACAGCTCCCGAAGATTTTCAATATTTAATACTTTTGTACTACCATCAAGCAAAAAAACACTTGCTTCTGGCACCACTTTATTAGAAACTCTAAATTTAGCTATGTACTTGCCCTTTAGTAATTTACGACACATATATGTTAGCTTGGAAGCAATGGGGGAAAGATTATCATTCAGATATATTCTTGACTCAATATCTGTCCGCAGAACATCACTAAGTTTTAATGATCGAACACTGAAGTATTTCTTCATGACTAAATCTCTCATATACACGCTGTTGAACTTAACTTTTACTGCTTTCTTCTGCCTTATATATGTGCAAACGTTAACATCGCTATGATTTATTACAATTCCCAGAATTTCTCCAATCTTAAAAACAGCGTTATGCAACTCCAAGACCGACAGCTTATTAGGCAAACCACTAATCAGTATATCAGATCTATACAGAAGATGATTGATTTGCATACGAAGATTTAAGTTATCTTCCTCCAATTCTTTAAATTTCGACGTAACAAACTCCTCCGTTGCTTTTATCTTCAAAGTAAAATCAGCTTTAATGCTTTTGAGGTTTAACATGACATCTTCCTCAACTACTTTAGAAAGATGCTTTATACTTGCTTCCAGTTCGTCCAATTTCTTTGCTAAAGCATCACCCTTAGCTCCGCTGCTGGAATCATTCACACATGGAAAACATTTAAAAAAAGCAGCTCCTTTACTTTTTACTATACATTCAATAGCATCATCTGATAAATTGGCATTCTGCTGTTGTGCACAATTTATATGGAAGTAGTTGCTACATTGTCCACATCGCAAGAATTTAGCATTCGTTTGCTTCTGCTTGCAATAATAGCACTGATGAGCTTGGGGAGCCATTTTAATATTATTTTATTTCTTTATGTTACCTTATGCAACTGTGACTTTACTTTAACAAATCACTTTTGACAAAAATCACTACTATGCATTAATACGTAATTTTGATCAAATGTATTTACTCCTTGTTTCTTTTAAGTATGAATATGTATGTATATTGCTTTATATGTACTTGCTTTCTTGTGATTACAGTTGTTAATTAGTAAACGCAGCGGTTTTTTATTTACTGTTTATAATTATCAAAATCCATCAATCTTGTTTCAGTTGCTTGAGAATTGATTATTAGACGAATATAAGAGAAATTTATTGTTGTGCTTTTCCCAATGTATTCTCAATGACAATATTGCATTCTTTGTTATAGTTTTATAAGATTTAATTTTCACTAAATATCAATAATTCAGAAGCATTTATAAATAACTTTTACTTAATAACTTGTATTCATATTTAATTAATAATTTATTCTTTATTTAGAAAAATTTAAAAGAATTTTTTTTTTAAACATTTTTTGTTTTTGATATTTTACGGACGACGAAACAAAACACGTCTACTCTCGTGCCATGCTTATTTATTTTTTTTTTTTTTTTTTTTTTTTTTTTTTTTTCTCGATTTTGTACATTTAATTGATCCAAAAGGTTGCAATAGTACTCTGAATTTATTGTTTTACCCTTTTGCATTGAAGTCAATCAATAAAATACCTTTGAAGTCCCAAAAAACCGTTGCCATAACCTTACCAGCCGATTGAATTGTTTTTGCCTTCTTTGGGGCACTTCCTCTAGCTTCAGTCCATTGTTTGGATTGTTCTTTTGTCTCTGGAGTATAGTGGTGGATCCATATCTAATCAACAGTTATGAAACGACGTTTAAAATCCATTTTATTTTGCTTAAAACGATCCAAACAAGCTTGAGAAATGTTCATTCTTATGCGTTTTTGGTCGACTGTTAACAAATGCCGGCACCCATCTTGCAGAAAGCTTTTTCATCTGTAGTTCTTCATGCAAAATTAAATGGACTCGATCATTTAGGATGCCCATGATATTAGCTATTTCACGCACTTTTATTCGTTGATCATTTAATACCATATCATGCACTTTGGCTACAATTTCTGTTGTTGTTGCTGTTTTTGGACGTCCACTACGTGGGTTATCTTCAATGCTTGTACGACCAACCAATTTTTTACTGTTGCATATGAAGGAGCACTTTCACCTAACACATTCACCATATCATTATGAATTTCTTGTCCCGATAAACCTTTTTTATGTAAATATTTAATGACACCACGCATTTCTAATTTTTCCATTGTAAAAAAATCGCGGATGCGTCTTTTGTGAACACCTGTTTCTATATGAAGGAGTTGCCAGATCGAAACAAAATTTAACATGTGTTCATAGCAGAGATGGAAATTTCCAAAACACTTAACTTTCTGTTTATACCGCGCTTTTTGTGCTAGGCTAAGAAGTTTCCGAACCGCCCTCGTATGTATGTATGTATTTTCGGATGTTTGTAGTTATTTGGGTTTGAATGGTTTATCAAATGATTTCATTTTATTTTTCTAACGCAAATTATGATGGTTTTCAAGTACATAATATGAATAAAAGCCTTTACCAATTTTAGTTGAGATGAATTCAATTGTAATTTTTAAGAAATGTTTTTCTGTTACACAAGTCAGAGATATCCTGGAAAAAATATATAAAGTGAAACTACTCATAAAAAATTTTAAAATCTCTCGTTTTCTTTATTAAATTTTAATTTGTATTGCTAATTTTTCGACCTTTTTTATGGAAGTTATTTATATTTGATTGATTAGCTTGAGGTAAATTTTTTTATAAAAAACGTTATAAAATTTATTTATCGATATTTCGCTACTCCTTTGTGTAGCTTCTTCAGGATTAAACAACAAAACTGGATAACAACAATATTTTTAAACAAATTAATGAATCAAAAAATTATTCGCTTTCATAATTTTTTAATTCATATTTTAGATCTTAAATATAAGAATTACTATTCACTCTACCATTTTTGAACTTCCCTTATACCGAAATTAAGATTTAAAATTTTTAAGCGCCCATACACTTTAATTCTTTTTGGTACCAGAATCAGTTGTTAGACCCTTATCAATTTTTTGTTTTTGTTGTACCTACAGTGTTTTTAAAAATAAGTACCTATTTTTCAAGAACTTTCTTGGCTGAAAGTTTTTTAAATTAAAATTGAGATCAGAGAAAATAAATTACTTTGTTATATTTTCACTTGGTAGATACTGCATGTGTGTTTGTACATAATTAATATTCAGCATAGGTATGTAAGTAAAATTCAATGTGTATTTTGTACATAATCATGAAAAAAAAGAACGATAAATTTTTAGCAGAAACTGTAGATATATAAAAATAATTAAAATATTTACCCACATACATGCATGCATATATGCATATACAGAGGTATAAATACATTCCATTGTGCACACGTTTTATATTTACGAAAAAAAAAAACAAATAAAATATTTTGTAGATATGGCCAAAATATATAAACTGAAAGCAACAGCTTGCTTGTACCAGCCAGACCAATCAGTAGGTTATTGCCTTATTCACGTATTTTAGCCGTTCGTTTATATATTTGTTTTGTTATATTTCTCTCTGTAGTATTTATATATTCTACACTAACCCAATTTATTTATAACGTCATGTGTGTGTTAAATTTTTTTAAGCCACTTTATATTTTTATTTTGAAAATTTTTAGTCTGTGGCATTTTTTCCGTTTCGTATTTTTTATTCTTTTGTTTGCATTTCAAACAAAACAAGAATCTCTATCAACATGTTTTTATTAAGTATTGTTAAGTATTTGTGTCAACAGATTCTACTGTCGTTTTTCTATTTCACTGTCTTTTCTATTCATTAATGGGAAATGTTTGTTTTTGTTTTTTTTTTTTGCATTAAAAATGTGCTCTGTACGTACAACTTGAAATTGAATTGAGTTTGAAGTGAAAAGAATACGGCGGATATAATTTATTAGTTATGAATGAATGCATAAATTTAGTTTCAATAGAACTAAGTAGATTACTTTTTAACACGTTTTAAGCCACAAAATAAATTCACGGCTTTAAGAACTAGTTTATTGGCCAAGCAAGTGATTTGAATGTGTTTCTTTGGAAGTTTTATTTTTGATTTTAGAAATTTTATACGACTAGTGAAAAAATTTACAAAATCATGGGATATTGATCGTACTAAAATGACTGCATAGGTATTATAAGAAAAGATTTTGTTATTTTATATTCAAGAATTTAAGATGGATCGAAATACATTAACTCTTAACATCTGTTTCTTTCAAGGTTAACAACAAAAATTGTTTTAAATGATAGACATTTTATCAAAATCATTGAAGCGCAAAAACTAAGTATTCTACATTTTTTATATGAATTTTCAAAAAACTGAATTTATAAAAAAATAATTATTGTATTTTAATTTCCAGGGATGACACCAAGGTCAACTGTATACCATATTTATTGATTCTCAAAATTGGAGGGCACAAGTGTACGATTATAAAAAAGGGGAAAAAATATTAGGGCGGAGTAAAAGTATACAAATTTTAGATGAACTTTCAGATTATCAACCAGTTTAAGTATTATAAAACTAATCCTCAAACTCGTAACTTATCGCCCATATCTGTCTGCGGACACAAATGATAATCACCCTTATCGTGAATAAGAAGTGAAATTTTTTTCACGTGAAATTTTAATTCCACTCGAAGGGAAAAATGGTATCGTGAATCTCCCGTGAAAAATTATTCCCGCTATCCGTTCTTAGTGAATGTAACAAAGGGAAGAAGATTAAAAAATTAAAAAATCATAGAACTTTTTGTTCAAAAATATACACGGACATATTTATTTTAAAGAAAACTTCAAAAATCAAAGTTAAATATTCAGCGTTGGAGCTTTAGTTTGGTTGCTCCATTTGTTTATTGCATTCTATCTTTTATGTGGTAAAATAATTCGGCTACTTTTTGGAAAGCCAACAAAACGAAAAAATGCCAACAATTTAAAGCATCACAAATCTGCAGGCAATCGGCCTGTTTTTTTTTTTTTTGCAGTTTGTTGAGGAATACATCAGTTTGTGCCTTATTATCAGATCTTTTCATTAAAATAAACTTTTTAAGCTTTAATATTCGAATTATAAGAAGAAATACATATAATTTCTGTTCTATTCCCCATCAAAAATAAGGCGAAAATATCAATGTGAGAAGTGAAAAAATCCCGATTGAAATATTTATTCACTATAGGGGGAATTTTTTTCACTGAACTTTCTTCACGTTGTTATTTTGGACTGAATAAAATTTTTTCATGCGAGTTTTTCACGATTGCAAATACGTGAAAAGTGAAAAAATTTCATGTGGAAAATTATTCACGGTAGGGGTGAATATTTTTTGCTTCATGAATTGGCTAAATTCATATCGCTCCTTAATTGCAACATAGTCATATCTCAAATGATATATGAAATATGACTATGTTGCAATAAAGGAGCGATATATATTGTGGATACCCAGAAAGTGCAACAAATAACTTTCAGGCTACAAAATTTCGGATTTTAATACAGGAAAATTGGAATTAATAATAAAAAAACTTTTAGCATTCCAATTTAATGGACATACAGCCTGTATTGAAATTCGAACGAAAGGTAATGCGAAGTACTAAAAAATTTTTGGGGTTTCAATTTCAATTCATATGTACTTTCAAAAAATTGAAAAAAATATATGTATAGGGTAAGTGTACCAGTAGTCGGCAGTTTAAGGCTTTTGCTTTTTTTAAATCTACCGCCTTTGCACGTGTGAATAAGCTGTTGGATTGGTAGCTATTTAATACAAATCATTAATTTGTATTGTTTTAGATCAATTATGTTAAATTTAAATATTTTTATACTAAAATTGAGAAATTTACAGATTTTGTAAAAAAGAGCACATTTGCCTATAGTCGGCACCAATTTTCCACTTTTCGGCATGTTATGATCCTATTGTCGGCATATCATATTTTAGTGAAGAAAACAATACATTGAGATAGAAATCATACTGTTATTGATATAAAATAAATTAGCAACGCTTCTACATTTGTTATGAAATCATGCAGGAACAAAGGATTAATTCATATTCGACCAAAAATTAAAAATATTAATACTAAATATATTTTTGTACATTTCACTCCTTGGAATTCATTGTTTGTACTTAACTGATATATTAAAGGTAAAAGCTAGATATCTTATATTTGTGCATTCGAGGCGTCTAATTCTATTAAAAAATATAGGAAGGTACTTTCTAATTACATAACGTCATCGTTTTGCATATTTTTGAATTCGGTGCATTTAAGGTGATACCACTGAGTCAGGTATCACACCCAACATTTCTTAGCTGATCATCTTCAGTATCCGAATCCAACACTTCAAATTAAGTGCTACATTTTTGCTTTTGCTTTGGTATTTTAAATTTGACTGGCTTGATTCCTTTTTCTTTTTTGGCTCTCCAGTTTTCGATCCTTCAGCCTTCAGCTTTAGCGAAGTTTCTTTCAATTTTTTTCATCCGTATATGGATCCTACATGCAAGAGCACTGGGGGCCATAATTTTGCTTTTAATTGTAAGGACGGTGATTGCTTTGGGAAGTAAAAATGATTTTCGAACAATGTTGATATCGATGATTCCGGGTTTTTAATTAGCTTTGTGTAGCTAATACTTTTAGTCAAATTACATGTTGGAGAAGGGCTAATAGGGTCACATTATAAGGGAGGTACAAATTGAAGAACTAAGTGAGAGGCGTTCGGCTGGCAATTGTAAGGTTGGAGAGGAGCACGAAATGTTTAGCTTTGCTTTGTTTTTGAAGAAGTTGGTGTTGAACAAAAGAGAACCGGTGATATTGTTAGTATGCCCTCCATTTCCAAAACTCTTTCGTCATTAAATATATGTCCCTGACTGCTCTGTAACGTTGCCTAAAATTTAGATATTTTAAATGTTTTCTCCAATCTCGAGCGAATCTCTTCAATAGCTACATTTTAATCAATCCCTATTTCAAGTAAACTACGGCTCATGAGGTTGATAATCTAAATGTCTTTATCATAATCCGTTTCTCTGAACATTTTAACATTTTTAAGACCGTTTGCTATTTCTGCTAACGATTAATAACACATTTAGTATAATCCGCACTATCAGGGTTAAATAGGTAAAGGCCACACTTTTGAAACCCGTTCTTAGTCGTTTCTTCCATTTTAAAATCCGAAAGAACCGCATGAAGAAGCGGATAAACAGAATGGTGTAAACATTGCAGTATCCCTTTGGTGACAGTACTTTTCCAGTTTTGGGACACATGGAAACGATCGCTTAAAAATGGTGTGGCTCGTTTGTCTTTATTAATAATTTCTTGAACTGTGTTCAGAAAATCGTCCATTTTAGTTGGAAAATCACATTTCACCAAATCATTACACCATTTTTCTTAACAATTTTCTTCAGCATTCCATAGAATGGTTTGTGGGCCGAATCTTCGAGGACCCTCAAGAACGCGAACATGTAACATGTCTTGTGAAGTTGAACGTGGAACACCATATTTACCACTGGACCCTAATATGGAAATGCCGCCTACCCTTCTTTCAGTCAGTGCATCTTGTAGAGACTGTTCCGAATATTTTTCTTTTGGTATTAATTTTTTAATTCAAATTATATCTGAGACTAGTTAGTATAAAACTCAACATATTTTTGGCATTATAATTAAACAAACCCAGTACAAAAAAACACTGCCGACATTAGGATAGCTATTGTCCTGTAGTCGGCAGGTTGAAAATAACTAATTCGAAACTATGCCGACTACTAGGTAAACTTGTTTTAAACTCAATTTTTATATATACAATGGTTTGCAAATTGACGAATAAACAATTTTCTCAAATTTGAGTTAAATCGGAAAACTAACAATTTTTTTGTTCCTAATGCCGGCATCCCTTAATATATCGGAAAAATGCAATTTTTTTTTTAAATTTACACTGTAATACTATTATTTGAGCAGATTTCAGCCTTTTAAAACCTTTTCCGATTAAAATTTGCTAAAATTGACGTTTTTACATGCCTTACAAAGTCGGCTTAGCCACTAAATTTTTACTAAGAAATAAGCACTACCACACGTGTTGTAAGAGAGTCACTTACTAAAGCCAACGGACTCAATAAACTATGCAAATATGCTCAGTTTTGTTTTCTCATATATAATTCTGGGAGTATTTGTGAAGCTTATGTATTCTTACTTTAATATATTATCACTGTTATTCTTAGTTATTTGAGTTTAAATTTGAAAACTGCCGACTACTGGGACATGCCGAACTTAGGAGCACTTACCCTATCTATTAAACAAAACTTTGTTCATTTTTTTAGAATCGACAAATATATGTATGTAAGTATATACTACATTAATTTTTCGACTTAAATGGTAATAAAGTGTAAGGCATATAAATTTAAAGAATGCTGAAGAAACAAAACTTAAACTTTTGGAATTAAAAAAAAAAAAATATTTCTTCTTGTGCCTTCAATTTGCTGTATCAAATAACCAATATACCGCATTATTAGAAGCTTCCAAATACTATGACTTCATTGATTATTTTTACCTTCATTTTAAAAATATACCAACCATTAAATAATAAAAAAAAATTAATTAAAATTTATCGTATTTTAAATTTTACTTGTACACATACATCTATTCAATCTGAGTATCGTATTATACACATTAATTATTTTTTTTACATGTTAAACTTCCTTTATTATTAAGTTAATAAAAAAATAAATATAAATGAAATAAAATTCCACACCGCAGAAATACTGGTACACGATCATTGTCATTGCACAAATTACACCCAAGAAAATATTTTTCAATGTTAGTGTGATTATGAATAATTTTAAAAATGAATTTTGAGAAATGAAAATACAATTCTCGCTTTATGATTTACATACATATTTGTCAATTTGCCGTACAGTCATAATATTTCGTAGAGAAAAAAAAGCAATCCATAAGTTATCCAAGAATTTTTTACTAATTTTCAAATTCTAGCTAATTTTATGGGCTTTTCCTCTGATTTTCTTATAAGACATACATATGTTAGAAAATACCTCATAAGTTCATTACATATTCTGTTATGAAACATATACATTGATAATAAAAGTAAATTTTTTCTAATGTAAAAACATATTTATTTAAAAAAAATTTCTTATAAAACATTTGTTTATATTTATTTTATGTAATTTTTGTAGGTGTTTTGTAAAGGAGTAGCTAATATTGTGCAATGTAGTCAATAAGGAATTCAATTTTACAATCTCAATAATCCAATGAAAAGAGTAAAAATAGTTTCCAATTAATGAATACCTGAATTATTAAAAGCAACTGTGATTATCTTTAGCCTCCAAAAGCTTGCCAGTAATTCCAAAACCAAAAAATAAAGCTCATTCAAACATGACTGCATTTACTTGGTTGCTTGTGTTGGCTATTTTTTTTTTTTTTTTTGTTAAAAATTAATTAAATAATAACAAAGAAAAAACAATATGAACCAAAAAGTCTCATGGTAAACTGGGTTAAATTTAGCTCCAAAGATAAAACTGCGATAAAAAAAATGGTACGAAAAGTCAGGCACGCATGTTCCATTAATATGTACATAAATATGTAATAAACATTAAGAAAACAAATGTATATACATACTAGTGATGTCACGAATATCAATTTTTATTATTCGCTAACACGAATACGAATATTTTAAACAGTATTCGCCGAATACGAATACGAATATTATTTATAAGGTTTAGAGCCACGTAATATTTGAAATTTTATTTGAAAACTTCCCTCCCTTTGCGTCAGTAACAATAAATTGAAAAAAAGTGTCACACTACTTTAGGTATTTAACATTATTATGGACATTGAGATGCTGAATTTGAATACCACTACTGAACATTTTAAATTATTTTACCTACATACATACATACTTTGAAATTTCGTTTTTTACTCTGTTTACACTTTTAATTAGTAATTCAGTGTTATTTAGGAGATAATATTTTCGCAGATTGCACAGCCACCTGTGTCGGTGGAATTTCACATATTAAATTTTAGTTCTTCCATTTTCGTAGTCCAACATTCCTCTACTGAGAATTGATTACTAACTTAACATGATATGAATTTACATATACGACTTTAACTTTTAAATTATAGTTACGAAATATAATTTTCGTTTGTTTTTTAAGAAGATTATTATCTTGCGTCAAAGATAAAGGGCTTTCTTTCTTTAAATAAAAACTATTATAAATTAACATATTTTTGTACATTTTATGTACTTTTTTAAACTTTTTGTATGATTTTTTGTTTTTGGGAAAATGTATGTGAAAACTATTCGAGAGATATTCGCTTGAATTTGGCGAATACGAATACGAATATCTTGAAATAGTCGAATAATCGAATACGAATATTCGTAACATCACTAATACATACAAATTACAAGATACAGTACATGTTTTTATCGCATTTCGTCTTCTCTTGAATTAAAAAAATTAGCTCAAAAACCATGAAACTTTCATTGCCTTAAACAAGTTTTTGGAAAATAATTTTAATTGTAAATCTCACTACATGCATAAATACGCACATTTTAACAATATTATCAAGGTCGATATTTGTCATTTATGACTCAAAAGTTCTGTAGATAAGTAGTGCAAAACGCTTCAGTGACGTTTTTAAGAATGTCAATTTTAACTTTGTATCAATTTTTGTTTGTTTTTTTAAGGTCATGTGTTATCAAACTGCTGCTATCAGCAGAGAGAGAGGGAAAGATAGAGAGAGAGAGATACCTATTAAATAAAAAAACTAATTATAAATATGTATGTATGTATGTATACTCATACATCTGGTTGTCGTTGATATTTATCAACAGTTTAACAATTATTATATGAAAAAAAATTTTTAACGAATTCAATTGCTATATGTACATACTTATATACTTTTGAATTTACAAATTTTTTATAAGTATGTAATTTTTCTTTAACTGTAAATTTTCTTTAATTGAATATGAAAAAAATTAAAAGAACTAATGGAGCTCCTTTAAAATCTTTGTGGCGTTATATGTACATACATACATGTGTATGTAGGATGTGTCTATAATTATGCTCTAATAACATAAATATTGAAAAATTTTGTTTGCGACGAAAAATATAAGCAGTTTAATTTTATTTTTGGTTTACAGTTCAACAAAATCGTAAAAATTTCAAATTGAGAGGTATGTAGGTATAAATTGTTTTAACTAATAAATTTTATCTCTGATTCATACATATACAGTGTTACCGTTGTGCCCCTAAAGGGGCACTTTGCACCTTTTCTGACTGCTTATCCCCTTTTTCGACCCCTTTAATTTAAATCCCCTTTTGAAGATTACCAAAATTTACCAATAATTGTGTAGGAAAATTTTGTCAAGACTTAATATTAACGATAAAAGACTGTGTGTATTTAGATCCAGTTTTTATCAAATCTGTTGAGGACGTTAACTACTTTGAAATTGTTTCTGTTTTTAGTGATATAATTAGTGAACCAGACGAATTAGTATATGACTTCAAGCTATTAGAAAGCAAAGAGAATGTCAAAAGCTATGAAGCATTTTTAAAAATATCTAAGCCTGAAACCTTTTGGCATGAAATAGGATATTTAAAAAACTGTTTGGACGACAAATTATATCCAAACTTGTATAAATTTGCGTCATAGTAGTGCTTCTGCTGAACGTGTTTTTTTTTAAGTTAGCATTACTAAAAAATAATTAACAAATATACTGAAAGTAGACACTTGTCAGTCCATGCTATCCGCCTTAAATTTGTTTCAAAGTTACTTGGAAGATTGAATTCCTAGTGATGAACTTATTAAAAAATACAGAAGTGAATTTTTCAAAAAAATAGGTGTTGAGTGCAAAACTATAAGACTATACATGTATTTTAATTTGCTTATACCTTTTAATTTAATAATGAGATGTATAGAAAATTTACACAATTGTGTTTCTCTTGCAAATCGTATGTTTCATTTGTTATCAACAATAAATGCTTTTCCTCTAAGAAAATAAATTTATGTATCTGTGTCTTATCCTTCAGAAAACTTAGGTACGTTTATATTGTTACCATGAACTACTATATTTTATTTTTCGTAGCTATATATTTTCGAATTTTATATTTATTTTTGTTTTAAATTTATGTACATACCATATGAGAAATTTATTTTCTCTTGCTTGTTTTTCGTATATGTACATAAGTACATGTATTTTATCAAAATACTTTTAATAAAAATGTTTGTTAACCTTTGTTTTTAAAAGTTAAACGTATATATTTGCTTTAGGTTTTCTTGTTTTTGAAGATGGCCCTTTTCATAGAAATCCCCCTTTTGAGCCCCTTTTTTTGGAAAATCCCCTTTTTGTGCCTCTTTTGATAATTGCCAACGGTAATGCTGTACAGATAGTGTGCCAGGAACTGTGGGAAGACAATGTTCGTTTGGCGGGGAAAAAATCATCATAAACGGGTATATAATTTTTTTTAGTAGTGACAGAGACGTTCTCTCATTCACTGTTCAAAGTAAATAACAGGGACGATGAACGAAAGGAAAGACCAACCTAGTGTGTTCCATTAATCTTTCGGTGCGGTCGGAACAATTCCGCAAAAGGAATGCCAAACTCTAATATTTTGGTCACAAAATCATCAAATATATGATGAAATCACCATTCTGGCAACATTGCAGAGTTGCCATTTTGGTGCTTTTCGGGTATTTTTTGGTACTTTTTTACTTAAGCAATACCAGAAATTTTGCTAAATACCCGCTTTTGGAAAGCGGGTCTTTATAGTGCTTTTAACAATTTCTCACAGTGCTTTTAGGTGCGTTTTAAATAATCAAAATTTTTTAAATTGAAGCATTTTCCTACTACTCTTTAAATACAAGTAACATTGTTTTAACCAACTGCGTATTTTTTGCATCTTTATTTTGATAAGTACTCGAAAACTGTTAAGAGTTTGAATTCTAGAATTTCTCAAGCATCTTTTTTTTTTAAATTCGTGCAGAAAATTTTATGATTTATTTGTTTAGCAATGATTTTTACTTTTAATATACATACATATCCGTTGATTAGTTTGTTGTGCAAATTTAAGCAAGAAAGTGCCTTGTTTATAATAAAGCTGAACAGTAATTAAAAGTAAGTTCTGCGTTAATTTTATATGTATGTATGTATGTATGTGTTAAAGTACATCATCTAGCAATGGCTTTCCTTTAGATGGAAAAACAAATATATAGAAAACCTTGGGAGAATGATTCAGCTTTCAAAATGTGGCTTAGATCAGCAAAAGGTGAACTAAAAGCATATTGCATTTGTTGTAATTGTGAAATAAATTCACGATAAAACGATTTACCACGACAAAGTCGCACAAAAATAATGAAAGTTTTTCATTGCAGCCAAGGCCGTCTTTTGATCCACCAGACCCAAAACAAAATTAGGTTAGTGCTTTTGTACCCGATATTTGTTTAATTTTTACCCTTTTTACCCTATTTCCATGGGCTCATAGTCAGCGTTGTCAACTTTGAAATTTCAAAAGGCTAATGGCATGATATCATATTTGCAATGGGATAAAACATTTTGTACAATGTAGGTTATTGATGTCGTTTGTAGCTAAATGGGCTTAAAGCTGCAATGTGTTTCCGTGCTCCAGCATTCCGAACAAGGTTGGATATTTAGGCGTGATATCGCATTTGCAATAAAAACATCTTGCTTTTGTGTCATTATTTGCTCAAGGCCGAATCCATTGCTTAAACTCAGATTGTGATTCCCAAATCTTTTTGTATTTCGCTTATGATATCCTTTTTTAGACTCCATTATTGACACTAACTTTAAATATTTCTTTTAGTAAATAGAAATTTTATTAATTTTAGTGTCACAACACTTTATATAAACTCATTTTTTATGCATTTTATAAAAATCGAACAATGATCGCTAGTCTCGAGAATACTTTGTTTTTGCTAAGCTCTTTAACAAACTTGACAGCAACTTTTACGACAACAAACAATTATTTACTCTGAAAATCTAAAGGGGACAACAAATTTCTTATAATGAAATGTTACAAATTATCTATAACAACAAGACAGTTTAACGGTTTTTGTGTATGTGTTTTGGTACCTCTTAAGGCCGTGCCGCACTATCCTACACAGTCGCGCGATTTGCAAAATATGACATGTGTGCTAAAAATGTATGGTAGTGTGGACTAAAAATGCAACTGTGTGACAGATTTTTTGGCAAGTTGTGCGATTTGTAAAATTTTATGAAAATTTTCATAAAATGATAGTTTTCATGCGATCAGAGGAGTATTTATTGTCAACCAGATGTTTTGGCATCAGATTTGTATGATAGTGTGGCACCTACAACACCATTTTGAAACGATTTTTTAAAGTCGGTCAGATTTTTGCAAGATTTTCCTGTGAATGAATCGTACGATTGTGTAGGATAGTGAAGCACGGCCTTTAAACATCATTAATGGTTGCTATTATTATGGTCTGTAAAATTGAATGTAAAAATTGTACACAATTGAATGAAATGGTATTGAAACAGTTGTATTTTTTGTCCAAAATTCTTTTTTCTCATACTAAAAAAATTGTGTTTAATATGCTTTGCAGCCACCCAAAATTAAAAAAAAAACGCACCAAAATTAAAAAAAAAGCGCACCACGCACCAAATCAGATATTTTTCGCACAAAACATTTAGAAAAGCACCAAAAAAGGTGCGAAACGCACCAAGTTGACAACACTGCTCATAGTGCTTTTGATGTTGCCAGAGTTGGTATCACTGCATCGTTGTATGCAACATATACACATTTACATATATAGTATAGATGATCAAAAGTAAAAATGAATGATGAAACAGAACACGTCCGCAACTTGAAGCAATAACGACTCTCAGAGAAAAAATGCCCAGAATTGAAGCGTCGGCTTCAACTTCATTCACATTTCCAATTTTTATACACAAGTCTTGTTTTTGTACATTGATTACTGCAAATTTTATATGAAATCATGTTTATGCACTTCTGCAATCAATTTTTCGACAATATTACTCATATTATTTACAAATTTAGAAAATTATAATTATATTGCTCTTTCAATTGTTTTTTTGATTTTCTTTTGTTCTTATTTTTCTTTGGTTTTGTTTACAAATTGTATGAAATATAATAAAAGTGTGGTAGCATTGTTGAGAGAATTTTACTCTGAGAGTGAGAGCATAAGCAAAGTCGCTGGCAAAATAAAATAGATTCTATCTCACGACTGCTTTCAGCCGCGTCTTTTATATGCCAAATTGTATGAAGAAAAACGTCAAGCCCCAGTTCTGTTTCATCATTGAGATGTATTAGCGCTCGCTCTCGCAACCCTAACTCCCAGCAAACATATTGGCAAACACCTAAAACAAATTCATAATGATATGAATAAAAATGTCTTTTCAAAACGTTTTCATTTCCAGCCTTAAATATTTTGTAGTATAAAAGGCATTGAATGTTATGAAAAGCATCATTTATCATAAAATACCGTTCACATCTCATTTCGTAGACGTGTAGCTTTCATTTTTTTACTTTGTTTTTTGTGTGTTCAATTGTAATTGAATGGTGTGTGTTTACTGTGCTTTGTTCAACAAAAACCAACAACAATGCTTAATAAATTCCTGAAAAAAATGACGAAACTAGACGCATGTGTTTTCGTCGCTTGCTCAACGATGAATGATGCTGGGAACATAATTGGGACGAACGACGAATTTTTCGTTGCGAATATTCGTCGTCAAAAATAGAACACATGCATTCATATGAAAGTGAACACAGCACCGACGTCGACGAAATTCGTCGTACGTGACGAATTCTCAGATAGATTTATTTCTATTTCATACGCCAACGAACGACGAAGAAATTAGTACAGCGTTACCATGTTTGTCTTAGTTTTAAAATATATTAGTAAATAATGTTAATTTTTACTTTAATAAGTTCTTCTTTTTATGATATAGAGCATTTTCGTTAAATATACATAATTATTAATGAGGAAATTTGTTTTTAATGGTTTTTTTTAATGTTTAATTTTACAAAGGAATTATTTTTTTTATACGGTAACACTATCGTTGTTATGTTTGTATGTACATATATAAACAAACATAAAACAAATTTGTAATAAAAAATACACACAATTTTTTGGATTAATATGACATCAGTTTTTTGTTCGTCCCAGTTGTGCGCCACTCGACGAATTTACGCAACGAACTTTTGCCAACGAATTCGTCGTGCTAGACGAAATTCGGCGTTCGTCCCAATTGTGTTCCCAGCATGAATGAGTTCTTAAAAGAGCGTAACAAATGTGTATGAAATTTTTCCAAACAATTGTTGTATGGGCTGAACCAAGGTATATTAATTATCAGGTAGTCGCATTAGCTAAAATTAACATCAGCTGATTGATTTTTTGTTGTCAAAACTTTGTTGTGTTTTTATAAAAATATTGTGAAATTTTTTTTTATATAATTAAAAAAAAAAAAAAAAATTTTTTAAAATTTAATTAAAATTAAAAATATCAATTACAATGCGTGTATGTAGTGTCTGCAAAAAAAAATTGCAAAGGGGGAAGGAAAGTTGTTCCAAGTACCCAAAGAAAAGCGCCTGAGAAGTAAATGGAGCGAAATTTGTTTCAGGAATTTCACACCAACTTCTCTTCTCGTAGCTCTCACTTTTTGCCATCAAGCATTTTACATGCTTGAAAAAAGGTAAAGTCTAATCGTGAATTGTGCATTTGCATCTTTAACATTTTCCGTTGCTCCAACAACAGCATTTACAATACGTTCAATATTGTGTAGTTACAAAATATCCTGGAAAGGAGGATACATAGACTTTCTTTAAATTTTACTAAGAATTTTTCGATACATGCATGTATATATTTTTGTTTTATTACCTTTCCTGTAAAAACATCCTTCTCCAATGCCTCTACTACTGGTCATTTTTACGTATAAATATATGTATGTGCAGTATTCTCTTATGATCTAATTCCACTTTTCGGTGCAGTTTAATTATCATAACTCCAGTCTTAAGCAAATGCATTTGCAAAGAGAGGAAATTGTTTCCTAGTACCCAAATAAAAGACACATCCTGATTTTATACATACATCTATCACCACCTTTTTGTTTTATGGATTGTAAAAAATTTTAACTTATATTTTTATTTTATGCAATTGTTTTTTTTTAATTTAATTTTTGTTTTGTTTACACATCACATTTTGACAACA
The DNA here is from genome assembly GCA_947311025.1 of Lypha dubia. NCBI lineage: Eukaryota > Metazoa > Arthropoda > Insecta > Diptera > Tachinidae > Lypha > Lypha dubia. The sequence goes on along the minus strand of OX371260.1, from coordinate 56,692,572 downwards.
GCCAAGTTTCTACTCTAACAAAATGCCTGTTGTTTTTGTGATGTTGTATTTGTTTTAGGGACAAGACTACCTTATTTAATATACCTTGGGCTGAACATCATTGATATATACTCGTATCATAGCTGCCAGATTTTTTGAGGTAATATCGTCATATTTTTGGGCAAAAATCGTCATTATCGTCAATATAGCTTATTGAAATCGTCATAAAAACGTCAAATGAAAAAACCGCTTTTTTACTAACAAAACATATTTTATCAGAGGCAAAATATAACAAAACTTTTAAATAAACAAATCTTATTAAAAAAAACAGCATTCTTTAAATACGGAGATCAAATACTTCAATTAGAATTCACAATAAAACCACATGTAAATAGATTGGATGTTTTTCACTACTTTGAAATATACATATATGTACATTGTATGGAAAAAATTCAATCCTTAAGTTATTTTTTTTTTCCAATGTAGTAAAATATGCATTTTAAATATCATTTTTGGAAACATTTTTTTCTAAAAATGTATAAAAACTACAACAAAATTTATACAATAAAAATTTTTAAAGAAAATGTGTACATTGTACATATACATACATATGTATGTTTACAACTCTACTGTAATTCAGTTGAAATTTTTGAAATCGCTATTATCGATTACAACTCAACCTGTCAAAAATGTAAAAGTTGAAATTATTTCGTATTACAACTTTTTTTTTGGTATTATCGATTACAACTCAGTGTTAGTGAGGTTGTCTAAAATGCCACGAAATTACAACTGCTGAGTAGCAGTTGTCAAAAAAAAAATCTTAAGCAAATAAAATGGAGAGAGGGTAAGTCAAGTTTTTTTTTTAAATGCCTTACATGAATTTATTAACCATTGATAAGTTATTTATAGATAAAATAGAGTATAACGAGAAAACAGAGGGTTTTGCTCTTCTTCAATCATTTTTGTTATTATCCGTTTGCACAAACATATAGCTCGAAGATATTTAATACTTCTTTAATCATACACATATTGTAGGATGTGCCAATACAACGTTAACATCATTTCCACAACTTTTTTGATACATAACTGCCGTCAGCAAGGAACCTATGAGTTTTACATAGTGTTATTATGTGAGGTATACCCGTACCTCGCACAGTCTTCTGGAAATGTTCCTTCAGCTCATTATAAAATCATATTAAATATACAGTTAAAAAGCCATTCAATTATAACTTAATTTTTTTCTTACATAGCATCGGGAAGTTCCAAGGGATTGGAGTGATTACGAAGATTTTTTTGTATGCCCAACTCATCAATTTTAGCATCATCACTTTCTTCAGAGTCAAAAAAATCATAAGAGATATCCATTTTTTTCACTTAGTACAATTTTATAATTTATTAAACAAAACAAAAAGCTCACTTTAACAAGAAACCATTTTTTTTTTGTTTTTGCCTCAAAAAATACCATAAACTGCTTTATCAACTGTCAAATCGTTGCTTTTGAGGCTGGCAACATCAATACAACTTCAACTAGAATGAGTTGTAATTCATAATATCACAAATGAGTTAAGTTGTTTTAAAGTTGAGTTGTTTCAATTTCAACTCAACTTGGTTGAGTTGTAAACCGTAATAGGGGCATATGTTTACCTGGCTAAATATTATTTGCTGAAGAATGTGTTAAAACTAGGACTTTTGCTGTAAATTTAGTCAAAACCGGAAACAAAAGACTAGAATTTGTTAATTTTTTGAGCTAATAAGACCTAAAATTTCCATGTAAATAAAAACTAAATTTTTGTTTACAGTTTTGTCCCGACGTTTCGTCGATTATTTGTCGACTTCTTCTGGGGATTCGTCTATTTAATAAAAAAAAACATCACATTATTACAAAATTCATTAATAAATTACATTAAAACTTACAAATTTTGATATTATTACATTAAAAAATTATAAATAATTTAACATGTAACATGCAACAAAAAACACGAATATAATAATAAAAGCACATCCTAGCTTAATATCACAGATTAATTAATGGCTACTTTATAGCTTGAGTTTATGTTTTTTGTGTCCTCTTTCAAGTTCATGGTTTTACTTATTTGTTGTTGTATGTATAAGCTTTCCTTCTGTTTTGCTATGTCAATTCGATGTTCTGCCATTCTTGTTCCTACTGCTCTCTTTGTTGTGCCAATGTATATTTGATCACATGTTTGCTCTCCTTTTCCTTTACACTTGATTTCATAAACGACATTGTTAAGTTGTTGTTTGTCGATTGGTGTTTTTATTTTTATGAATATTGCGCTTAAAGTTTTGTTTGCTTTGTACGCAAAGCTGATATTTTCCCCGGGATGTATTGTACACTGTAAAATTTATTTTTTTTCTGTTTTCTGTTCTAAGATTTTCGTTTTTGTTTATTATACGTCTTGTTGTTTCCTCTATTAGATTTTTAATTAAATTTTTTGGAAAACTGTTTTGTTGTAATGTTTCGTAGATATTCTTTATGTTTTTGTTGTGAAATTGAGTATCACTTATTTTTAAAATTCTTTCAATGAAATTCTTTGCGTGTTTATTATCTGGGATCGAGGTTGTGTTGCATTGAAATTCATTAATCTGCCTGATGCCGTTGATTTAGCATACCAGTCAAAAATGACCCTATCTTCTTTCCTATGTAGTTTTGTATCTAAATACGCAATTTCCTTATCTTTTTCAATTTCAATTGTAAACTTTATTTTGGGGTAATGTTTATTAAATGTGTTTAGGATTTCATCCTGATCGTCCTTGTTAATGACCGCAAAGATGTCATCTACATACATACTTGGTTATGTATTTGATGTGAATATTCTTATTTTTCAATTCCATAATGGCATCGTCAAGTAAACTGTCCAGAACTATATCTGCTATGGTGGGTGAGAGAAGGTTGCCTATTGGCATTCCAAAAATTTGATTGTAAATTTTTTTGTCATAAACAAAATAATTATTATCTGTTAAACAGAATTTTAAAATTTCCAAAAATTTTTCCCTGGTTATATTGGTCACTTGATTTATTGTGTTCCATTTCGCCATGATAGAAGATAAGATAAGACTAGAAACCCTAGTTTGCATCTCTGATATTTTTTTCCAAAAATCCAATAGCTATATGTATATGTTTTTATCAGGACAATAATTTTAATTTTCTGAACTCAATTTCTAGCCCTTGGCTTTCACTTTCTTCAACAAAATAGGAAAATTCTTTTATATTTCAGAAAACAAATTTTTTTCTACATTAATAATATTAATTTTCATTTGCATTTATTTGTGCGTCTTTCAATTCGTCTCTGACAAATATTCCTAAATAAATGTCTTCAAAATTTTAAAAATAGTTTTTTTTTATAATCAGTTAAATAAAAGTTTTTAGTATTAAGCAAACTAGTTTTTAAAAAGTTGCTCATTACAATTTTCAGCAGTTCAAGGTTGCTTTACTAGTACATATAAATGTTGCAAACTTGAATTATTTAAAATCGTCAAAATGAGGGTATAAATCACAGGGTAACCAGAGATGACACGAGACGGAAGATTTTGCATACTGATTTGTATACACTCATACAATTCTTCGTTTTCGTTTTTTTCTTTGTGCTGTCTTTGTATCCAAATTAAAATTATAAATCACAAAACTAATAAAATATCCATATATTTCTATAATTTACATTAAAAATTTTATTAATTAATTAATTTAAGTTGGTTTTCACTCATCGTTTGTATTTTATTACTATATACATCTGCAAAATATCAGAATTTATCAAGTATGTATGTATGCATGTGTGTATGTAAGCAAAAAATCACCACCATTTGGCAAATTTACAGAATATATGTACGTATGTATATAAATTTAATATGTATACAGAGTATATGTATAAGCACACACTAAATTGTTTTATCACTTTATTTTGGAATTATATGCCGTAAATACTTAATATTATCACATTTTATTAAATTTAAGCGTGCTTTTATGTAGCATTTTCCACTAAAAACTTAACTTTTTTTTGCTTTTCGTTTTGTTTACTTTCATAACAAACACACTAATGTTTTCTCTTTTTCACGAAGCTTACTTATGACAAATAAAATATGATCGAAGTCCAATTTTTTTTGTTTTTGTCATCTCTGTTTACCCTGTGGTTTAAATCGTCCCATCGTCACCATGTCATTTTTAGGACCCAAAATCGTCAAAATGACGATAAATCGTCAAATCTGGCAGCTATGACTCGTATACGTACATATATTTACAGTTAAATTTATTTTTAAAAATTATTTGTTTTTTGGTCTTAGGCCGTCAGATCAGCCACAAATCCCAGACAGGAGCAACCCCGTCGAAACAGTGGGATTAACTATAATCACGAGAGATCATAATCTTAAATCATCACACAACCTTATTAATAGGGTAGAACGTCAGTTCGTACCCTACTAAAGACAAATAATTCATGGTAAAGTAAACTTTACGTATATAAAAACATATAAACTAAATGGGAATTAATATCATATAACAAAATAGGTATAACCAAACACAAATAATTGTTGAAAACAAAACAGAGATTATAAGAGCAAAAAAATATTTAACCAAACAGACTGATAACAAAAACATAAGGAAATAGTTTTGCATAAAATACCAGGGATGGAAGTCATGGCACAATTGTTTTTATTTTTTCTAAACTCTATAAATTATTGATATCGTATTACTATCCCATCTTATATAATAAAATTTTAAGATTCACTTTCGTTTATTACAACAATATTCATTTTGGCGCTAATCTCTTTTATATTTTGTTGCTGAAGGGTGAATGAATGCAGTTTCTATGCTTGAAATAATTCAATAAATTGTGGTTTTGAGCGGAATCAATCTTCTGATTCATGCAAAATCTATAAGAAAACTATAAATGTCTTAAAAGCTACTTCAAATATTAATAATTATTTAAGACACAGTTAAGAAAATTTTCACTAAGTTTTACAATTGATACCAAATCCAAAACCTATTTTCCATCCCTGCTACACACTACATACCAAATGATTTCACAATACCTATGATCAGCACCACAGAGCGGTTGAATGAAATTTTTTTATGATTTATTCCAGTGATGGAAAAATGAAAAATTGAGATGGTACTGTCCGACAACAAAAAGAGTACTTTGTGGTACTTTTTGTGAAACATATATTTTTATTCAAAAATAAAATTAATAATCCATTTTATAATAAAAAATATTAAATGAAGAAAATAATGCAGCTTAGTTGGCATAGTTTTTCAACCAGGTTCAACCCCGCATTAGCAGAATAAAACCAATACATGTACATAAAAAAACAAATGTGTGCAAAATACACTAATACACACATATATGTATATTTTTACAATTTTATGCCATATTATTTAGTCTCGTGTGTTTTCGAAAGAACAAAAGTTATGCGAACTAAAAATTAATCTCGTGTAAATTGGACCAATAACATTAAAGGTGAGTTTACATGGTAGTACAAAGTATAACACTTTGTGGAATCAAAATATTATGAAATTCTCTTTGTGTATAAGAAGAGAGAACAAAAGTCTGTTGCAGGTATTTTTTATGTTTGCACGGATAATATTAATAAAATCAAAAGTCTGCGCTACGAAATAGCTGGTGGTTACAGTTCTACAATATTTACAAAAACAACATGAATTTGTTTTAGTTGTTTTTGTAAATATTGTATAGAAATGATGCCACCTTCAATATATACTCTTAAAGCTGCCAATGTTTGCTTAAAAAGACATCTCTGATAAAATGAGTACACGTACGTTTCTAAAATGGTTTAGAAAATAAACATTTACCGAACGCTTGTCAGATTTTTCATCCGTATTCTCTCCTACTCATAACAATTTGCGTTTACATGATAAGATTTTTTTTAATTTTTGACATACCGCGATATACATGTATTACCATGTAAAGAGGCCTTAAAGGGCACTATACATTCGCAAAATCACATCAAGCATTTAAAGTTGTAACAGTAAAAATTTGTTTGTATGTGTGGCACCGACGACGCTTGATGAAAAATCAAAAAATTTAGATATTGGGTATGCTTGATATCAAGCATACGTACACGCGCTTGATGTCAATGACAGTGTATAGTGCCCTTAACAACTTTTGCAAAAAACACACACTCAAAACAACATGAATAACGAATTTGTGCATTCCATTCTTGTTTTGAAGCCAATATTGTCAATGATTATGAAAATAACACAGATTTCTAAACAGGGAAAAAGCCAAACAAAAAGTAGTACTAAATTTGACGTGGGGGTACTGTGGTATTTTTGTTGTGAAAAAGTACTGAAAATAGTACAAAAGTACTGCATTTTCCATCACTGATTTATTCATAGAGAGATGTGTATCTCTTCGATACACGCGTGAATAAGAAAACGTGCAAAAATACGTATTCAATACGCAATTCAGTTATTTTCTTCTGTAAATTTTATTTATTTATAAATATACATATACAAATGCATGCTTAATATACTTTTTGGAAATAAACTTTAAAAAGTAGAAATAAATCAACGTTGCTTGGAAATAGTTACGTTCTAAAGTTATTGTTTCGAAAATTTCGAAAATGGTTTTATTTCTTTATCACTTAAAAATTGTTTTTAAATTGGATCTAAATAATTGAACATATTATTTTTTTAATTACTCCGAATGTCTATAGATTTTGCTAGGCTTTGCTCTTGAAATTAACGTGCACATCTTTACTTTTACAGCTAATGATCTGAACAAGACAATAGCTAGAATTTTAATTTGTTTGCTTCGTTTGTGGTAGACTGGATTCTCTGCTAACTTATGCGCGCCTTGGTTGTCAATTTTCAGAATTACTGGTTTGCCTTTGGAATATCCTAGCTCCATTAAAAAATTCCGCAAGTAAACTGCTTCTTTTGCAGCATCAGATGCGGCCATACATATACTCTGCCTCAGTACTACTAAGCGCCACAGAGTTTTGCTTTCTGGATTCCCACGATACTAAGCCGTTACCCACAAATAATGCAAATCCTGTGTATGATTTACAATCAGAAGCATCGCCGCCCCAGTCCGCGTCTACGTAGCCTGTTACGGATACATCTTCTGCTAGTTTGTATACCAACTTATATTCAGTTGTACCTGCTAAGTAACGTAACACGGGCTTAACCGCTTGTAGATGTTCTTGATGAGGATCTGAATTGCGTTGAGCTAATTTTGAAATCGAAAGTAAAATATCTGGCCGTGTTGTTATTGCCAAATACATTAAAGTACCAATCATTGATTGATAATGCTGCTTGTCAACTTTCTCACAATCATCTGTACACTGCACCTGGTATCCTGCATCTAGTGGAACCGAAACGGTTTTGCAATTATCCATACCAAATCGCTTTAACATATCTTTGATATATTGAGTTTGACTTAATCGTATTGCTCCTGTTTCTCCACAACCGATCTATTTCTATTCCTAAAAAGTGACATAAAGTTCCTTTATCAGAAACATCAAATTCTTCACATATTTGTTTCTTTACGTCTAAGACAATTGATTTTTCCTTGCACCCAATAATTATGTCGTCCACGTATACCGCAATTAATACTAAATTGCCATTACGATCAGTCTGATAGAGGCATGTATCGCCATCACTTTGCTTAAAGCCAAACTTTTTCAAAACACCATCGAGTTTGACATTCCATTCCCTGCCTGACTGTTTCAGCCCATATAATGCCTTATTAAGCCGTAAAACTTTGTTCGGGTAATCTCTATTTTCCATGCACTGTGGCTGACGCATATAAACCTCATCGTGTAATTCGCTATTAAGATATGCGGTACTTACGTCAATGTGATGAAGGTGCATTTTCCATTCTACCGCCAATGCCAATAATGTACGTATAGTAGAGTACCGGATTACTGGGGAAAAAGTTTCTGTGTAGTCAATTCCGTATCGTTGACCGCATCCTTTAGCCACCAACCGCGCCTTGTAACGCTCAACCTCACCTTGTTTATTTATCTTCAGTGAAAATACCCATTTACAAGATATTGCCTTATAACCTTGAGGCAAATCTACTAGTGACCAAGTTTCATTTTTATCAAGTGCAGAAATTTCCACCTGCATAGCCTCCAACCATGCGTCACTGTCGGAACTTTTAATTGCCTGTTCCACACTTTGAGGAATATTAATCTGCACTGCACTATTTAGTTCATTAAACTGTTTACGTGGTCTTCCAGGTTTGTTGCTGCGTATAATTTTTGGCCTTCCTCTTCCAATTCGTTTTGGATGTGTATCTTTTTGCTGGTTATTTTGACTATTGCTTTCTTGTTGTTCTATTTCTTCATTTTGATTTACCACATCTTCATCCGCTGTATCAAATTCTTCTTCTGGATCTGTATTATTGTTATTTACATGTTCGGTATGTCGCAATACAAATGTGGGTTTATTATTTTCATTTTCAACACATATTGTTAAATAGTCCTCTGGTCCTTGTTGTTGTCGATCATCATCATGATTGTTGTTGTTGAAAAATTTGTTTTCGTCAAACAAAACATCTCTAAGTTCAACCACTTTCTGAGTTCTTTTATTAAAAAGTCTATATGCTTTTGCTACTGTTGAATAGCCGACAAAAATAAACTGTTCTCCTTTTGGCTCGAATTTTGATTTCTTGGTTTTATTCAGTGCTACTGCGTACGAACCAAATATTCGAAGATGTTTAACACTGGGCTTCCTACCACACCAAACCTCAAATGGCGTTTTATTGTCGCTTTGTAGAATTTTTGTTGGACACCTATTACGAATGTACGCTGCAGTACTAACAGCCTCTGCCCACAAGCTTTGATGCAGACTAGAATAAAATAACATAGAACGACTCATCTCCACAAGTGTTCGATTGCAACGTTCAGCTACACCATTCTGTTGGGGTGTGTACGGTACGGTAAGTTGCCGCTGTATACCTCGTTGCTCTAAATATTTTTCAAATTCTGTATTTATGTATTCCCCTCCGTTGTCTGTACGTAGTGTTTTGATTTTGCGGCCTGTTTCATTTTCAACCTGAGACTTGAACACTTTAAACTTCAGTAAAGCTTCACTCTTTGCCTTCATGAAAAATACGTCAACTTTTCTCGATTTGTCATCGATAAAAGTGATGAAATATCTTGCTCCACCAACTGATTTAGTTCTAAATGGGCCACATACGTCGGAATGTACTAATTCCAATAATTCTGTTGATACATGTTCACTTTCCTTTGGAAATGGCAATGAATGAATTTTACACATCATACAGGTCTTACAATTATTTTTATTCTTGTCACTAATATGTATGCCAGTAACCATACCCTTTTTCGATAAATCAATTAAGCTTTTGTAATTTAAGTGACCAAACCTGCTGTGCCAAACCTCATCTGTTGTGTCATTCAAAGCAAATGCTTTTTCCATAGAATTTTGCACAACGAACAAGTTGTTCACTCTGTTGGCCACAAATATAACAGTACCATCTAATCTTCTAACAATTGCCTTACGAGCCTGAAATTTTATTGTCAGACCTCTGTCTACTATTCTGCTGACTGAGATAAAGTTTCCCTGTAGCTCAGGAGAAAATAGTACATTTTGAAAAGTCAAATCAAAATTTTCATGTCGAAAGTAAACATCGCCTTTTCCGGTAGCTGTTATATATTTGTTCCCAGCTAACGCTATTTGCTCCTGATGCTCCTCAAAACGCACAAACATTTTTCTGTCGTTACACATGTGAGAGGTTGCTCCGCTGTCGACATATGTACCACGCGCTCTGTTTTCCTTTCGGATCGGCTATACTTGTTGTTTTTTCTTTTTGTCACATAGATTGGCAAAATGACCAGCTACTCCACAAATATAACGCTTACCTTTGAAAGGTTTCTTGCTGCTGCTGTTCTGTTTCTTTTTCTGTTTGTGTAAAGAACGAACATTAAAAGCTTGTTGGCTACACGATTCTTCTTCTGGATTTTCCTTACGACGCTCAGCATCCTCAAGAATTTTTTGTTTCAGAAAACTTAATTCCGGCATAGTATCTCGCGTCTCCATTGCAATGACGAAGTTTTCGTATTCTTTAGATAGGCTGGATAACAACATTATTACGAGCAGTTCTTCCTGTATTTCTATACCTGTTTCGGCAAGTTTTTCCGTGATTTCTGCAAATGTTTTCAAATGTTCCAATACATTACCACCTTCAGACATTTTTAGGCTAAGCAGACGCTTATAAAGAGACACCTTCTATATCGGACCGTTTGGTTGATACGTATTTACCAATTTTTGCCACGCTTCTGCTGACGTTTTGGCATTTTTAATATACCCCAACTGCGTTGGCTTTACACACAATATAATAGAAGCAAGCGCCTTCTCATCATCGGAGTCCCACTTTGCCTTAGCCTCTGCAGTTTCTGCTGATTCCCTTCTGGTAACACCACAGACCATACGCCAAAAACCACTATGAACAAGAACGCTTTTCATCTGTACAGACCAACTTTCCAAGTTGATGTCATCCAACTTTTCGATTTGAAAAAAGTTGCTCATTCTTGTACTGTTTATGCTTTGTAATATTAACTGATTATTTCACGGTTACGCTCCTGGGCCCATAACCTGTTTATTTTAATTGTTTATTTAATTAAAATTGTGAAATACAAAAAGTTTAATTTAATAATTAATTTACAAAAAGCACAAAAACGTCTTTTCAGTTCTAAGTTTTTAAAAAGGAATGAAAAATATTGATATAAAAATCAATTCAATATTGACTTATAATTCTAAGCCAAAACAATATAGAAACATACACGTTGAATATGGTTGCCATCTATCTTCAACACATATGTTGAACACTAAACTGCATGGCATACATATATAACGTGCCTTTCTGACAAGGTGGTGTAATTTTTTAAAATTATCAGAATAATTTATAATATAAATTCTTGATAGCGAATTGTAAAACAAACTTAAAATTCTGATTTCAATTGTTCAATAAATACCTATTATGACTAAAGTTATTTTAGTACTATTTTTATACAACAATTGCAAAAAAACATATACAAAAATTGTTAAATTAAGCCATATTTATATTCCTGACACATATTTACAAAATATATTCAAGACCACACAGTGCACATACTTTTGTTATATTTCCTGTGCAATAATAATATAGTAAAAGAGGAAAAAAAATTATGTATGTCTATAAATATTTTAAATAATTTTAAAGCAATCTTTAAATAGTCGCTAATGGCTTGAGATATTGCTACTAGTATGTATGTATGTATGTATGTATATGCTGTAGGGAAAAATTGAATGATTAATTTTACTTAAAATGTTTATTGCATATATATTTCTTCTTTCATTTTATTTTTCAATACCAAAACATAAGCACGAAAAGAAATTGTTTTAAAATTATACTCTTCAGGTTAAAATTAATATTTTCAAAATACTTGTTTTTTTTTATTTATATTTAGCGAAAACTGGAAACGGAAATTAAAATTGAAATTAAAAAGAAAAGACAAAAACACTTTCACACAACATAATTTTTAACTTGCTGTGATGGACAACAAAAGCGCATGTGAACTAACTGACATTCATCTGACAGAAAAAAAACACGCAAATAATAAAATATAAAAAAAAGTATTCAACACAAGAAAATAAAATAAAATGCTAAATATGTTAAACCAAATTGTAAAGCATCAGCGTCAGACTTTCATTCTTTCACTTTGCAAAATCTCAAAAGAGTTGAGCGATAAAAGTTTTTCAAATTAAGAATTGAAAAGCAATTCATTAATAACACTGTGATAGTCGAAAAAATTAACTTCGATGAATCCTTTTCGAACTATTAGGGGGAGTCCCCTGACACTTCCAAATGTACTTTCGCACTCAGGGGACTCGCCCTAATAGTTCGAAAAGGATTCATCGAAGTTCATTTTTTTTTTCGGGTCAAAAACTATCACAGTGTAATTAGTATGTAAGTATGAAATAGGACGAATATCGGATACACCTACATATATATGTACATATGTATATATGAATGTGTGCATATATATATATCACTTGGTGAAGGATATATAAGAATCAGAGCATATAGCTTTCTTAATTGTTTTATTTCAAATATGTTACAGAATCAATTATTAAGAAAAAAATAATACAAGCAATTTAGGTTTCTGCAATACTGACACAGCGAAAAAAAGGTTTTAACATATCCATTTCATTATATTTACCATAATGCCACTATTTCATGCCAGATTTCTTATCACTTTTACTTTTATTCGCAGAAATATAAAATTAAACTTCCAATAATATGCAGTCCCATATTTTTTTGTAATTAAATAAATGTTTGTGTTTTACCACTACATACAAAACATATTGTTGTTTAAGCAACTATTGTTGAAATTTTCATTATCACAATATTTCTATTGATTAAAGCAAGCATTTCACAATAGCAATTGAACTACTTATGTAAATTGGTGAAACTAACAAATCTTGTTAGCTAAAGTATCCATAAAAAAGTGGTTGCAGAACCACCACTCCAAAAATGTTGTTGTTTAATCCAACCAATTTTAGTTGTTAATTTAACTATTATTAAATGTAAACTGTCGTTGAAATTTATTCAAAGTGACAAATCTCCTTAGTTAAAGTATTTACAGAAATTTTTACAAATTAAATAGTAATTTTTACCAATTTAAATTTCAGTTCACCATATGAAATTTATTAATGCAATTGTGTTCCAGAATAAAACTGGGCAACAACTTAAAATAATGAAACCATTTTCCATGGATTGTTTTATTATATTTTTTATTTTTTTTTTTGAGCCAAACCAAATTAAACATAAATCTCTTGACAGCTGTCAAAATGCCAGTCAGTTTAAAATGTGTTGGCAACTTAAAGTTCTATACATTTATAAAAAACACACCTTTAGTAGTATAAAAAGTGAACTTTAAGACTTTTAAATTTGGCTTTAAACATAACTGTATGAATGTAAAAATCCCAAATACAAATTTTGAAATCTTTAGGAATTTAAGTGCTAAATATAATGAAAATTTACTGATATACTAACATAATAAATTTTATATCACACGAAGGGTTTGCTTCGAAAATTTTACGCCATAATTTTCTTTTGTACTGATTGGTTTCATAAAAATTTCAATCTCAAATTTCTTCAAATTTAGGGATCTTACTTAAACAAAGGTTTTAACTTTTTGCCTCATGATTGTAATTTTTAATATCTTCAAACTCATATTTAAGTTTATTTTTGGAATTGACCTGGTATTTTTACTTCTGTCCGATTTTTAATTTTCCGGTTATAAAGAACGGAGACATTTTTACGCCTATTAAAATAAAAAATAATGTTCCAGAAATTGCTTAGTCGCCGAATTTATGGCATTTCTTATTGTTAATTTTCTCAGATTCACAAAAATAAGAACTTCAAACTGAAATAAAATTTCTAGAGAAAATTCTATGCAATAGACTAAAAAAAATTTAAACTTGCCATCATCAATTTAAACATTTTGGTAGTGATTTTTCCTCATCAAAAAGGTATTTAACAGCAGGCACTATGAGTTTAGGAAATAGTCAAATGAAAGAAAATTTTAAGGCAATAATAATAATATAATATAAATTTTTTTATGCTTATCTTGTGGTGAGTAAAAGCAGCAAACAATTAACTGAAACAAAATTATTATTTTTAGCTCTAATGGTTACAAATAAGTTTTTAAAAGGGCAAAAGGCTAAAGATATCTTTCTATTAAGTAGGAGTATTTTTCTTTTTTTTTTGGGTAACACCTGCACACAGATATGCATTAGGGGATTCAATTTTATGGACTATTCAATACTTCTGCTAATGACTCAATTAGACCCTGTAGAGTATGAATCTTTTACTGTAGACCAATGACTTAATAATACTTAGGTGCTGTTTCCACATGACGAAAAAATGATATTAGTGAAATTTTTGTATTGAAATCAGATAATAAACTGAGTGCTTTTCATTCAAATTTTACACCCAATTCATTTCTTCATCTTGTGGAAACTGCACCTTTAAAATATATTTTATCAATTTAAGAAATGCCAAAAATTTTAAAAGAGTTTTTATTCGATTAATAGGCATAATTTATTCGAAAAAGATAATTTGCATTTGCCTAAACAACTGTTTGATAATGTAAATAGTATTTGATTGAACACCCTACCATGTAGTCATCTTAAAGATTTTTCAAAGATACTTGTTGAAATTAAGAAAAACAAAAACAAATTTCACTCATAAAATCAGCGGTTGAAACAACATTTTAATGATATTTTTATGCAAATTTTTTTAACTTTAACTAAAAAGCTGAAGCAAGACGCTTAACAATTTGTAATGCAACAATAAGAAGAAGAAAATTATTAACAAAAATTAAAAATGGTCAGAGGATGAATGAAATTACTCTTGCACAGTGGAGACAATGTAACACAAGATATCAAAAGAGTATCTGGTTCTTGAATAGCAAAATATAGATCGCATTCAAAAAAGAATTGGTGATCATATATTGGACATTTAAAATAGGAAAGCTAAATGTGACGGCAAGAATACAAATGTTTATACTAAAAGATATTCATAAGATTTTAGCGGGATGGCAACATTTGATTTTTATAGACTAAAAAAAAACTAAAGCTTTAACGAATGATTTGATAATAAGACTGATTTCCTTAAAGAAACTTTCTGACAAAATTTACATGACAAATTCTGCCCACTTTTAGATAAAAAATTTTGTACAATATTTAAACAAATCAACCCACTGTGCGTATCATGCTAATTTAAACAATTTATGAATGGGGTTAAGAAAAGGTTATAAATAATTTAATTTAAAGCGACTTTTTATTTGTAATAGTTTAGTTGGTGTTGAAACCTTTTTTAGTTTAATTTAACACATCAAAGTATATAGGAATAGTTTTTTAAAACAACGCTTGAACAAAGTTTTCATGATATTTATCATAAAAAATATTTTTAAAGTTGTAATAAAATATGGCTGTATAGTTGCCATTGTTTTTGAAATAATTTTTTTTTATCTAAAACCAGCTCTTGCTCTTTCGTATACTGGTGCATTTTTACTAACCTTGAATCGCCCTCTGCCAAACTACTTTTTTTTTTCGCTGGACTTCACTTACCGCAAACTAGCAGCAATTTTTTGTTAAATTGGGGGTGTTGCAATAATTCGGTGAGCCTTAAAATATTTTTCTGCTATTGCTATTAGTACTACTACTGTACTATTATAAAAATACTTTTGCTAGAATTGAATATTTTCATGAAATTAAGTTTTTTTAATGTACTTAAATAAATTTTAAAGTATTTTTATATATTTTTCTTCGATTTTTTTTTTAATTATTATTTCGAATGAATATAAAATATTTTACTTTTTGTCTAATTTTTTCGAAAAAATTTAATTTTTCGATTTATATAGTGATTCCCTCTTTAATATTAATTAGTCTCACCTAAGTTTGTACGACTTGTTCCATGTTGTGAACAAATTGCTGTCATGAAAAAAATGGTTAGTGGACATGAAATGCATAAATTTGACTTTGTAACAACAAAAAACTTTCAAAAATAAACACTTAAAACCCTTCTATGCACTTTTCCGCATCACTTTTTTAAAATCACGTTTATGAGTTGTACTTGTTAATAACAAATTAATAGAACAATTTGAACAACTTTTCTATGAATGACTACAAAAAAAATTTCAATAACAAATCTAAACATTTAAAAATCATGATTTTGTAACATTTAGTTTAGAAAATAAAAGGCTCAATTCAAATAAATATGTACATATGTATGTATGTACATATAACACGATTGATAGATACAATTGATAGTAATGAAAAAAAAAACGAAACAACTGAAGAGTTCTAAAAAAATGCGGATCATTCGATGCGTGTACTAATGGTAGCCATTCTAAAAATTTCAAACGAATTCAATATATGCAAGTCATCTTATGATGTGAAATCGAAATCAACTTAGTGATGGAACGTTTAATCGAATAGTTAGTAATAATTTTGTATTATGTTCCAATAAGCGATTAGTTTACACCGATAATAACCAACGCACAACATAATCGTCCACATTCTAGATCTAATATTTTAAATAGAGAAATTTACCAGACGTCATGCAATGAAGACTCTTTAGGGGGCAACAAAAGGACAAATTGGTTCTTTTTATACTTTTTATTTTTTTTTGTTTTAATATTTTTTCTGCTATTAAGACTCAGAGCACTCTCGTGGGTATAAAAAAAGGAAAATTTGGTACTTTTGGTACTTTTTTTTGTTTTTCGATAAACTTGGTATACACGCAGCTTATTGCCTATATTAACAGAAGCGTTCACAAAGTCACGGGTTAAAGTTATTATTATATATATTCCTATTGGCTAATCGTCTAAATATCAAATGAAATCTTGTAATTGAATAAATTTAGAGCGCATTATCTTTTGAAATATGTACGTTTTCTCTTTGCAAATATGCTTAAAGAAAAATTTCGTATTTTCCTGTTTTCAAACCCTATAAAACGGAAAACATACATGCTTAGAGAGTTGTCTTTTAGCACGTTCAAAATTATATTTAAATATTTTTAAGAGCTATAGCCTTTTCACAATAATAGGTAATAGCTATTTTATCACATTTAATGGTTGTGAAATTTGTTGTTATTATTGTTATTCTATTAGAATTTAATAATTTTTTCAGTTAGGGTTCAGTACCCTTTTATAATCTATTTTTTGTGGAGCAAAAAATACAAGGAATCTCAAGACAAATAATTCGATACATTAAAATAAAAAACATTATAATTTCATGTGCAAAAAAAAAAAATCCGAAATGACTACACTGGCTGTAAGTCTCACATACAGTGTAGCCAGGTAAATATTGTCGAATGTCCCCAAATTAAAGAGTATTGTCCCCAAAAAACCCCATTTTAAAACTGGAAATCCCCAATTTTGTCCCCAATAAATATATGTATATTAAGCATAATAAAATTTTTTTTAATTGCATTACATTCATTTATTTCAGTTAATGCATTCGTATATGCTCAATGTAACTCTTGAATTCATATGTGGAGGATTGATGATGAGAAGTGTTTAAGTAAAATAAATAATGGTGCCGGCGCTTAAAAACGCCACTGGCTGGTGTTTATCTAAGGCAGATTAAATGCCTGTATTTTAAATAAAATATGAGCCGATTTGAGGCTGAGTTAAGAGTGATGCCGATTCAAGGCAAAGTATAGATTGATTTATTTTATAAAAATTTGTTCCTTATATGCTAAAATAACAGTACCTTAAAACTACAAAAATTTCTTATTCAATAACATAATTTGTGGTATACACTAACAATGTAATGTATAATAAAAGTAGCAAAAGTTGTTGTGTAAAATAACAATTAAAATAAGGTATACTAGTTGTTGTATTTTTACATTACAGGAATTTGCTTAATTTTAGCATAGCATTGTTGTTGTGTATTGTTATTAAAGGAATTTACTTAAAACTAAGGTAACGAGGGCAGATCTAAAATTACAAATGTAATAATCAAAGTAAGATTCACTACACATAGAATATATTAAAATTCCATACACGGAATCAAATTTATTCTTTTTTCTATGCTTTCGAGTTGTAAATTTATAAATAACTCAAAATTTTCCATACTCTCAGTGAATATTTTAAGCATTTCTTTTTCTAGTACAGTTAAATAATCTAAAAAAATTTTGTTTGAACTGCTTTTGCTTCTAATTCCTTTGAACATTCTATGCCAACATCAATTTCAGCAACAACCAAATTACTTTCATTATCGTCAATTAGTACATCCATTTTGGCAATATCGAATTCAATAAATTCTGGTTTTAAAAATGTTGAACAAATTGTTATAAAAACCAACATCCTCAATACCATCGCCTTGAAAAAATCGAAATATGGAGAAGAAAAACGCCAAGATAGTTAAACATAAATATATGTATGTAAATATATGTATGAAAGAAAATGGTAAAATAAAGCAAAATTCCCAAACCCCTCCCCACGATAATCTGTCCACAAAAATCAGCTTAAATCCCCACACCTGGCGCCACTGCTCACATACAGTGAACGTTTGTTGAAGTTGAAAAATAAACTGCCTTTATAAGCTTCCCACGGGAGCTAAGAGTTTGACAACCGCCGGCTTAAGGCCGTGCTTCACTATCCTAGAAAATCGTACGATTCATTCACAGGAAAATCTTGCAAAAATCTGACCGACTTTAAAAAATCGTTTCAAAATTGAGTTCTAGGTGCCACACTATCATACAAATCTGATGCCAAAACATCTGGTTGACAATAAATACTCCTCTGATCGCATGAAAACTATCATTTTATGAAAATTTTCATAAAATTTTACAAATCGCACGACTTGCCAAAAAATCTGTCACACAGTTGCATTTTTAGTCCACACTACCATACATTTTTAGCACACATGTCATATTTGGCATATCGCGCGACTGTGTAGGATAGTGCGGCACGGCCTTTAGAGTGGCCTCTTTAAGAAAGACGTAATATTTAACCACCGTTCAGTTCTGCTTTAACATCCTGCCTTAAAGTAATTCACAGTAAAGTGTGTAAAGAATTTCGATAACAGATTCCTGTTTCGTTGTCTCTTGATATTTATGCATTCATACAATTGAAATCGTATTGTAAAGAAACACAAGTATGTGTTAAGTCATTCAATTATTTTTTTAAATCATTTATAATGACTCATCATTGCTAAAAACAAAAATTCAATAATCACAAATACCATTTTCTGAAAAAAATATTTAAAATATGTCGTAAACTAAATGAATGTTAAGAAGACAAAATAAACAAGTTTTAAAATTTAATCTTCATATTGCCATAAAAACTTAATTTGCTTATCAAATGATTGTTATTTGAAAATAGCAACACGGTTTTGTTATTGCCATTTTTAAGTATAATTAATAACTAATCGAAAAATATTTGTAAAATATTTTTAAAATTAAGAAAAAAAAAACAGAAATCGAATTTCAAAACATCTGAGAAACGTTGCAAGTTAGATAAGATGTATAAAATTGAATTCGATAGTAAGAAAGCAGCAATAAATTTTAATTAAAAGAAATAAAAACTTTTCATCCACAAAAATAGTGAAAGAAAGAAATTTAATTTGTTACTTTATGTTACGATTTCATACATATTATTTTTGCATTCATTATAAGAAGATTATATTCGATTTTAAAAATACCAATTATTTTTTTTAACAAATACAGTATTAAGAAAAATATTTGAAAGTACATAATTCGTTATACTAATAAATTTTGTTATAACAATAAGTTTCTGTATAGGCAAAATTATCTGTATTTGTGAATATTGCAACTAGTGTGGCTATTTTAGCAGAGAAAGTTGGCAATATTTTTAGCATTTTACAATTATTTGTTTAGTAATTTTTATGAATTTTGAATAAGAGTTATTAAGTTCTCAATTTTTAAGAGGAACGTTTGTAAAATTTGTTGATTTTGAATAATTTTTATTTCGCTAGAATATGTAGGAGGTAAATTATGAAAAAAACCCGCTACTAGGAGACATTTAATGAGCAATTTTCAAATTTTCAAATTATTTTAAATTCTTTGTTAGGGTAATTTAGCATTAATTTCGACTGGATTTAGCTACAACATCTTTTTCAATCTGGCCACATTAATTGTAATTTTAGATCAAAACAGGTTCTTTTCTTAAGTTTTTTGTTTTCGCTACATCTAATTATCAGTTATTCATCTCATCTGATCAAGCAAAGAACTTATAAAAAAAATTTTGTCAGCTTTGATGTTTGTTTTCACAAACATGTGCCAAAAATATAGAATTTTAAAATTACAGACCATCAATGAAAAACACGCATAATGAAGAGAGATCAAATTATTAACTCAAGATTAAGTGTTAGAATCTATTAAAGGTTAATGATCTACAAATTAGTTATTAATTAATAATTAATTAGACAGCTTTCACTTTTATATAACGGTTTAATTTGCTATTATTTAATTTTAAAAGTACTTTTGTAACAACTTTGACTTTCTTCTTTGTTTGAATATGTATAAATGTATACATTTTATATTTAACATTTCTTTGTTTCTTTTCCCAAACATAATTAACAATATTTTAGAAAATGAATAAAAGAAAGAAAGTCATTAATAAATGAATATCCGATAGTATTGAAGTTCTTATTTATACATGTATTAATTGCTAGTATGTCCAGCGATGGAGCGTAATTTAGATGAAAATATTTTTTCTTTTAAATATAAGAAACAAAGAACTCTTTTGTCTACAGTCAAATAAATTAATTTTGATAAAACAATTTAAAAAAATATTAATGGGTTTGGGTTGTTTATTTTGTAAAATTTCTATGTAAAAAAACCAAATCAGAAATTTGAAATTGGTTTTTTAAATAAATATTAGACAAATGGCATCACTCCACTTTAGTTTAAAAAACATAAAGATGTGTTACAGATTAATGAGGGTACGGACTAGGCTTGCCACCCGTACTTTATAATAAAGTATTGTACGTTTTTTTGATTAATTGTACTCTATACTTTATAGAAACAATAAAGTACACCAAAATACTTTATTTCGCATGATTTGATTTATCTACAATTCAAAAGAGATTCGGGTTATATTAGTCATTTGTTGACGTTTTTTTACAGTGACGATTCTTTCTTAAGACTATGTCATGGCAATTTGGATATTTGGATATGAAACAAGCAAAAAAATTAACCTTTTGTCTGCACCGGAACTGACCAGGGAAATTCACATGAATTTTTTATTATATATCGATAAAGCCTTAGAGTACCTGAATAAATGGTTTGATTTTAAAACTACAAACTAGTTATTTACAATTAGCAATAAAAGTTGAATTTGATAATATTGTTAGCATAAACGAAAATTTAAATCTGCAAACACTTAATATAAATATGGATGATCTTTATGGAGAAATTGCGTCATTAAACAAAATATATGATCAGATATACAGTTCTGAAGGTTTTGCGGAATTATCTACAGCAAGTAAATGGCAGCTATTATTTAATAGGACTGATGATAATTTATCAAATTTGTATAAAGTAATTTCATTTTTAATTTCTATTCCTGCCACTTCAGCATTCACAGAGAGAGTAAATGGCGAGACGAAAGAAAAAAAAGCGTCTCTGAATCTGATAAAAAATGAATTAATTATTTACTTTAATTTAAATATGATAATTATTTGGTAAAACTTGCGAAAAGCACTAAAAAATACGTTTTCAAATATAACAATAAAGAAAAATAAATTGTACTTTATTTTTATACTGTGTACTTTTTTTCCTAACCTTTAACAACCTTTAATTGCAAAAAAAAAGGTGGAAACCCTAGTACGGACCCTTACGATTTAACTACACAGTGCTCTAACACCGTTTGAATTTGTGTGTTCAC
Organism: Lypha dubia; assembly: GCA_947311025.1. Classification (NCBI taxonomy): domain Eukaryota; kingdom Metazoa; phylum Arthropoda; class Insecta; order Diptera; family Tachinidae; genus Lypha; species Lypha dubia. The sequence goes on along the minus strand of OX371260.1, from coordinate 56,671,188 downwards.
CACCAACCCCGAGCCACCACGAGGGCACCAAGTGTGACCTCAAGGGTCGCATCAGGCAAATTCTTATAAATGCACTATCCACAATCTCGATCCAACTCTCAACAGCACAAAGAGGCATCCCGTTGGCTGACCGAAGTCTAACCATCGACTATCACTGGTCGAGATTTACAATAAGTTTAAAAAAATATAGGATTTTCGATGAAGAAAAATCATTTTGAAACATTCGAAAATTCGAAAAGATTTTCTTTAGTTTAGGCCATTCGACCGAATACTACAAAAAATCAAATTTTTTTCAAGCTATCGATATGAACGTTGCCCTTCAGGACATTAAATACAAATATTAAAAACTATGACACATCCATGCATCGTTTTGTAATACAATTAAAGAAGTGTTAAAGATGAAATTAATAAAGTGTTATTCGATTTATAACAGATCAATTTGGCTTAAGTTAATATTCGATTTTTTTCCAATTCTGATCGGAATAATATTACCGTTTTTAAGTTATCGCCAGCCCTTTTTCTATTTATACTTTTTTATTTTGCCTTATGATCTTAAAGCATTCTGGAGACAACAAAATAGTGTGATCTTTTATTTAATTTTTGTTAAGAGTTTTATCCGAGAATTACAAAATGTTTGTGATAATTAATAGTAATTGTTTTAGTATGTACTATCGCTTCCAATTGATTATCAGTTACATATTCATGTCTTTGTCCAATTCTTTCATTAATTATATTAAAATAGTTGTGTACGAGTTCAAGTCATTCAAATTTCATACAGATAAACCTGACTGTACTTAACAATTACAAGAAATCCACGCACACATTCTCATCTGCATGGGTTTGATTGTTTTATATTCAAGATCTTTCTTTATCAGAAGAACTTATTTAGAATTATTAATTTAAAAACGTACCTATTTATTTTTCAAATTAAAGTCAACTTTAAAAAGTATTCAGTCCAAATTATCACTTTAATGATAAAATATTTTATAATATTTTTAAACACTCAAATAATTATTAATAAATATAAAAAAAGTATTTCTTAACTAAAAACTAAATTTTTTTATAAAAAAATTCAAGTAATTTTGCTAATACGCTGCTGCTGCTCATTAAACAACGTAAATAATAACAAAAAAAAAAAAACAACATCTTTTATAGATGGAAAAATAAAATCAATAAGAAACGGGTTAAAAACTTGTTGGCAAATAAGACAGCAAGATTTTATTATATTCTTTTTCGAATTATATAGACAAGAATTTTAACATATACTTTCAAACATACTCTTAAAGCAAAACTACGTCGCTCTTCATTCAAGAGTAGATCAAATGGGAACTATTTCTGAAAAAACGTACAAATTTAAACTTTGTTCGTGTACGTGTATCTGTTATTGTTCTGTATGTAATTGTGTATAGTTGTCTAGAATCTCGATATACATATACTAGAGTTGGTAACGTGAGTGGCTTTTCACAAACGATCATAATTAACTAATGCAGGCTTATGCAATGCAGGATCATGCTCAGTGAGTGAGATCAATTAACTGTGATCGAAGAAAGTATAAAATCACTGATACATATTTCACAGCAACATATAATATTTGCAAATCATGATTAAAATATACATGTATATGTGTTGCTCGATCACACAGGATATATGTATAAGTCAATCTAAAATTTAATAACTAAACTTTTTTACCAAAAAAAAAAAATGATTAAAAAAATTTTAAATGAGAAATCTACACGGGAAATATATTAATCAAGTCCCAATACAAACACACAGACTCCTATTAATACATGCATAAGTGTAGAAAAATAATAGAAAAAGAGGTATAAAAGAAAAGTAAGAGAACAAAAACCAATAAGAAGATCTTTGACCCAAACAACAATTTAAGCTAAAAAGAGATATTTCTTCTTTGTAATGAAATATTCTGTATTATCAAGAAAAAATACTATGTATGATATAAATACTATAATTCTATAGTAGATCATTATCATTAAATTTTCTTGTTATAAAAAAACATCAACAAAGAGAGTTGCGTAAATGTGTGAGCTTTTTTTATTAATTTTCTTATTTATTGGCATATTCTTATTGTTAAATAGCAAAAAACGTAAAACACAGAAAGCAAATAACAGGCCTTGGTTAAATTTTCATAAATTCTTATTTGTCGTTTATATAGAGGAAACTTTTATATTGACACATTATATTGAAGCACAAAGCCAACAGTTAGTTGAGCATAACTAAAGTCAAATTTAACAGTAAAATCCAGTTTAAACTAAAATGGCAAACGAAGCAATATTAACAGAATTTTAAAAGTTGCACAGTGGGGTGATTAAATAACACTGCACGATAAATTTGTAGTTTATATAATAAATCTTTTTAGACTAGAAGAATGTATGCATCTTCTTCAATAACATTCGGTATGAAAAACAACAATCTAAAAATAATCATGAAACATTTCGATGGTTTAATAAAAAGTGCCATACCTTAGTATCCTATATCCTTCTCCTTTTCTAAGCTACCTGCCCAACAAATTTCAGCCAAATCAGTTCAGCCGTTCATGAGTTATAAATAGTGTAACTAACACGACACGGCAACTCTGGACGGGGATTCCCAAAAACTTGGACAAAAATCTCTTCAAAATCCCGGAAATCCCGGAAAATTTCCCGGAAAAGTTTTCAACACTGGAAATTTAAAAAATTTCCAAAGAGGCAACACTGTATCGTCACCATACATAGACTATACAAAAAAGAAGTTTTCCCTTAAAAAAACAAAAGACTAAAAAACAATTGCCACTTATGCACTATTTCCGGTCTAGGTCCAAAAAACAAAAAGTTCGGGGACCGGACCACTTGTAGCTTATAGTGGACCTAAATACCTGCATTTTGGTATATAAACTATTTTGCCAACCAGTTTTTGGTTGAACAAAGTAATTAAAAACATAGTGTTAGGTTTTTTCGTTTGAAAAAACAAAAGACTTAAGAAACAAACGTTTCAAAATTTCTTGATTCGGTCGCCTCAAAGCCCGCGATAGAAGCGATTGAAGTATAAGACTTGTTGCATCTTTATTTTATTAAAAATTTTATTAAAACGTTTTTTATACTGATTTAATTAAGGTTTTTCCTTCCATTTGGCATTAACAAAAAAATATCGAGTTACGCCTTTTTAATAATAAGCCATCTTGGAGATCGCTTAAAAAGTAATGTACTCGTATGTGTGTTATTAATTTTATTGGAATTTTCAAAAGTGTTGTTTCCTTCGTAAGGGCTATGGCAAACGCTGAGTCATGCCTGAAATCAGTGTTAGAACCTCTTCAAATGTAATTCATTGACTTTTTAAAAAATAAAGCTTTTCAAAAGAATTCAACAAAAACGTTGAGAAGGAAACTCCCATTCCCACAATTTAATGAGTAACACCAATGAAGAGATTTTATAGATTTCTTTGTTGTTCTTTTGCAGCAAGATAAATAAGTGCGCATGACCATAAAATATGTTATAACAAAATCTTTTACAAATTAATTAATAAAAAGAATATCACAAAGCTATACATAAATATTAAACAAAAACTAGAAAGTGTAATTCGAATGTAAAGTATTTAGATTAAAGATGTTTTTAAACAAACACATAAATAAATGTATATAAACAATATAAAACAGGGATAGAAAATTCTGTATGATTATACAGTTCTAATGTATACTGTATATTAATGCAAAAAATAAATTGTGAAAGGAAAAAGAAAAATCTATCAACAGCAATAGCTTATCATTATTTTCCCACCCAGAAAGTAAATACAATATATGTATATTAATGCAAAAAAAATTTGGAACAATCAACAAAAACTTCTAATTAATTCTGATTCTAGCCGTTAAAAAGTACCTCATATCTTAATCTGGGTCACATGCTATTAGTCTATCACATTTGATTCAAATTCATTAGGACAATTTCTTAAGAGAACAAGCAACAAAAGTAAAAAAGGTCCAAGACTATAAAAAACTAAAAGTTAAAAAGTACTAAGCACACCAGTTTTTTCTATTTGAAAATATTTAGAAAATATTAGTACAAAAATAAATAGTACCAAAACTACTAATATGTCCTTTTTTACCCTTAAGAAGCACCTTATATTTTGATCTGAGTCACATTTACCAAAATATACTGGAACACAGTTTCCTTTGGTGCGTTATAGATATCACGCAGCCAAACGTCTAAAACTTGTCTTAACGAAAAAAAGGTATCGCTAAAACCGGAAAAATCTTTCAACTTAAAAAAGTAGTTTTAACTTTTTTTTCTAGGACCAGCACTCAGGGGCTGACCCCTACTTATACAATGCCAGAGCTTAAGGAAGTTGATAGAGTACGAAGATATATGTTGAAAAACTACAAGGAATAATTCCTTAACAGTTCTGTTATTGCGCGTTTTGGTAATTATTAGAGCAGTGCTGCCGCACCTCTGGTATTAATTAGACGCTTTAAATTTCTTAAGCTGTGTGAGGAGGCATTTTCTTAATTGTTTAACTGCGCCGAATTTTCTGCTAACCGACAATGAAGGGTAAAGTTTACATTAAAATGTACATTGAAAAAATTTTTACATATTACAAATTTTCTTTCCTAAAGCCCTCAATTTTTAACAATCGGATTAAACATAGAATTGCCACTTGCACAAGAAAACATGGCGCTAAATATAAAAAGTGCATTCTTACTGAGACACCCGTTACTTTATATTTAAAACAATGTAGTTTTTAGTCATAATTCAGTATCATACTGAATGAAGTATTTGCATCCCTTGGCTGTTGTGGCAGGTATATGAAATTAATAATCATGTTAATTAGAAAAGAAATAAAGATATCCAGAAAATTTTTATGTTTCTAATTTGACAACAAAGTGTGAAAATAATAAACGCAAGACATTGTTAACACAAAAAAAAAAAAATTAAAATAAAATGTGCGTGAAGGGGGCATGTTGCTTCATATGCACAAAGATATTCTATTTGATTTTATTTATTTTTCTATTATTTTATTTTTCAGCGATGGTGTAGCAGAGATAAGAAATTTACATGGTTTTGCGTTTTTACCCTGATTTTTCCAAATATTCTTTATTATAAATATGGTGTTTCTTTGTACAGGTGTTTTTTTAGGGTTTTTTCTTTTGTATGTTGTTAAAAAAACCAAATTTTACATGCACTAGTACAGAAAACTTTATTTTTTTTTTGTATTTGTTTACAGTTTGTAACTGTTTAATTTTAAATTTCTTAAAAAAAATTCTTAGCACAAATCATTAAGTAGTGCATACACACGTACTTTTATTTTTAATACTCGTAGTAATATTTTTTATTGTTTCTAAAAAAAAAAATTTCAATATCTGAATTGTCTGCAAGGTGTTTTTTGGACAACAGGTTATTTACTTTTTCATATTCATATTCTTTTGGACACATACATACTTGTATTATGAGGTTTTTCAACTTTTGCCATCATAGATCACGTCACTAAAATTTCAATGCAAAGACAATCAAAATTTGTTATTGTAGTTAGTAAGTTGTTGGCAAACAAGTGGTTGAGGTTATGTCAACCAGGTCTAAAAATGGAAACTTTTTCATTGAAATTTAAATTTAGTTGGTTGAAAATGGTTAACAATTACACAAGCTGCAATACAAAGTTATAGTGTCGCTGGAGTAAAGCTTGGTTTAAGTGTTGATCTAAGAAATTTATGAATAGAACTATTTATGCAGGCAGGCAGATTTTGGAACAATTAAATTTCTCTGGAACTATGTATATTCTCAGTACTTTAGCTGGAAATTATTTTAACCCTAATCATACCAATATGTGTCTGTGAGACACATTTCGATGTTTAATTCAATATAGTAAAAAAAATATTCGGTATATCGCAACCAAACTTCTTGACTTTTATTTTACAAATGTTTGGTATAGTTTAACAAAAAAAAAAAAGATTAGGAATTCTTAATTATTCCGTTTTTTATGAGTCAAAACAAAAAATGCAACGTAAACTACTGAAGCACTTATTGCTTCCCAAAATACGCTAAAAGTTGCGGAATGTATTACGGCCTTTCTTCAGGAAGAAGCTTCAACAAATGTAATTAATTGTGAAATAAACTCAAATATTATTATATGTCTGATTCTAAAAAAAAGTCTTATAGTTAAACAACGCTGTAAAAAATATTACATTAATGTTAGTAATGAAGATGTTATAAAATCTTTTACATGCAAACAATATTGTTAATAAACAATTTTCTCTAAACTTACTTGTTTTTATTTTATTTATTTATTTATGTGTAAATTTTGTAACCTAGCACAACAAGATATTTATCTTATAAATGACAGTGCTAGTGAATTAATCAAATTAATAGCAAAGCGTATAAATAGAAATAATGATTTGAAAAGAATCAAACTAAAACATTATAAACATAAGAATACAGAAATGCTTAGTTTAAAATAATAAAAATTAACCTACAAATAAAAATAAAAAATACATCAAAATAGCGAAAATATTTATTTAAAAAAAATGTTTGAAAGCTGAAATAAAGCATTTCATAAAAATTTTATATAACTCCTTTTTAAACACCTTTGCATTGCCTAAATTTTGAACGTAGTTTGGCAAGGAATTCCAGAGACTTGAGGTATATGTATATAAAAAACTTTCGTTGTGACACGAGGCTCTTAAATCTAAGTTGAATGCTTTTCCTCCCTCGATTAGATTTAGCAAATTTGCAATTTATTATAAGCGACGTTAAGTTTTCTTTGATCATCGCTGTCACAGTTCGCAAATATTTCACAGCTATATAAAAGTACGGGAACTAAATAAGTTTTTGCAAGTTGTATACGTATGGTGAATGGGGTTGAATCTATGACCGCCCACAAGTTACGAAGCATGCTGTAGACTCTACCCACAATGACATTAATATGATTTGACCACGTTAAACGATTATAATTATAATTATAATAATTAAAGACAACATCAAGTTGGATGCTGATTTAACAAAGTCAATTTTGTTTCCTTTGATATTTAGCTCAGGTACGTCAAACTCTCCATTACATTTTGAAAGCAAAATGCATTTAGACTTGGAGGGATTAATACATAGTCCATTTGCATTAGCCCAGCTATCAATTTTGTTCAAATCATTATTGATATTGTTTACAATAGACCTTAAATTTTCGATACGTGAAGTCATTTGCCGTTACTTATAACATCTGGTAAATCATTAATATATATACAGAACAAAAGAGGTACCAGTATAGAACCTTGGGGAACTCCTTTATTAACATTAAGTGAATTTGATATATGTATTGTTATTTAGATGAACACGTTGAGACCTGTCCATAAGATAGGTACGTATAAGATTACAGGCTGAACTTGAAAATTAAAAAAGTTTTTGAAGCTTTAGTACTAAGGTTTTATGAACTACCGTATCAAATGCTTTACTGTGGTCCAGAAGTACTATCTTCAACCACATTTACAAGAGCCGAAGTACAGCTTCTAGCTTTCATGAAACCAGATTGCCTATCAGACAGAAAATTTGTTATACTCTAAGTATTGATTGATTTGTTTGGCAGTAAGGTTTTCCATTACTTTGGATAAGAATGATAGGATGGAAATAGGCCTGAATTCGCTACTGGTTTTAGGAATAGGAATGATTTTTGATATTTTCCATCCATCGGGAAATGTAGACTTAACAAGAAATGTATTGAACAGATGTCTGTAGTAAGGCTTAGGTATTAGAGCTTTTAAGAACTTGGGGTCTAAATCATCTGAACCGATTGCGTTTGATTTGACTGAAAATATACAATCCAAAACTTCGGACTGATTAACACAGCGAAAACTGAAGGGATTCTGTATTGAAACACAATAAAGTTCGTCACACATGTTACTGGTTTGAGATGGGACACTAATATTTACAAACTGGTTGTACAAGGTGTTAAAGTTAACATCCGCGTTGTATGTTTTGTGGTATTTCTGACCTATACCAATTTTACGTATTTCCTACCATTTGGATTTGTTATCTATAGCCGAAGAAAACTTACTATGATAAAACATAATCTTTGCATATTTAATGCGATTTTGAACCTCCCTACGAGCAGATTTGTGAATAGCTTTCAGATCATCAGTTTTGTATCTCCTCCATCGACTATAAGCAGCATCACGCTTTTCAATAAGAAGTTTTATGTCGTGACCAAACCATGGTGGCTAATTAGCTATGATAAGTTTGGTTTTAACTGGAGCACACATGTCATACAATAATCGAATATTTTCTTATAAGCTAAGTAAAAGTATTCCAAGAGAAAAATGCCACTACGAGAAAATACAAGATTATTGTATTATTTGCTTGAACCAGAAATTTAAAATATTTATCACGCAAGAAATATTGGTGTTTAATAAATAATTACAAGAAATACTTATGCATGCACATATATGGCGCCAAAATATTTATATACCAATATAATATGTAGAATACTAAAGACGCAAATTTCAAAATTGAATACTCGTACAGAGTTAATAGTTAATGAGCTCAAAATTTTTTTTATATTTTCAAATCATAAAAAAAATATTACCTGTAATAAATTCATATTTTTTCATTAAAACTGCAATATGAAATCGTAAATGGATAAATATGCGAACAACGCAATTTTTTATGTTTTCTATGAAGCCAAAAAATCTTGAAAACATTCGATCTTAATAATCCAAAAATATTTTGTAAAAAAAAAAAAAAACTATGCAATGCTAATGATTTTAAAAAATTTGGAAAAAAGTATAGAAATATATAATTCGTCCCGATGTTCTTTGTAAGCACATATCACTGCTTATCTTAAGTATTTTCTGGACTGATTGTGATCATAGCCCGGCAGGTATATTTTGAGTAGATAATCAAGTTTGGAATAAAGCATTTTTGGTGGAAGCTTTTTAAAATTGAATTACCCGACCTAATGATTTTAACAAATTGTGAAATTTTATTAATCGATTTTTGAGAACTAAACCCAGAAAAAAAAAATTGGTTTTAAATCGGTTGTGTCAGTAGAATATCAATTACCGCTATCAATATTCTATGGATCCAACTAACATTGTAACAAAAATACTGTTGTGACAATTCTTCAATTGATTTGGTCAACCGAATGCAATCTTTGGCTAGCTTAATGGCCGTAACTAAAAATTCAGTGGTACTACACGAAAATTGTAGTTGTAGTAACGGAGTTCTATGCTAGTAGGTAAAACCGCCACAATTCGATTGGCAAAAAATTCTATTTTCTCTGTTTACATTTTTTAGCAATGTTTTCACGTAATCAGTTGAAGCAATAATAATAATCTTATGGGATGGCATTTATTTGTACATAAATTTTCCAATCACAAAATCAATTTTTTGCTGGAAGTTAATTGGCAATTAAATTATTACCTTGAAATAGAAAGTATTGCTGGGTTATTGTATAGTATGTATGTATATACCAGGGATAGTTCTATAACTATAAATATAATTTAAATTTTTCTAAATTATTTTAAATGGAACTATAGCTGCTTAAAGCTTAAAGCTTAAATTTTAATTTTGTTTTGTCTTCATAAATCAAAAAAAAAAAACTTACCTTAAAGTTAACAAACAAATCGAACGTAATTCATATACAGATTATTATTTCCTTTGTGAAATAAAAAAAAAACATTCGTTGTAGCATTAATTTCAGAATTCTTTATTTTATAATTAATATGCATTAATCATAAATTAAGTTTGTTTTTGTCGTTGAAGTTGTTGTTATTTTGATTTTTAATTCATTCATACACAAACACTGTGTTTTCATAATGTTCTCAATTGAAAATATACGAAAAAATCAAATTGGTTTACGATGTGTATTTTATGCATTACTTTTTTTTTTTTTTTTGTTTCCATGCAATTTATAGAATATTTATAAAATACAAAAATAGTAATAATAATAAGCCAACAATAATAAAAATCCAACACAGTGCGAATTCAGCGAATCAAAGAGACAGCGATACAAAAAATGGTTAAAACACTGGTGTAGATACAGAGTAGAAGAAAACTCAGCAAAAAAAAAAAATCGGGTAAAATATGCGTTTTTCTTGCTATATTTTCTATTTTCTATTTATTCTTTTGTGTTATTTGCTTGGAAATTGTTGTTGCTTGGAAAAGATAAAAAAGGAAAAGCTCTTATTTTATTATTTTTTTGCTTCTTATGAAAGCCGTTATTTGTAAATTACGATAGTAAATTAAGATTCTTTGCTATAAAAACACTCGAACAAACACACACACATACTCTTTTATTTTTTTCAATATTTTAGAATTATTTTTGTATTGCTAATTTTGCTAACGCTATTTGATTTTGAACTTTTCTTTATTTATTTCAATTTGAATCTTTATTATTTTGCTATCAACTTCTTTGTTAATTAATTTCATTTAGTTTAATTTAACGCACTGCGCACCGTGCGCAGTTTTTGTCTAGTGTATTAAAGTGACCAACGTGCTTCAACTCTCTTCGCATACTGAACTTGGCCTCTGACGCCATCTTAACCATAAAGTCTCGGGTAAAATGTAACAAAACATTCCAATGATTTTCCAAGTTTAAGCAACATATTTTTTTTATATGAATTTCAAAGAGAAAATGCAATAAAGTGTTACTCAGAAAAAAAAGAGTAAATACAGGAGAGCGCTATATTTAACAACAAAATACACGGCGGTTTTCAAAAGATTTGGCAAAAGCTTATAATAAAAACAATAAATTCAATATATATTTTATGTATTATTAAGTAATGCATTTAAAAAATTTTACTTAAGCTGTTTATCTACGTGTTGAATATTATAATAAATTTTAGTGAATTAATTTTTTATAAGTAATTAATTTTGGCGAATTAGACAAAATTTTGGCATTTTTTTAGTTTAAACATATTTATAAATCTAAGAGAATTTAGTATTGCAAAGAAAAATTTTATGAAGTTAGTTAAAAATAAAAGAAAGAAAAAAGCTAAGATTTTTCTTATAAAAGTATTAATAATTTTTTACAAAATAAAGGCTAAATGACAAAATCGAAAACAATGTCTTTAAGTGAATTAAATTTTTTTAAATTTAATTTTTTCTTATTTATATTATCACTATTTTTATGAAATAATGTGAAAACGGATTAACATAATAATTAGAAAAACGCATCACAAGTCACAAGCTTGAAAGTTCAATTTGTATTCAAAGTAGTTGAAAAAGGCCAATTATGCTGTCTATTTTTCTAGCGATAATTTTGCGTTGTCATGATAACCAAGTGTATGTGCTAAGCTTCATAAAATTTATCTTAGTAGATGTTGTTAAAAATCAGTCAATACTTTTTATGGGTGTTGCTAGCGCAGTTTTTTTTATCATAATGCAGTATTACCCAGTAAAATTTAATGTATGTGAAAGTTCGATAAAAAAAATGTTATATATTAGCAGTAAAAAAAATATATATTGTGGGCGTGGCTCTGCCCACTTTAATAGTCATATATACCCATTGGATTGTCCCGATAACTAAATATTTGTGCTAAGTTTGATAGGAATTTGTTTCTAGCAAGTTTATAAGCAATAACATCTACTTTAAAGGGCTATCATTTTCTACATCATAAAGTAGTATTGCACAGAGATGATTAATATGCAAAATTAATTAGAATTAATTAGAATTAATTAAAAAGAAATTAAAGAATAATATGAATTTACTTTCTAAAGGAATGGCGCATGGTAGACCCTCTTAAATAAAACAAGCAAAATCTATTTTTAAATGGCGGAACAAAACTCAGTTTATTTAAGTCGGCTTCTTAATAGCTTTGGATCAATAAGCAAATAAATTTTGCTCTTGTAAAAGCTTTGTTACAAAATCATTATATTGACATCACTTTTAAAAATTTCATATAAAACTCGTTCTCCAACTCAAAATCACTAAACTTCTCTTTATCTCTCAACGTGTCTGCTATTATCTCACTTAACTTAATTGGAAATACGGAAATTCTAAAGCGATGAGTGTCTTAAGACCAGACCTGTTACCACTTCCAGTTTTCAATTCAGTTAGTGCTGAGTGTTTATGGTGTTTGGACGTATTATTTTTAGTTGACGGTGAAAAGCAGTTTTTAACGTTTATAAAAAAAACCACTCTTTCTTTTAACGCTAATAATTCTTTAATCAAGTACACAAAGAGATAAATAAACAACCCACCTAAAAGAGTAAAATAAATTGTTTCTCTTAGAGATTATGGTATTTAGTATGTACAAGTTCTTTAAACTGCAAACTGTTGTGTACACCTGCGTAAATGTAGTGAAAGAAAATAAACAAAATAAAACCGCTTAAGTGAAACAAAAACTAATAAAAATAAGACCACGAAAAATAAGAATAAATCTGAAACGGCAGTAAATAAATAATTGAACAGTCACGCTAGAAATTTCACATGAAAATGATTGGTAGCGATTATGTCTTGGAGGCACATAACATCTATCATACAACTGAGGTTAATGTCAATAACAATATTGAGAGAAAATTAATTGAAAATAATGAAAGTTCCTTTGAAGTAGTTAACGTAAATAAGCCTTGTGGGATTAGTTTATGATTTGACATTGACATTCCCATAAATAAATACTGGAATTGCATTAAGTTTGTGTCTTAAGTCGTTTTGTTTAATTTAATTTAGAGAACTCAACGATAAAAGTTTGTGTCTTAAGTCTTTCTCATTTGCTTAGAAATCTAAAATGCAGTTTGTTGCTTAAGTCTTTTATTAGACCATCATTAAAACTGGCATGTTCGTTTTTATAATAAAATTTTTTGAAATAAATTAAATAAATTGAATTTTTAAAAGCAACTTTCAGAATTACTTTAAGTTTTAACTTTTAAATTGTTGAAATATTCGTACGAATAACTATTTCTAATAATGTCTATTAGGTTGATGGCGGCGGTTGCTTTAATGGGGCTGGTAGTTCAGCCTTAGTTTTAAAAGGTGTAAATCTTACTGTGCACAGTGGCGAGGTAATGGCCATATTGGGCTCTAAAGGTAAATATTTTGTAAACTAAAACAAAAAAAAAAAAAAATGCCATTCTAATCGGTTTGATTTTTTTTTTCTAAACGTCAAAGGTAGTGGCAAGCGAGCTTTACTCGATGTCATTTCTCGTCGTGCCGTTGGTGCTACCAGAGGTCAAGTTCTTTTAAATGGATCTCCGTTGACAAAAGCCTTGTTTCAACAACGTTGCGGTTATGTTACGCAATCATGCTCTTTTATACCAGGTCTTACAGTTGCTCAGACCTTGCACTACACGCCCACTATAGTAAGTGAAATTAGCTGAGTTACAACCAAAGAAAAAATCTTTAAATTTATTTCTGTCTAATAAAAATTTTAGCTTTCAGGTTATTTGAAAAGCTCAAAAGTACGTCAAGTCCTAGCCGATTTGGCTCTATCACAAGTTGCTCACAAGCGTGTAGAATATTTGAATATAAGTGAGGCACGTCGTTTAGCCATTGGCATACAATTGGTGAGAGATCCAGGTGAGAAAATAAATTTATGATAGTTTGATTAAAAAAAACTTGATAAAACTTGATAACACTTTTTTGCTTTCACGGTGGATATTTATTTTCTCAACATTGAAACATTTGAGCATCGTTTTATTAATTTTCACTTTATTAGTGTACAGCATTTCATTAGAAAAAATACATTGCTTTATCCACTGTAATTTAATAATTTTAAATCAGATCATGGCAAGTTGGCCAGCACCAAAGTAAATATGACTCTAGCACTTGAGTGCTACAGCATAAAATGTTTATAATTTTTCTATAGAGGCTCCTGCACTATCAGAATAAAAATAAGTCAGGCTGTCTCTGAACGGCTCTTCAGGAACGTAGACAATTAACTGCGTCAGGGGATGGATTGCCTCAGGCACTTACCTTTGTTAGGTGTTCGCTGCTTCTCAAGAGCTGCAAGTTTTAAAAATTATTAGGATTTATGATATTAATTAAATTTTTAATAAAAAATTTTTTGTATAAAAATTGTTTTCATTTTTCACCTGCTTGTTTGTAAAGACGATTTTTTTTTTTTGTGTATGTATATTATTTATTGAATCTTCAATAATAGATTGAAACATCAATAAGTTTTTCAAATCTTAAATCTAAAAATATTAAATATAAGTTTAGCCAATGCTAAACCAAATTTTTAGTTACAACGGTTAATTTTTGTTGTTTTACATCTCTCGTGTACGGCTGATAGAAAGAGTGTCCCTCCTCCTAAGCCGGGTGTGGGCTCTATACTCTAGAATATTGCGCGCAAGTGGGTTTGGGTGCATTTCAAGTTTTTTAATGTATTTTTTTCGCGTGTTTCGAAAATACTGTCTTTACCAATGGAACGTCTAGATCTTTATGAATTCTATAGTTTCTGACATACCAGGGGGCTGCAGTCATTGTACGTAGAATTTTATTTTGTCGAAAAACTAATTTTTGTATTTAATATATAATCGTCCTCTATAAATAAGCAAATTATGTATCACAAGTAGAGCCTTTTACCCCTTAGGGTTAGTGAATAAATGTAGACGGTTTTTGAAATATTTTTTTTTAATTTAATTTTTTAGAATTTGCATTTAACTAAATTTAAATTCTTGTACTCCGATAATAATTTTAGTGATGTTACTTTTGGATGAACCAACACAAGGCTTAGATCCATTAAGCGCCTATTTGCTCATTTCAATACTATCCAATACAGCGAAAAAAACTGGATGTGGCATTTTACTTTCTCTAGAGAAACCACGTTCCGATGTTTTTCCATTTTTAGATCGTGCACTTTTTCTGTGCTTAGGCGGTGTTGTTTATTCTGGTGGCACTCGGGCAATGTTGGAATACTTTCATGGTATCGGCTTTCCATGTCCTCAATTGGAAAATCCTTTAATGTACTATCTATGCCTGTCGACTGTGGATAGACGTAGTAGAGATCGATTTTTAGAGTCAAGTCAACAAATTGAGGCCTTAGTTGAACGCTTCTCTAGAGAAACTGGCTTGTCAGATGGTCCTCTAAATAACATGATCAGCGGTAAGGTGCCTTTGGCTTATGGTAAGCCAGGAGAAATAAAAGTATGGATTATGTTGTATTTGTAAGTTCTTTAAATTTACTACATAAATCGAATTATATCAAATTAGATTAATTTTTTTTTCTGTTTCACCCTTTAAGAAAACTTTTGGCATCGACATTTTCGTGTGGCCTGGCTGGCATGAAATCTTTATTTTTACGTCTATTCATTCTACCCATAGCCATGGCCTTAATGTGGCTGTTCTATACAACATTGGGGGTAATTGTTACACATTTATTTGCTGCAAAGTAAAAATTAAAAAAAAACTTTATTTTTAAGGATGATGCTCATGGTTTCTTTAGCAAAAATGGTATGATTTTGAATATAATCGGTTTGTCGTATGGCTGTGGTATATTAACCACGATATCTTTGTGTAAGATTTGAAAATATAAAACATAATTTAAAAATTATTAATATAATTCCCTTCTAAATAGTTCCCATATGGCGTAAACGATTTTCGCAAGATACACCAGAGGGTTTGTATTCTGGGGCAACTTTATTAATTGCTTATAATTCTGTATCTATACCATTTTCTTTAATCTCTGCTGTTATGGCTAGCTGTGTTATTTATCCGTAAGATTGCATTTGTAAAGAACTTTTTTAAAATAATAATTTATCTCTTTGTATCTTGCAGTTTGTTATTGGATCCTAAATTTCCTAATGGCACCATTTTTGCTTACCTTTTGGTAGCCTTATGGTCCAGTTATGTTCTGGCCGAACAACTAAGCATTTCATTTTTGTTATTGGTCAAAGTTCCCTTTAATGCAGCTATTGCTGTGTCTTACATTTTGATTATATCGGTTGCTTTGGCCAGCGGCACTGTACGGTAGGAGAAAGAAATATATAAAAATTTTATATATAAACTCGATTTCTTGCCATTAAATATATTAGTATTCTACTTGAAATTTTATTAACTATTCTTCCAAATATTTAGCTCCTTTAAAGGTCTGCAACCGTGGCTGCAGGACAACACAAAGGGCACTCATACACGTTACGCTTCATCTTTATTGCACAGCATTGCCTTTCAGACACGTAAAATGAATTGTACTCCAACCGCATCTGTGATATGCCCTAAACCAGCTGATTTTCTACACGAACGTTTGGGCTTAGCCGATCCTGATGTAAATATTTGATTGTTAAGTTTTTATTTTATTATTAAAACAAACAAAAACTTACAACTTTTAAGGAAACAATTGATGTGGTGGCGTCTTGTGCCTTCGCTGTGGGCTTAGCAGCTTTCAATATGTTGCTCTACATGTTTCCTATGCCCAGATGTGTGCGACAAAAGTTCAAAGACTGAATGTGAAAAGGTTAATTATTAAGAAACTGATTTATTTTGTTTGTGTAAAATAAGGATTTTTTTCTTTTCTTACATATGTATATAAAACTCAAATAATTTTATTTGTAGCTACTTATATTTGTGTTAAAAATATTAATTAAACTGAAAAATTTGCATTAAGATATGGTACATATCGATTGCTTAATATATAGAAAAAAGTGTAACTTGATTTTTTAAAAATTATGCTTGTTATTTTAGTACTTTTGGCTTTTTCATTTAAGGATATATGAGAAGGATGTGATAGCGAGTTATTTCCGGGTATAAAGTATATTTGAAATTTTCGTATGAGCTTTGCTTTTCATATGTTGTCAGAAGTTTGTAAAATTTTTAATTTAAAAAAAAAAAGATATATGTATGTATGTATGTATGTATGTATGTAGATACATAAATAAGTTTCAATTGATAAGATTGTTCGCAAGAAATCAATTAATAATAAAATTGTGACTTGGATTATAAGAGTGAGCATTAATAAAGTGTTAGTTTGTCCTTGGATTGGAGGAAATTTTAAGAAATACGAAGAAAAAAAAAACGGGTAAGATTATTGTTTTTATATTAATTTTGTTAGTGCTAGAAAAGATTTTGTTGATGGTGATACTTCTTTTGTTGTAGAGACTATCAAGCTTTTCACGGTTTCCTGTAATAACGGCGATTATTGGAAGAGTATTTCCAAATTTTGAGGAAATTATATGTACTATACATATGTATGTATATGGTGTTTGGATTAAGAAGATATTCCAAACAAATTATTCTGCTTCATACAATAATCGGAATTGGAAAGACAGTAGTTGAATTGACAGGAGTGACTTTATTGTACATATATATATTTTTGTTTTCTTTTGGGAGAATTTGCAGATATTGCCGCATAAAATTTGGTACAAATCTGCATCCTTTTAGTAAAAAGAACTAAGTAGCAGATTTGTTTCCTTTAACAAAAAGATAACATTGCAGTAAATTTGCAGTGTCGAGTAAATGTCGTTAACTTTTACATCCACTTATTAACGTTAATTTTAAATAGTTAAATTGACATACATATTATTTTTTTTTATTTAAATCTTAAATACTTTAATTTAAAATCGTGGTTTATTTGATAAATTTTTTTTTTGTTTTGTCTTATATAATTTAATTTTCGCTATTCTATGGTAATATAATGTAATGTTTAGATAATTTATGGATTCTTGAAAGAGATAACTTCATTTCTAAATTTCAACTAATTTTATTTATAAAAATAATTAAAGTGGATTTTGTTATGGATTGAATTCTATATTATGCTAATAATAACCAAATCCACGTACACTACTTTTTTACACTTAATAATTTTTCCTAAGAAACTTGTAAGCATTCGACGAACATCTGGCGCCGGTTGACATCGATGAACTATGAAATTGTAAGTTGCTTTGTTTTAAAATATTATTTTAAATTACATTTACTCCTAATTAACAAAACACAAAAATTGAGTAGGTCATAATTTATTTTTGTTTACTTAATTGTCATATTCATTAACTTAATTTTAATTATTAGTTTAAATTTAATAAAAATATTTGTTATTATAATGTTTTTATTAATGATGGTAGTTTAAATTAATAATTCTTTTTGTAACGAAAGGTGAAGTGGAGAATAGGGCACATATGATTTTAATTGTGGAATTTTTTTTATGAAATAACCATATTTTCTTAAAGTGCTACCTAAAATTTAAAGTCTTTTGTAATGGATTAACATATAATTATGCCTAGGAACACAATATAACCACATCCAACGACGAGCACAGCCGGATTATTAGGTAGCCCCGTTCCACAGGTAGTTCAACATAGTTTGACCAATCGTTACAAGGATGAAACGAATTCTTGCACCGATATCAACCGCATTTTGAATTTTTCTAAATCTTAAAAATTTAAATAAATTTGTAAAATTTTATCGTACCACTACAAATATGTTTATTTTTGCCATGGCTTCATGAAAAATGGCCCCAAAATTAAATAATTGTTGCTCTTTTTCCTTAAGCTTGAAACTATTTTGTGTTTTTGATTTTGGAACCATTTTTCGTTTTAGCTTGTAAGCTTTGTGTTTTAAAAAAGAAAAATTACCCAATTGGAAAAAAATTACTCCAAAATAAAAAACTAAAAATGAAAAATGGTCCCAAGATATAGGAAAAATGTCCCCAAAGTTCGTGTAGTTGTTTTCAATTAAACATCTTGGGGCAATAGTTTTGTTTTAAATTTCGTTTTCATTTAAATTTTGTTTTCATTTTTGTCATTTTTTCTTAAGCAAAAACGAAAAATTAGGTTTTGTATTAATAAAAAACAACTATACATGTATGTATATGCATATATACACTCCGGTTCACTTATTTAAAGGCACTAAAAATTCCATTTATAGCAGACTGTATCTTTTGCAATTTTTAACCGATTGCAGAATTTTAAAATGGAAATGAAAGCTGGACATCTTGAGATATAAAAAATATCATGACAATAGTGGTTTCTTAACAAAAAACTTTTTTTGAGCAATTTATCAAAATAGTCCAAAAATTTGCTATTTTTTTGGTTCAGTTGAATAAAGGCACTGTAACTAATTTTAATGAAAAACAGTTTTTCCTGTTTTTTAATTTATTTTACTTTATTTAAGAACTATTAGTAATGAGTACAACTCCCTTTCTTTTTAATAACTTCAAATATACGGGTTTTCATTGACAGATAAAGAGAATTTATCTTATCCAACGAAATTTAGTTTTTTTTCTTTAGCAATTTAAAAATTTTAATTTATGTTGCATTAAAATAGTGGCACTGCTGATTCTTATACATATATATTCTCGTAACTGCATAATAATTCTCTGATACTCTGCTTTCAAAATAAAACTCTTGTTAAATTTATATAAAATTATTTTATTTTTCAAAACTTATTTCTATGATATTATTTATTTACAAAATACTCAAAACATACGTAATATTTTTTTAATTTTTTATGTAACAAAATATTCAGAATATTTAAAAAATACATTTTAAATCGTATCATATTAACGTACTCGTATACATTTATATAAGTACATATATACTATATAAAAATTGTTGTTGCAACAACTCTAAGTAGTAAGAAATTTTCGAAAAATCCCAATCGTTTCCGTTTAATATTTAAAAAACCCCAGATATACTCTAATTTTTGTTTTTGTTATTATTTTTATTCAAAAAATAATAATTGTCTAACGACTTAAGAAACAATTTTCTTTCAATTTGAATAACTAGAAATACATTTTTATTATGAAGGTGAAAAGCTTGCGAATTATTTATTATTAAATGTTTGAAGTAAATCATGCAAAAGAAATTAAAAAAAAGGAAAGGTAAAAAGTCTTGCTAAATAAAATTCATAATGTAACAGATGTCTCTGCTAACTAAAACTGGTTCTTACTTTTGATGATCATTAACTATATTTAGTACAGAAAAATTTTGTAGAAATTTAAGTCTAAGTAAAAGCTTTGTAGAGATATTTGTGGAAACAGAAAATATATATTTGTGAAAATTATCTATTGTTACAAAGTATATTTATACAAGTGCATGCAAGAGCCCAGCTGGTCGTGTTTTTTTATATATATGTACATACAGTGCGCTCGCGATAATATGAACTAATTAAAACCAAGCCAGTTCATTTTTGCAAGATTGTTCATATTTGCGAATGGCATCTAATTTCCGCTTAGAAACATTTTTCCCATAAAAGCAAAAGTTTTTTATGTTAAATTTTTTATTGTTGTTTATTGTATTGAAGCAAAAATTATCTACAACCCTGTTTACAAAGATTTCATCCCTGTTTCGATAAAAATCCGTTAAAAAATGCAAAAATAAGTTGTTCAGATTTTAAAGCATTTCGCAGTCAGTTCATATTTTAGATTCGCCAATGGAAGAAAAAAAGTGTTTATATTTTGGGATATTCATATAATAGGGAGTTCATATTTTCGCGAGTGCACTGTATTTTCATTGACTATTGTAAAATTTTTTTCTTTCTACACAATTTTCTTTAAGTTCTGCTGAGCTATAAAAAAATGATTAAAATTTGGTATTTAATTCAAAAAGATTTACAAAAAGTTCAATTGATTAATTTTACACAACATGTGAATTGAATTAAAAGACGAATGCATTCCCCGCAGGCATTCACATCACCAAAAAGAATAATTGAATTAATTGAATCTATTAGGATTAGGATCATTAATAAAAAACTCTTGAATGTTTTAAAAAAAAATTATTCGTAGATTCGTTCAAAAAGGAATCATTCCTTTACAGCTCTGCTACTGAGCTATTTTTTACAATTATACATTTTTTTTACACAAACAAAAAGCCTATTGTTTTTTTTTATTTTTGCCGAGTTGCATGTACTTGATACTCATACATTTTGCGTATGTAGATTTAATTTATAGTTGAGCTCTATTATTATTTTTCTAATTCCTTTTTGTTTTAGTGAACTCTTGTATTTCATATTCCGGATATTCTTGAGGCGTTTCACTTAAAGTATCCGAATCATAGTAGGCATAATCGTAACTAGTGTCCTCATCGGCATGTGCGGGTCTTTTTGATGTTTTTTTCTTATTTTTATTTTCATTCTTTTTTGATTTCTTCTGCGTCGCATGTTTACCGCTCTTGGTTATATTGTATGGATAAGCTGTAGTGTATTTAGTGGTGGCTGCGGCTGTTGTTGATGTGGTTGTTGTTGTGGGGCGCCTTGTTGTCGTAGTCGAAGTAGTCGTTGAACTGGTTGAGAATGGTTCTACGAAGGTTGTTGGACGTGATGTTGTCTGTGTTGATGAGGAATACGATGGATAAGTGAAAAATGATGTGCTTGTTGTGAACGGTGTCGAAGTGGTTGTTGTCTTTGGACTAGTTATGGAGTTATACGGATTATATTGTGAATTGTATTGTTGTGAGGTTTTTTCTGCCTTGAAAATATCCGCTCGTAATTTGTTAATACTAGCTGCACCAAAGTTAAGTGACTGGGCCGTTTTGAAAAGTTCATCTTCTTCGCTGAAGTCAGCTGCAGCAGTTTGCTCTTTCAAGTAAGAAGATTGCTGTTGACTTTTCAAATGATTCACTGGATTTTGATAATTTTGTTTAAATGGCCTTTGTGTGGTTGTAGTGGAAGTTGTAGTAGAAGCGGTAGTTGGCCTGCTAGTTTGTCTCTGTTTATTGAAATTAATTCTGGAATAATCAATTTCATATAGTTCCGGATGATATTGGCCATCATCCTCATCTGGAGTGTAGTAAGGATTCGGAGTAGTATGAATTGTAGTCGTAGTAGAAGTTGTTTGATATTTTTGTGGTTGATTGACAGGTCGCACAGTCTGTTGATTTTGATAAAAATTATTGTCATAAGACTTTTTGTATGTAGAAGGTTTAAATGTTGTTGGTGAATATTTGTCCTTCGGCACTAAGGTGGAAAACTTCTTGTGACTATTACTAGTACTTGTTGGATGTGTCTCACTATTATGTTGAGTTGTGGCTTTATAATTAATACTACCTCGTCTGGCGAACCCTCGTGGTTTTGCTTCAGCTTTCACCGCTACAGTAGGTTTTTCTTTGACCTTTTCTGTGGGCTTAGCAGTTTTTCTTTGTGGTGCCCGAAACGGTTCAGGTTGTTGATTAATTACACGTGTTTGTGACTGTCCGCGTGAGCGGTAGTAATGTGGCTCTAGGCTTGTTCTGGCTGGAGCTTCAAATATTTTGGCCGGCGGCTGAGGTTGAAATGGTTGTGGTTGTTGTGGCTTAACTTTTGAAAATTCATCAAATTCATTGAATTTCACATATGTTGAATTTTGTGGATTTATTTTTTGTTGTGTTTGGTCGAACTTTTGTATCTTTTTATTAATACTCGAGGGTTTGTTGTAAGATGCTTGATCAGTTTTGTCTCTTTTAAATTCCGTATATTTCGTAGTATTCGGTTTATAACGATTGGGATTATACGTTGTGGGTTGTATTTTAGCTTGAGTTTGGTAATCATTGAAGGCAATATTAAAACGATTAGCGTTATTTTGTCCCTGTGCTGGCCTGGGTGATGTAAAGAGCGTTGTTGAAGAGGATTGGCTTGAGGAAGTAGTGGACTTTAATTGAGAATAATCATAGAAATCGGTATTGTAGAAAGAATGATGTGTTACTTTCTTTGCTGTCTTAGCAATGGTGGTCGATGGAGTTGTGGTACTAACTAAGTTGGTTGTGGTTTGCAATGGCCGTTTTGACCGAGTAGGTGTTACATGCGATTTTCCAGTTGAAGATGCTTCGGACTTTTTACTAAAATCAGAAAATTCATTCGGCTTTTGAGATGGTTTTACGGGATGCTCTAAAAAGTCATCTTCACGGCCACCATTGCGGTTTGAAAAGAAGTTAGAGCTGTGAGAACCTTTGAATATGTCATCTAGATCTTCTGCAAAATATAAATACATACAGGGTAAATAATAATGACATGATATATAACAATTAAATTGGTCTTTTAATGCAAAGAATATCTCCAAGAAGATTATAGTAATCCTTTAAAAGGTGTGACGTATATGATCGTGATCGTATATGTAAATATTTCTAAAATTTTTACATTTGTATATACTGCATACATACATATACGTACATACATATATTGAGTTAAAAAAAAACCTCTTTTCTTAGTGACTTACAATTAAATGCTGTTTAAGATTTTTATTATTCTGTTCTTTGCAAAATTTTTTTTAAATTTTAGTTCCTTGCATTTATTTAATTCTCATTTCTTACTTGATATTTTTTATATAAGCATCAAACATGATGTTTAAAACCTTCCGATAAGTTGGCAGTAGCACGTAAAGCGGACATATAGAACGGTTAAGCTTATGTATAAAAAAAAAAACTTTTAAATTTGCTATTGAATTTTAAGAGTTCTCACATAAATTTATTCCATTTTTCGAACCGTTTTTCTGGTTAAACTCGTATATCAAACATATAAAAATTAATGGATTTTTATTATTTATAAAAATTTTTTCATCGACACGAAATTCTTTTCTTTGAAGAAGTACCATTTACAAAGATTGGAATAAAGATTGGACTGGTGGAAATGTGATTGGTAAAATATGTTGAGTCGTTTGCTTAACTAGAATAAACATGCTAACCAATAACCTTGTTTACAATCTGTCCCTTGTTTCTGTAACTCTCACATTAGGCAGCGAGGAAACTGGGCATTAATTACATATGTAATGGAAGATAAAATGTATTATTATCCAAGAGAAAACAATGCAATCCTTTGGAAACGAGAAGGTAATTTTATCACACACAAAAATTACCACTTCTTACGATGAAGGAATGTATTTTTTTTGCTTGTGCAGAAGTGTCGCATTTTCCTTTTAAATTGTTAAAAAGAAATGAATGATAGAATTTATTCGCCGCACACATTAAACGAATTCATTACTCTCCTAGGACATGTTCTGTGTTAACAATAATGAATTCTGGAATGAAAAATTATACATGCTGTACATTACTCTCTCGTTTACTTTTCATTACCTTTTCCCGCTGGGTGGATACTTTAATTATATCAATTACTAGCTTCCAGTTCTAACGTCTAGTAAAAATGAATTTGGTCACATGATCGACCTTCAAATTTACACTTATTTCGCAGATTAAAATCATGAAAGAAATAATTTTCTCAAAGAGTCAAATCATAAATTCAGATTAGGTTTATTTTTATTTTACTTTAATGATCAGCGCATCACTTCTTAGTTTCTTTTTGTTTGACTTAATTGAAATATAATTAAGATTAAGAAATAATTTTTTTTAAATTAATTCATATCTTAATTAAGCATCAACAAAATCCATTTAATTTTAATAATATGCTCTCCATAAGTTTTGATTTGATGATCGTGTGGTTTGCATATAGAAAACATATGTACGAATGTGTATTTCGTAAACAGTTTAACAAATAAATTAAATTTAAACTTACGTTTTGAATCATCATTGTAGTTGCGATCTGTGGTCGTCGTGGTGGAAGTCGCTGTATAATAACTGACAATGGGTTTCTTTGTTACTTCCGTTTGATGAAGTTTTTGTTTTTTTATTTTAACATTTTGCTGATGTTGTCCATTCACATTGTTATTATTGTTGTTGTTCTTGTTGTTGTTGTTGTTGTTGTTATTATAATGGTTACCATTGCTGTTAAAGGTACCACGCGTTACAGTTTCAAAGTGTTTTGTGTAATTAGGTGGTTGATCAGGGCGTGACTTTTGATCTATACGTGTTTCTTTAAAACGTCTTACATCACCTTAAAATAAAATTTATTTGAATAAAATTAATAACTTACTTTAATTTGCTTTAAGTTTAGCTAAATTAATTTCAACATACCACTTTCGGCTCTTTGCAAATGGAATGTGGACTCATCCTCCTCTGCCAAAGGAGCACGTTTACTCTCAAATCCAGAACCCAACCGATAGAGATCAAAATTATCACTACCATAATAGAGAACAGAATTATCGCAGTCGACATCATCCCAATCGGCACAAATTTGAACATCTTGATCAAATGCTGTACCATTTGGACATAAGAAACGAAAATCTTGTACCTGAAAGAAATGAAAACAAATTATTTTCCCACGTTTTGGACAAGTGTATTTTGTAATTAAAATTTATATAAATTTTATGTTTTGTGTTGACTGGCATGTCTTTAATTTCATTAAATTTCAAAGGTTATTTTATGTATTTGAAAATATAAAACCTCTTCATTATTTATTATGAAATTTATGTAGCTTCAATTCAACATTTCATAACTATGCAGCATAATAAACTAACCTGTTCTTATAATTTTGTGTTTTGTATTCAATATTTGATTCTCTTCACTTTATTTGAATTTATTACTTGTAAAAATAAAATAATTTGATTACAAATGATAATTTGCAATAAATATCGATTCGTGTACCAGCAACTGCGACTCTCAACCGGAACAAACTTTAAATGCAATCAACTAAATGGTGTTTATTTATTTATTTAGCATTCAACTTTGATATTTTCCCTGATCAAAAAAAAAAAAAACAAAGTAAATAAGTGATTTCAGAGTCGATGGGATCCACCAGCTTTATGCAACTGATGCAGGCGCAAAATCAAGCAGCCAATTCAATTGTCAACCACAAGCAATAAAAAAATAAAAGCATAATGATAATAAAAATGATGCTGAAGGTAATTCGAAACGACGAATGACATTCAGAAGTCAGAAAAATGCATTAAACAGCAGCTCAAATAGATTTAAAATAATTTCGTTGAGACAATTTTTTTTTGCTGATTTTATAATTAATAATAGCGACTTTTTTGTGTTTTGAATAAAATGTGAATTATTTTTTAAGCAAGATTCTCATAATTGTGTTCAATTTATATGGATTTGTTGGAATTATTTGTTGTTTATTCTCTTTTTTTTTCATCAATATTAAAACAGTTTGAACAAATTATTAAGATTTATTAATTTTAATTTAAGCCTTTATCTAATCTAAAGAAAGCAAAATAATGAAATATTAAAGAATTGAAAACTCATAAGTTTGTATTGAAGTACATCTATAGAAATTCGAATGCATCGGACTAAGACAAAAAATGACCTGTTAGTAACAACACATATTTCTACTGAAAAAAATGTTTTTCCTAACTCCCCTACGTATGCTAATATCAGACTTTTATTAACTAAAATGAGTGCCATACGTTCAATATAATATATTGATATTTGATAATTCGAACTTAATTATAAAAATTAAAACCGAATTTTCATTTTAGTTTTTAATTTCAAATTTAAACTCGAAAATTGAAAACTTGGAGTATTCGAAATCTCATTCCGCTTGTGCCAGCTCTAAATTGAGTGTAAAAGCTCTAATATTTTCTCTGAGCAGAGTTTTGAAAAATTTTATTCGAAAATTATTAAAAACATTTTTTATATTTTTTAATCTCCTGTATTGTTAACCGAAGTGCCCATAGCAAACCTAAGCGCACAACAAATATTAACTGCCGATTTCACGATGTCGAAAGAATTTTGAATTTTATTTTCATTCGTACAAATACATTTGATACAATAACAAAATTTTAGAATTTGTTTTTGCTTCAAATGTAATTATGCGAATGAAAACATATGGAAATTTTCTTTCGACATAGTGAAATAGGCAGTAAATTTATTTAATTTTTTCGGTCTGTCGCAAAATGAGTAAATTTTTATAAAAATTAATACATACATACATACGTACTTATACTTTTGTACGAGTATATGTATGATAAATATTTGGATACCCAAAATTTTTTCTTTCTTCATAAACAAGTAGCTATACCCTGTGCACTGCGCTACCCCCATTCACATTAAATACAACTAACATTTCTTTGTATAAATGATTGATTAATTGCACGTCAAATATTTGCTAGACTTTGTATTTTGTTATAGATTTGCACCACAGCTAATTTGTGCTAAGGTAACTAACAGAAAATTTAATATATTAGATGCTGAGATATGCGAATATTAATAATTTCTTTGTACCTCCGTTCCTCCTTCCTAAAAACTCAAGAATTGGGTGGCGGTTGTATAAGCATTTAGAAGTGAACAACAGCGGTTTTCAAGATATTTATTGCTTTAATGGCACCGATATATGGGGTACCCGTCCCACCACCCCCTCCCTAACCAAAGTTGTATCAGCTCAAGATTTAGCAGGAGATTGTATTTTGTGTCAAAAGTGACTCACAGCGATTTTCAGGACAAGCAATGCTTTAGTTGCGGGGATATGTGAATATTATTTTCTTTGCATTATGAAGAGTACCGGTACCAACTCAATATATAAAAGTAATACGGTTAAAAATTTCAAGACGATCGATAAGGAACATACAAACAATTATACAAACACAGATTAATTTTTTATAGATTTCCGATCACATCAAAAAGAAATTGTTCGAAAAATTAGCATTAGCGAAAGCAAGAGAAAAAATTTTGCACGGTGCTTGTTTTTTTAACATTTTTAAAATTAGTTTGTGTCACTTATAAAATTGCATTGCTATTTGTTTGACATTTATAGCAATTAGCGTGAATAAACAAGATTATACATGATATTTAAATCCTACATCAGCATCGTTTTTGATAGCTGTCCGCTATAAGTGATGTGCACAAATTCCATAAATCTCGATTTAACTCAAATAAAATAAAAAGCAATTATTATATACCTGGGTTTTTACGAGAAACACTGATCACACTTTCATGCTGTATCTTGTCTCTCCCACCAAAAATAAAAAAATCTATGTTATTAAATTGAAAAGTTGTATGCTTCATATAAAATTTTTTGCCGTAAAATTTTTATTATTTTTTTCTAATGCTACATTTAAAACTAGATATTTTACGAATAGAAATTTCATCCAATTCGATGTACAATTTTGTATTTCATTTACAATTAAGTGATGGCTATTATTTCTGAATTGGATTTAAACATCTTTTAATTAGGATTTCAATAAAATACGACTGGTTTTATGTATACAAAGTAAGAAAGCTATAAGTCCTTGGACTTAACCAACAGTATTATTTAATTACAATCATGAATAGATTTGTTCATGTTACTAATAGTATTTAAAAAAAATTATTACTAAAATCGAGTGGATTGTGTTTCTTAATTTTTAAATAAAGAAAATAAAATTTTTGAAGTATCCTTAAAATAAAATTAAAACAATATATATTTTATTGAATACAGTCTCTTTCACATTTTAAAATGTTTGCTTACCTTGATGTTTGCCTATCTTGCAAATAACACCGGCACAAAATTAAAATTGTATTTCTATTCAATTTAAGTAAGTGGTTGTAGCTAGTTAAAGGTCATTTAAATGAAATATTTTAGCATATTTAATAAAGCAGAAAATATACTAGTACTATTTGAAATAAAATTTTCCATAGAAACTTATACACACACGCAAGTTATCGTACTTTAGAAGACGTTGCCAGTCACGATATAATAAGAAGTCGTTTGCAACATTTTAGTCACCAAAAACTGGGAAAAAACAAAGACACACTCAACATAAGTAAAAAACAAGCTAATAGCAACTCATTGTCGTAGCCGTAGTAATTGTAATCATTGTATTGTCTCTGTTTTTTCATCATCATTATTTTTATTTTATTTTACCTTTTGTTGGGAGCATCTGTTTTTCAACACACTTTAACATTTAAAGTCGAAGAATTAAATGCCCCATGGTTTTTCTTTAAACATTACAAGGCGACATTAAAAAAAAAAACTCAATAATAAAATTGCAAAAAATAAATAAATAAAATTTATACAAAAAAATCTCATGCAATTCTATGTGTGCACACAGCAAAAGTATTGTAAAATGTATGTGTTTTTAATTTAAATATACTACATAAATACATTTAGAAAGACAAAACTTTATTGACTGCTGCAAATGTAGGCAAGATTATTTATTATAAGCCATTTGCCAATTGAAGTGCAAACAATCTAAGAGAGTCTATAACTAACAAACTAACCGGTGTGTTAAAGTCACTCAGCTATCGATCCACAACTATTGATACATTTGAATTTACACTTTAACATTTACGCGTATTGCAACAAAAAAAAAACTGAAATAAAATCTAGTACGCTTTTGTTTTTATTTCTTCTTGTCTTTAATTTTTTTTATTTTTAACAACAATTGCATAGTGTTATTTCTTAGATTGCATTGCATTGTGCACATTTACTAGAGCATTGAATCTTTAAAGACATTGATCTAAAACATTTTCAATCTTTGAACATTCTAAATCTTTAGTTATTTACTTAAGACTTTTTTCTTCACTAGCATACTGCTCTGCTTCTTGTTAAACTTGTTACGAAAACAAGTGAATGTTGAGTGGATCTTATTTGCAATACCCTACATTGATCATTTCATTCGTTGATGATTTCTCAGTTTTTTTTTTATCAATTTCAATTGCTATTTATACACAAATATTATAAAATATTATATTATAGGGTTTTAACAGAATCACTTAAATCGAGTTAAGACAATTTTACAAAATTTTTAGATTTATTAATGCAAATTTGGGTTTTTGCCATATTTAGTTACAAAAATATTAATATTGAATGTTGTGAATTTTAAGTCGAATCTGTCCTTAATCCAAAGAAATTTTACCGCACGCCCCATGATGTCGATCGATCGATAATGCTGAAAAACGAATAACAACTGATTTACAACTTTCTAACCATCCATTTTATTTAGTTTTTTTTTTTACTTCTAGAACAATTTCATTCGACATCGTGAGCTATTTTAAATATGTAATTAATTTAATTTAATTCATTTTTAATTGATTTTTTGTTTACAAAAATCGAGAAGCTCGTAATAATAGACGAGAAAATGAACAATTTTGACTGCACGGAAGCTTGAACTTAAATATTTATATAATTAGTAGGCAAGATCATATTTTGTGATGGAATTTATGGCCACATTATGCAACTGACATTGACAACATTTTTGCCAAATGAATGTTATGTTTTCACAGACGTGATCGAGATATTGTGAATTTTGTCATGTACAACTTTTTATCATGCATGTAATTTAAAATCCACAAAATATTCATACACGTTATTTTCTTCAAGTGGTTTTACAAAAATAGTAGCAAAATTTGTTTCTATTTTTGCTTGTGGAAGAATTTTAGGAATGTTAAGGGAACAAAAGAGAGGAGAGTTTATTAAATGGATTTACCTAATTTCAAGGTGTTTTGTTTTTGTATTTAACAGAACTGATTTATATTTAATAAAATTTATGGATTGTGTTGGCCGTTGGTTATATACTAGTTAATATTAATGTATCAAAAACATATTTTTTAACAGTTCGTTGCTATCTTTAAAGTATTCCATCGCACTTGTTTTAACAAAATTCATTTATTAGATATAAAAAATAGAAATATATAAAGACCTTTATTAAAGTACAATCCAATTTCGTGAACCGAGTACTTATTCATTTTGCGAGTAATCAACAGCTAATTTGAAATGTTTCAGGAAATTAAACAAACACAAGAAAAATTATAATAGGGATCGGTTAGTTAAAGGTATGCCGATCCTGAAATCCCGATATCAAAAGTTGAGTGATTTGTGAAAATTTTAATTTTGTTTAAAAGCACAAATAAAAAGTTTCATTCTACTCTTCAACAGTAATTTCTTTCTACAGAAAATTTTCAAAACTATACGTAAGCTGATTTGTCAAAAGTCTACAGATGTATTCCGCCTAATTTCCGGAGATTTTTTCCATTCCTCCTATTATTAATTGCGATTTTCACAAGGAATAAACTAAATATTCTTAATGTAACGAATGGTAAAAAATATTTAACTCTCCTTCACCTTCACAATTTTTTACTTTTTCCTTCTGAACATCGCAATTAATAATAGGAGGAATAGAAAAGAGGACAAAATTTTCCGGGAATTATTTTTTATAATTTGACTGATTGATCTGTTTTCGTTTAAACGGAAAATATATTCTTGTATGTTATAAAATATTGTCTCAAATAATATATTTTGCAGATATTTAATAATCCAGTAAAAAATATGGTAAATACTTTTTTCTGGATTAATAACAGCATCCGGATGACGTTTAAAATTTTGCCAAGAAGAACTTTCAATATCATTAACGCATGCTAAGTTATAATAAATGAGATTTTCTGCATTTTCTGACCTTTGGCCGAGCTTAAATGTTTTCTCACCTGGCTATTTCGAATGGCGATTTCGCTTATTAAATATTAAATATTCACTATTTACTTTTTAATATGTACAAACATATGTACATATATATTTAAGGTATTCAAAATTCACTTTGTATCTGGTTACCATAAACTTTGTAAACACAAAACACCATAAATATGTACAATATAAAATACACAAGAAAATTGTTGTACATATAATGTATTTTTCTTATTGTTGCTTCATTTAACTTACCCCCACTCCAGCAAGTTTAACGCAGACATGAAACATCTGACATTGAGCCTCCTGATCAGCATAATAACCGCCAAGTATTTTGTCATGACATGTGAATCGTGTTTGTGGCATATTTTGTAGACTGTACGTTGGCCATGGTTTTATAAAGAGTGATGACGCTTGTCCTACTATTGTGTTTGTTATAGTTGAAACAATTGCTGCAAAAGAAGATTTAATAAGATTTTAAGCATGTTGTTCAACGTAAAATTGTGTAACTGAAAGAGTCATTTCAATAAGTTGAAAAATAATTTATAAAATCATTTTTTTTTTGTTCGTTCTTGCTATACCGTAAGTATAAAAATCAGCACAAAAACGCAATAATTTAATTTGAAAAAGCAAAAAACTTATCTCAGATATGTCCTTGGCTAAATAAAAAGACAAAAAAAAACTTCTCTAAATATTTATGCCGAGTAATATTATATTTTTTTGATGAAACTGTAACAGTTTTTCGCCATTTATTCAGTAATTATTGCAATCAATATGTTAAAATAGTCTCATATCAGAGCTGTAAAGGAATGATTTTTTTTAATTATGACTTAGAATCCATTAGTTTTAATTACTAAATTAAAATATGAGTTGACTTAAAATATAAATGCATATATCATGAGGGTGGTGTTGACTGGAATTGTTAGCGCGTTGCCTACTAAGCAAACAATGACTTGGGGCCTGGGTTCAAACCCTGGCCAGAGCAAGTCAATCAAATCATTAATTTCTCTAATGTACATTAGTGAGACATTGTATTAATTGTTGTCGGGCTATTGAAGTGATGAAGGCATAGCACTGGTCACTAAAAACTGTTCCGACAGCGATTGATGCTGTTTCAAACTGATGTACACAACATCGCCCTCCTTCGTCGGTTAGCAGAAACATCGGCGAAGTAAGACAATAAATAAAATGTCTGCTAATACAGCTTAACAAAGTTAATGCGTCTACTTAACACCGGAGGCGCCTCAACACTTCATTAAAAATTAACGCGCAAAGCAGAGTTGTGAAAGAGTTAAGTCTTCTAAATTTTCAACATCGATATTCTCAAAAAAATGGTATATTTCCATGTAGAAAGTTTATTTTGGGTTTTGATTTTAAAAATGTTTTGCACTCTTAAAGGTGGTGTGTTGTATTCTAAAAAAAATTACCCTCACTAATGGTGAAAGGCATTGATTGCACTTTATGCCCCGTAAAAATCGATAGTGTTGATAATGCCCTGTAAAACAGATTGCAAAGCTGTTGAAAATAGGACGTTCTACTTTTTCATAAATTGTGTTTTGTTCTAGTGAAATAACAAGTTGCAAGTTAGATTAGTGTAGCATTAATCGCTGTGGGACTGCTTAAGTGATAAAGGCACAGTTCCGGCAATTAAAAAACAATTCTAATAATTAACAAAAAAACGCGCAATGGGAGAATTGTCAAGGAATTAACACTTCTAAATTTTTAACGTCTATCTTCTCCATCATATCCTTTTCTCTTAGCTCTGGCGCAAAATTGGATAAGTAGGGGCCATGCCCTGGTGCTAGTCCTACAAAAAGAAAAAAATTTTATGTGAGATTTGCAACTACTTGCCCCCATTTACAAGAAATATAATGCGACCTACATGTTTGATCAAAGTCAGAATTTTGTAAATTCGATAACACATGAAGGATTTATTCGATAATCATTTTTAATGGGGAACAAAGTGTCGATGGTTTTCAATTTTTGTGAAAACCCACTGCAAGCAACACCTTTTTAAGTTCATGGACGAGAACCGATCTTGGTCACTCCAGGATTCTCAGGCAGCACCAAGCGCTCCATGACTTCACCGACTACTGCCCACCGGAACCTTATTTTGGCGGGCTTTTTCAATCCATTGCTCCCAATAGGGAATATCACTCCCTACCCCCTGCCACCGAAGGGGCCAACAGAGTTTTCACTGATGGCTCCAAAAGAGGCGTAAACACTGGGGGAGGCTTCTATGTGGAAAACTTCAACGTCAAGGTTCCATTCAGACTTCGGGATGGCTGTAGCGTCCTGCAAGCCGAAGTCTCAGCCATTACAAGGGCGGCAAGATGGCTTAGGTATTATAGGATATCGGAAGACATCCATATTTTTACCGACAGCAAAGCGGCCATTGCTGCTATCAATGGTGTATACACTACATCGACGGTGGTAAACGAATGCCGGAAGTCTCTAAACGAGATAGCGAGACATTCAAGAGTAACACTAGTCTGGATTCCAGGGCACTCAGAGTGCACTGAAAACGATATTGCGGACGAAACTGCCAAAAACGGAAAATCATTGAGCATCTCGATGATATGTCACTTCGTTGGCATTCCTCTATCTCACTGCAAGCGATTGATCCAGCAGGAATCATACTATCTTGCTCAAGAAAGGTGGGAACAAGAGCACACCTGTCGAGTCGCCAGGTCCACTTGGCCCCGCTACAGCCTGCATAGAACTCGCGATCTGCTCAGGCTTGGTAAATGTCACACAAGACGACTAGTAACAGTGCTAACGGGGCACTGGTGTTTCGGTACTCATGCCAAAAGGATGGGCCTAAGTTACAATGACTACTGCAGAAGTTGTAACGATGAGGAGGAAGAAGAAACAGTTCTTCATCTTCTATGTCAATGCCCCGCGCTTAACAGCATTAGGGCGATTACCATGGGCTCCAACACTCTGCCAGCCCTCGACAGTCTGGCGAACATGGGGCTAACCAACATATCCTCCTTCTTGCAACAATCAGGATGGTTTGACTCGGCGACAGGGCAACTACAGGCAATTGAATAACCAACTGACTGAGCCCTGTCTGCTGTAGGGTATCACAAAGGGACCGAATCAACGGACCCAAGTGCGTCACGTCTCAGATGTGGCGGCCCTCGAAACCTAACCTAACAAAGTTTTTAAAATCGGTTCAAAATAATAGAGTTATGGAGGTTCAAACATTAAAAATAAAAATACTCCTTGAATTTATAAGTCGGTTAAAAAACACATTATATCTGAATAAAATCAATTTTTTCAGAAGTGCCATTTTTCTTAGTTTGTTTCCTTTTAATTTAAAATCTACAAGCTAATTCAAATAGCAAAACCAAAAAACATTAAACAACTTGATAAGTGCAATAAATAAATCTTTTATTATTCTTAATTACAATTTTAATACTTCCTTTTGATGGCTGGGTGAATATTTTAAGTATTTATAATAAAATCAACGGCTGATAAAACTAATTAAAGTGGTCTTCACATAAAAGAAATAGCAAAAAATACCACATTAGTTCTTTAGTATTCGAAAAACTGCAAGCGAAACAAATTTTGCAATTTAATCGAGTCATCCATCCATCATCAAAAAGCCAGAAACAGAGAAACAGGTTTTTTTCTTCTTTACTTCACAATTTGAAATCTCAAATTTACATTTAATTTAAATATAATTTTATATTGAATTTTTTATATATATTTTTTGTAACACTAGAATTTTGTTGGTGAATCGTGTACAATGAATGCAATGTTTGCATTATACAAAAGCAAATAAAACAAACAAGATCAACATCAACAGCATCTCATCATCAAATACGAACAACAATGTAACCGATTACACAAGATCTTAATGATATACAATTTTTGGGATATGTTTAAATAAATTCACAAGAATTTGAAACTGTATGAAATTGTGTAAGACATATTATTTTCTTATTTAATTAAGGAGATCGAGTGTTCGATTTTTGTCAAAAACCGGTTTTCGAATAGTAGTAATTTAAAAAACCAGGTTGAATACTAAAAAACTAAACAGGTATTTCCTTACAATATATAATAGTAAAATATTAAAAAATATATAATTATTTGCAATAAAAACAAAGTAATTCACAGGATCAAAAATAAAAAATTTTAACATATAAAATTTGCAAAAAAAAAGTAAAAATAAAATTTTGATTTTGAAAAGAATCATTGACAATTTTTAACACTCATGCCTTTGTAATTGTATTTAAATTTGATATAGAATCCTAGAATTGTATACAAATCTCTTAACCCGTTCAGGGAATATACGACAACAATTGATTATTTTCTTTTTTTGAAGGGTGATTATAATTCAGTATTACCGAACGTTGTCATTCTATTTGATTTAAATATATATACTTACAAAAAGTATGTTCATACATTGTTATGGGTGTATATTTGCCCTGCAGTAAATGTCGATAGTGAAATTTTAATAATTGAGGCGCTCAGCGCCAAAACGGCCTAACCTTCATTTTGAAAAAAATCAAACTGTCTATGCTGATCTAACCGGAACCTTTTGAAATAAATACTAAAAAACTCCCTCAGGAAGTCTTTTCTCAGGAAGTCTTTATCATGAAGTATGGATGGTCTTTAAGAAACGAAGCTAATATTGATGTGTAGATGATCATTCATAATAAAACAAAATTATAACCAAAAAGTGTTCTACCGCAGGAGAATAGACCGGTCACTGAATTTTATTTCATCTTCAGACTAGGCTGAAATCCACGAGCAAATCCATTCCGTATTAGAATAGGGAAGTGGTGAGATCTCTTTGTAGGCTACTAGTTTACCGGTATTACACCGAAAAAACCCTCAGAGGTAGACTTTGGTGTGCCGTCGCTTTCCCTTTTTCCAGACTAATGCTGGGAACACAATTGGGACGAACGTCGAATTTTTCCTTACGAATATTCGTCGTCAAAAATTGAACACATATATGCGAACACAACAACGACGTCGACGAAATTCGTCGTGCGTGACGAATTCTCTGACAGATTTATTTCTATTTCATACGCCGACGAACGCCGAACACATCAGTACAGAGTTACCTTGTTTTTTTAGTTTTCAAATATATTAGTAAATAATAATGTTAATTTTTACTTTAATAAATGCTTCTTTTTATGATATATAGCTTTTTAGTTAAATACTAGTGCTGGCAAATTCTACTACTTTTCATTACTCAATAATATTCAATACTTTTCATTTGGGTACTCAATACTACTCGATACTTTTAACGGATTTTTTGAATTTGTAACGCATAGTTTATATCTGCAAATTGAAGTAGTTTCTTCAGAAATTAAAAATAGATCTTCAACTATTATTGGTTTTGTGTGTCTTTTATTATTAAATAAAAAATAAATGTAAAGTTAACTTCTAATTCAACGTTAACAACTTACGAAATAATTAAATTTCTATCAAAAAAAAATTCATTGGAAAATTAATGTTTTGATTTGATTAAAGAATTGAAAATATTTACATTTGCGTGAACGTACATTCATGTGTGCCTGCAGGTGTAATAATACATTGTGTATGTATATAAAATTAAAATATAATATTTACATGTGTGTATATATACATATTTAACTAATATACATTTTTAAGTACTTTTAAAATGTGATTTATCACATGCGGTTGTTCTATTTTATTGGCAGCTTTATTTCGGCGGTTGGTTTTATTTTGTAGCTTACACATTGTTGTCTTTCTGTTTTTTTATACACTATTTTAGCTTTATACACTATTTTGCTTAAAAATACAACTCTGAAAGTATCGAGTAACTACTTTTGAGTATTGAGTATCCAAAAAAAAGAGCAAATACTCGATACTCGGTACCCACTACTCAATACTTTGCCAGCACTATTAAATACACATAATTATTAATGATAAAATTTATTTTTAATATACTTTTTTTATAAAATTTTACATTTATTTCAGCATGTACTCAAGTATTTATGTTTTAAATTTTATTTATTTGTTGCGGGTTAGCAATATCTCAATATATATTTCGTTGGTCGCCATACCAATTAATCAGTAGATTTTTTACCCTTTATGTTTAAAAAATTTTAAACCTCATCTATTTATACAAACATTTTTATGTTTAATTTTATGTGGTAACGCTATCGCTGCTATGTTTGTACACTAGAGCCCGGATTTGCGTTCTTAATTGGGACAAGAAAAATGCGACGTAAAACGAAACGACTCAAATCGGATCACTTTTTTTCAAAGTGCAAAAATTCTATTTTTGAAAATAAAAAGTGATATGGTATAAAAATCTAAGTAGAAATAAACGGTGAGCTGCCATTTTTACATGCTACTTGATAAATTTTTCACTTGTAATTATGACTTCAGTTAAAAAGTTCAAACATAAGCAGGTATGTTGCGACGCAAATCGGAATTAAAACGACGCAAAGCGAGTTCAACCAAATTTTAAAAAGCGATGCAAATCGAAACGACGCAAAAACGATCGACGCAAATCGGGGCTCCAGTGTAAATAAAAACAAATTTGTAATAAAAAAAACACAAAATTTTTTGGATTATTATGACAGCAGTTATTTGTTCGTACCAATTGTGCGCCACACGACGAATTTACGCAACGAACTTTTGCCAACGAATTCGTCGTTCGTACCAATTGTGTTATCAGCATAATGTACGACAAATACGTTTTTATTAAAAAGTAACAAACGTTGAAGATCAGCGTATTTTATAAAAAAGATAACTACAGTTGAACCTCGATTATCCGGGCCTATATTAACCGGTAACATCTATTAACCGGCATGCTGCTCGCATTATTTTATAACATGTATTATCTGTTCTTCGTTTTTGTACCTCTATTAACCGTGCTTTGCCTCTATTATCCGTGCAGAAAATATAAGTTTTTTTCGTATAACCTCTAAAGGTACGGTCTAGAGTTGTCAACCGATTAAGAAAAATTCGATTAATCGATCAAATTCGAATAATTTTAAAATATCGATTTTCGAATAACGAATAAGTCGATTAATTAATGTCAATTAATCGAACAAATTTTTTTCAGTTTCAAATGCACACGTAAAAATTTTTTAAATTTGTTATTTTGGATGTTTGTAGTTGTTGTCGAACTGTGCATTACCTGCATAGTAGTCTTGCTATGTTTTAAATGAAACGTTAAACAATTTTCAAGAATGGGGTTTTTTTACTGTCAGGTGAATAAGTTAGAAATACACTATATTATCATATAAGTGGAAAGTGTTGGTATTGTATTCTATTTTTTAAAATTATATAATTATCTTTCAGAATGAGCTCGGTTTGGAAGTATTTTACCAAGAACAAAAATGAAAAAAAAAAACAGTCACATGTATACAAAATTGTTGGATCAACAATAAAAAAAAAATTAATAATTATTTTGAACAGATTTACTAAAACGCATTAAAATAAGAATAAATAAGAGACGTATAAAACTTTAAAATACGTTAATAATATTTTTAAATTCTGAAAATTTTCCGAGCAATGAAATAAATAAAATATTCTTCAAAAAGTGAAACTAAAGAATATCCAAATGAAATTTACTCCAGATTATTTTATGTTAAAAGTACACACAATAATTCAGATGAAGGTAATGAATGATATAGAAGATGTTACTAGTAATGAAAATAACAATCTTTTATGCGAATTAAATAATTATATTAAAAGTATTAAAAATTCAAAATATAAAAAAAGACTTCAGCGGTATATTAGACGATATGGTATGTTTGAAAAAATGTAAAAAAAGAACAGAAAAATAGATAAACTATTTTATGATCTTCTCACTATATCACCTACCTCGACAATTAGCGAAAGAGTTTTTTTCAAAATCTAATTTAAATAAAACAAAAAACAAAAATCATTTGAAAGCTAAAAAATTGAGTCAACTATTATTTGTAAAAGATTATTTCTTAAGAACAACCCAAATTGTCTGATTTAACAAAAAAAAAAAAAATCATTTGATATTTTTTGACTAAATGAAGCATGTTTATTTGAATTAATAGTTTTAGTATTTTTTTGTTAATAAAAATTTCAACCATTTTCTTTTTAAGTTTTTTGTATGAAATGTTTATTTTTTGTCAATAAATTTTTTAAGTCATTTTTATTCTTTGTTCTCATCGATTAATCGAAAAATTTTCCAGCTTTAATCGTTTGATCGAACGAACAAAAACAATTATTTGAAATATTCGAACAAAGTTGAAAGGCGAATAATTGACAAATCTAGTACGCTCACATCTGGCAAACATTTGCAAAAAAGCGTAACCATTAACTACTAACACTTTTGATTTAGATACCTGTTTATTACGTTAAACAGTTTCCTACATAATTTATACAAAATGTAATAGAATCTTATCTTATTAGATGCTGTTTAACTTAATAAATAAATGCATAAATCAAAATGTTTTTCATATGTATTTAGTGGTTGAGCTTTTTTGGGCAAATGTTTGCCAGATGTGACCGTACCTTAATAACCGTGTTTTTCTATTACCCGTGCTTAGTTCGGTCTCCTGAGAACCGGATAATCGAGGTTCAACTGTATTTTTATTTTATTCCAATATTTCGCTACCAACAATGGGTAGAATTAAATAAGAATTTAATTCATTACAAAGATCAAAGGAAAACAAGAAGCAATAATTTTCAGTTAATTCCAGAACTCATGATACATATTAAGAAACAAGCGCGGTCTCATTAAAAGAGTTAATGTCCGCTTAGATATTCTTGCCAATCACGATAGCTGCAATCAAGTAGTGGAATATTCTTTATCATTAACTTAATCAACTGAGTCACTTGAAAGTTTATCATCAGACTTTTTCATACGTATGGTTTGGAAATTTACTATTTTTTTGTCTTTATTAGATATTGAGCTTTTAATTGTTTCTTTCATAGCAAGGTGTCGACCAGCACTTTCTTATACATTAGGGTTGTGAAAGTTTGTGCTTATTCTTTATTGGAAAATCATGCATGTATATACATTCTTGGATATGTGCCCTTCTTAGTATTTAACAATTATGTTATGAATTTATAAGTTAGGATTGTATGGTGTTTAATCGAAAGAAATTTTATTTAATCAGACTTAAAATCGTATAATTTAATTAAATTTTTTTAATTAACTTGAAATATTTTCAAAGTTTAAAATTTTTACTAGTACAATCTATGTAGCGGGTTCTGTGCAGACGCAAAAATGGGGAACGCGTTAGAGGAATTTCGCAACAATATCTTACGTCGTTGACCCAATTAAAAGAACAATATCCTGTTAATTGTAAATATAATTGATCAAAGGTTGTTGTTCTTAATTTAAATTTGAGTAAAATTATTTTACTGAAAAGAAATATTTAAGGCATGTAATAATTAAAAAGTCAGAGACAGTTTTTGCCGAAACAAGGGTCGAACGTTATACCATGACGCATGCGAGATCAACCACGATCTCATCATCAGAGTTCTTTCGACCATTACACGACGATGACATCAAGTAATTCATCCGTGAGGAATTTTCTTTCGCTTTAAAACACATTTATTACAATGCTTTGAATTTTTTCTCTCATGTGCCTTCTTAACTAATTACATACAAAATTGTAATCAGTGATGCCATCTCTTGCAACATCAAAGGCACTGCGACCCCATGGAAATAGGGTAAAAAAGGGTAAAAATAAAAAAAATTTTGTGTACAAAAGCACTAACCTAATTTTGTTTTGGGTCTGGTGGATCAAAAGAGAGCTTTGGCTGTACTCAAAAAATTGCATTTGGATCTATTGCTTTCTCGTGTTTTTTTGTGCGACTTAGTCGGAGTAAATCGCTTTTATAGTGCATTTATTTCACAATTACAACAAATGCAATATGCTTTTAGTTCAGCTTTTGCTGGTCTAAGCCACCTTTTAAAAGTTGGATCATTCTCCCAAGCTTTTCTATATATTCGTTTTTCCGGCTGTACGAATAATCGCCCAAGTGAAAATCGCCGTGAAAATTGAGTAAAAAAGTACCAAAAAATACCCGAAAAGCACCAACGTTGTTCGCATTTCTTTGTATGGCAATGGTACTGCCCATTTTCCTCTCATTATTTAATTGAAAATTACACCAATGTGCTCGCAAAAATCATAAAAATTACATAAAGATCAAAAGTCTATGACACTTTAAGTAGAAAAACGGAAAAAAATTTTAAAACCTGATAACATTTCTAAAACCGAAAAAAAAAGTTAAAAATGTTAAAAGTTAAGCCCAAAATTTTTGGCAAAAACTACCACAACGCAAATGTTTGAGAAAAATTTAAAAAATCTAAAGCATAACCAAATTTTGAAGAAACAAATTTAAAATACATTTGCACCTGAAGCCTATTTATTTTATAAAAATTTCCTAATTGTAAAAGTAGTTAAACAATTTGAAATTTGTGTTGCATTACTACATTTCCGTTTTAAAAGTTACTTATATGGTAATGCCGCATTTACAATACTAAAATACAAAATAGCGCCGAGCATTAAAAAATATTAATTAAAAAGTTGTTTTACACTCAACTTGTGTAGTTGAGTTGTTATAATTGCTGCTAGTTTTGTGGAAATTGTGCAGCAAAATTCTCTTTAAAAGTTGTCGTTTAACAATTTTTTTAATTACATACACACCTTTTCGTAATAATTTTGAAAGATTTTAGTTATAAGAAATTATAATTACAACTTCACTTCGTTTGATTTTTAAGAAACTAAAATTTTGTATAAGATCAAATAAACTAATAGACTTTTTTATTTATCAATATGTATGTATATTGAATAATTTTTGTTATAATACTCACCACAAATAACTGTGCATGTATATAAATTTATCCTTAACATGATGAACAAGAAAAATTATAATCCAAAAAATTTAAACAGAGCGTGGTATAAGCAGAAAATATTTAATCCAAAATTCAATTCAGGAAACAAAGTTATCTTTATGACACTAAAAATGAAGAAAATGCCAAAATTTTAAGCACTATTTAGCAATTCTACTTAACTAACAGTAATGCACGT
Source organism: Lypha dubia (assembly GCA_947311025.1). Taxonomy (NCBI): domain Eukaryota; kingdom Metazoa; phylum Arthropoda; class Insecta; order Diptera; family Tachinidae; genus Lypha; species Lypha dubia. The sequence continues at coordinate 56,629,159 of OX371260.1, read as the reverse complement.
TTACTATTTTTAAGGACTAAATTTTTAAGAAATTCACAATCCTTTTTTTAATTGAAATTTTTAAAATTATATGATAGTTTTTTATCGTTTTGTTTTTATAACAAACGTTTTAGCGCTTCTATGTAAATATTTTTCTATTGTCTCAAATAATTATGAAACACTTAACATTAACAATTTTTAGTTGAAACACCTTTAAAGGTTTTCTTTACGCATGCACCCAAGTGGAAATAACACACTAAAAATATTGAAATTATTCGCTTTTGCGTTGTTTTATTTTTTGTTTTTCATCATTTTGGGTGAAAACAATATTTTTTGTTTTTGTTTTTGTTTCGTTTTTTTTTCTTTTAAAACATTTAGAATGTTTAACGAATCGTTTAAGTGTTTTACTTAATAGTTTTTAAGTTCAACATCAATGCAAAGTAGTTATGAAATGTTTCAAAACTGAAAACAATTATGAAATTTTTTTTGTTAATTTACCCGTGTTGTAAGCCGCACAAGAATAAAGCGCGAATCACAACTTAATCGTTAACGTTTTCAAAGCGAAATGAACTTTTAAAATCAAAAGGAAAACCACCAAAGCCCATCATCAATATCACCATCATCATCATCATCATCATCATCATCATCGTCGTCGTCGGCACCTCATCATGCAACATCGAAGCCAAACACCAACACTAACATGATGAACATGAACATCAACAGCATTAGGACAGTAACGACGACAAACAGCCAAATACTGCAAGAAGACTGATCTCTGCTTCAATATAACACAGATGCATTGATACATAATTTACCCATAGACACACATTCGGAACAGATACATTTTGAAGCAGAGATGAGCTAGTGAGTAACTGTTTACTCACTATCATTAACACTGACGTCCAAATCAATGCATTCAGATGCTGTTTGCATATTACGAAAAACCAATTCGTGTCTTCCTTGGATCACTTCTCGCCTTTTCTATTCATTTTAAATTGTCAAACTATTGAACAAACTTTCAATCCGCTTCTGCGCAAAGTGTGTTATGTTATATGTATGTAACTTGCTCACTTCTCACTTATTTCGACTTATACAAGTAATTTTAAATATATACCACCTTCGCTCAGTTAAGTTCTCTTGCAACAAATATGCTATATTAAAGGGTGTTTTTTATAGAGTGTCGCGACTTTGAATTGGCATCACTGCTTTATTTGAGCGCCCATTTAACAGCTGATACTTTACATACTTTTTGTTTAGTTTTCTTTGAAATTTCATTATGAGTCGACTTACACCAGAGCAACGCATGCAAGTTGTTGAAATTTTTAATCAAAATAATTGTTCTATTTGTCAAACTCATCGTGCAGCGGGCGCTACACTCAAAGAAAATTTTGATGAAAAAATAATTTCACGTAATGGTCCAATTAATTGTACACCAATATCGTGTGATTTAACCCCATTAGACGTCGATAAAACACAAACAATTAAACACCTAGAAATCAACATCGGCTAAATACTGCCGCAAATGCTGCGAAAGGTTGTTGAAAATTGGTGTTCCAGTTTGCGCCTTATACGCGCCAGCCGTCGCGGCCACATGACAGAAATCATATTTAATCATTAATTTCATAAAATTTTCATTCCAATAACGCCTGTTTCATTGATATTTAAAATATATTTCCTTTTTTTATTATGATTTAAACTTACGTCAGTCTATAAAAAAACACCCTTTATATAATAAAATGCATTAGTTAACTTTAAAAATGTTTAAATTTTATTAAAACATACAAACATTTATTTTGAGAGTTTTATAGCATGATGACAGTAAATTTCGATGTTAGCTCTTTAATTCATGGTTCGTGACTCGATCTTGATTGAACTGGCATACATCTGCCATATATTTATATTTGCCAGTGGGGTTTATTAGCGCCGGCAATTTTCAATACATAAAATATATTCATTTCACAAAACCTTACATGGCGATCCTGCCAAACACCAAACCTTTACATTCGCCACAAAAAATTTTTAAAGCGAACCATCTTGGTTCATTTTGAATCTTGCTATGAGTCATGTAAAATTAACTATCATAAAAATTTAGTGCTGCTAACTGGTTAAATATGCCTTGCTTTTAAAAAGTCAAAGTAATTTAAAAGTGTACAAGTCTTACAATGTAGTAACGAATATGTATGTCCTGTGAACAGCAGGGCTCGCCATTGTGATTCAAAGAGCGAACATACGAGTAGTACTACAATTCTTTCCACATATTTTTAATTGAGTTCCAGAGACGATAATTTCTAAATACTCATGCTAAAAATATTTTCAATTTTAATTTCGGGAATACGAAGCCGCGACCTGACGAAACGGGTGCTATTTTTTTAAGCACTCACAAATAATGTCGGCGTAGTTCACTGCGTATGAGTTATTAATTATATCACTTAGGACTCCAAAAGTATTTGCAAGTCTAAAGGCCTATTTAGCCGACGGTTGAAATCGTAGATGTAAGCTAAATGTTGATGTAATGTAAGAGCCAACATTTTTGTAGTTATAGAATGCTTAAAAACGTGTCACGTGACACATGAATGTGCAGACATGCATATGGATGTACATACATACATAAAAAGAACAAAAATTCTTATTAAACATATTAAATCATATTTTTCTGTTCTTCTCCGAAATCTTGTGCCCCGGAGAATTGTTATTGTTCATTTTCCTTCACCAGTAGTATTAATTTCTTGTCGTCCATTGCAACTTTTTATCACTTTGAAAATTATAAATAAAATACAAAACAGCTGTTCCAAACGTTGATGGAAGTTCCAAATGTTTACAATAATTGTGATTGTTCGGAAATAGTACGATATTATTTAAAAGGTACCGAATCATATTATTACACATTTTATTGTAATGAATTTGATAATTGGTTAAATTATAGTTTAACATTCATATCTATATATGTATGTATGTACATCATTGTTTTGATTATTAGTGTTACTTATTATTTAAAGGATTTCTTTATGTATACTTGAATGTATGTATGTATGTATATATGTATGTATGTACATAAGTACACTATACATGAAATTACAAAGTAAGCATATCAATTTATGTATGTATGTACATATGTACATACAATTTTGAAAATTTTGTTTTTGTTTTAAATGTAATTTGTACGAAAGAAAAATTCGTTCGACATCATGTGCAAGGCAGTTATTATATAAAAGGTTTTTTTTTGTATACTTGGATGTATGTATGTACGTATGTATGTACATAAATTGATATGCTCACTTTGTAATTTCATATATTGTACCTATGTACATACATACATATGTGCATACATACATACATTCAAGTATACAAAAAAAATCTTTTAAATAATAAGTAACACTAATAATCAAAACTATGATGTACATACATACATAGATATGAATGTTAAACTATAATTTAAACAATTATCAAATTCATTACAATAAAATATATAAGCACAAACGATCGGTACAGTCTCTTGCTAGATATTGAAAAAAAATTATTTAGAAAACTTTCTTTACTCAATAAAGCATGCATGTGTACATATTTAACAACTAAAACTAGTCAAAACAAAAAAAAAGTACTAACAAAGGACTTCTGTGCCCCATTGCAATTCAAAATACAACCATCCCATCACTGTCTACAATTGTCACGTAACCTCGTAATGAAATTCTATTTTCTGCAGGTTGGTACGTTACGGCAACATTTCATTTCAGTCAAGTAAGTATTTTCATAGCTTTTGCATATAACAGAAGCAATCAGCTGACACATCAGCATTTACATTTCTAGAGTTACGGTCGGCTAAAGCAGCCTTAATACTCTCATATTTTCTAATAAAACTAATACATGACACACAGTACCCATTATAATGAACTATTCACGCTGACCATATGAGCGTTACCCATCTCTGCCTCAAATCACAGACGACAAAAACAACAATAATTGTTATGTTTCTAAATAATATTTGTTGTGTATGTGTTTTTTTTTTTTTGCAATTGTTCGAACTTTTTATCTCTCAATCTCAAAATGTTTGCTCATATGCAAGATTTTTGTGGTGAATTTCTTACATCATTGTGGGAGTGTGAGGTGGAAGCTTCAACATACTTGTATGTGCTCTAAACATGTATGTTCGCACTTTTTACACCGGGAGAAGTATGGTATACACGCAGAACAATTCCTAAGGTTCGCAAGACATCCCAAAGTCTATATATTAGTTATTACATTTTAATCATTTTGACTTAAGTTGTTATTTGTGCATATTGTCTTATGCAAATTTTCAAAATCTTAATATGCAATAATTATGTGATTTCACATTTTTCATAAAATATGAATACCACTGGTCCAGGCACGCTTAGTTCTATGTAATACTTTGTTAATAAAATCATATGCGGATTATTTGAAGACTCCCGCTTTTACAGTTCTATAGAACTTAGCTTTTCTATAGCGTTGTCAATTAAGAATATACGTAATAAGTTTAATATATTTACAAAAAAAAGTCTTTAAATATTTTGAAGCATTTTTGAAAATTAAAACTATTAATATGTGTTGTTAAACAATGCTCCTATAGAAAACCTTAGCCTTGTTTTAGAGCTGTCGCACGAGAAAAAATTTTTTTCAAAAAAATTATTATACCTACAAAAATTTTTTGTATACAAAGTTTTGAAGTAAATTTCGGAACTTTGAAACTAATTTCGCAATTTTAGTAGATTTCGAAAAATGTATCTAAATTTCGAAATTTGTAATTCAATAAATTCAATATAAATTTCGAAATTCGGAAATTAATTTGGAAACTGTTAAACTTTACTCTAAATAGCGACAAAGAACTGTTTAATTGGTTTTAAAATAATCTTTTCTATGGCGACATCGATAAAGAATACAAGAAACTTTATTTATTTTGAAAAAAATTTTACCATTTTTGGACTTTAATCGGTTTATTTGACGCCCTGCCCTGTTCTTGGTGATTCTTTTGTCTTTTTTTGAATTTTTAAAATAAAGCAAGTTTTGAATAAAAAGAAAATGACAATTGTTCTCTTATTTTATTCTGGTTTTTGAACATATAAAGTTTTGACTGAAATTTAAAAAAAAAATATATTATGCAAAATTAATAATGTGTCACTACGTGACCTAGAACCTAATTACAAAATAACACATTATTAACAACTTAAAGTCGAAAAAATTAAAAAATACATTTTGCACAATTTGTATGTGAATTTATGAAATTCGAACTTAATTTAAAAACTCATACTTGACTTCGGATAAATCGGACAATGTCTACAAATGATGTGCAACTGTCAAAATATTATATAAAACAGGATATAACTAAAACTTTTAGTAGAAAAAATTTCAAATAACACATATTCAGTCTGATTACGGTTGGCTTATTTCGACTACGCCTAATACTAGATTAAAGAAAACTTCAAGATTCAGGCTGATTGTATTAAAAGTGTAAATGACATTCAGGTTAGGGGAAAACATCTTCTATTTTTTCCCACTGTCTCTTGACAGCGTATGATCTTATTTGTTCCGATTATATGTAAAAGTGTTTCAACGGACTTTAAAATTTAACTGAAAACTATATAAAATGTTCCACCGTACCATTTAGAACAATAATTATTGGTTTTTCGAACACCTACCAAAAGCTTCCAGAAAAACTCAACACTTTAGTAAAATTGCTCAAATTAAAGCCCCCAGCAAACCAATTCGTGAAGATCAAAATTTACAACATCCAAAAAGGTTTGCTACAGCATAATTGTTTTTTTTTTTTCTTTTTGCTCATCTTCTCTCTATCTCTCTCTTTTGTGGGCGAATGAAAAATAAAAGAAAAAATTTATGCATACTTTAAAAATAAAGCTTACATCATCGTGGAATTAAAGCCTGGTTATGCCATCACGATTCAGAGTTGAGAAGATGCTCGCAATTTTTTTTTTTCTTGTAACTTGACTGACTAAGAAACTGACGGACTGACTGAATGGGTGTCTTTTATTTGTCTGTCCAATCGTAAGCTGGCATGCACTTATATTTTTTACAGTTTCTTTTTCAACTGTCTTGTTGGAAGATGGATTTTTTTCTTCTTCATTTGCTATGTAGGAGATACTGACAATTGAAGAAGAACCTGGCGGTCACTATAGAAAATGTCTTTGAAATCTTTACAGCTGTGCTAGACGCATGTTATTTTCGAAAAGTAAAATGAATACATACTAGAGTTGTCAACCGATTAAGAATAATTCGATTAATCGATCAAACAAAACTAAATTCTTGTTCGAATAATTTTAAAATGCCGAATTTCGAATAACGAATAAATCGATTAATTTATGTCAATTAATCGAACATATTTTTGCATACGTAAAATATGTGTTAAATTTGTTTGTATGATTTGAAACAAAGCGAGTACTTTATATCAACCAATACATGTTATTTTGGATGTTTGTAGTTGTTGTCGCACTGCGCATACCTACATAGAGAAAACAGTGCCTAATAAATACCTAATAAAATAGAACAAAATTAATAAGATATCTCTATGGTTTTTTTTCAAGAAGGAAGTCTTATTATTTTAATAGGGAAAACCTTATTGAAAAAATCAATAAGGAATCTTATGGGTTTAATTAGGTATTCTTATTGTTTTTTTCAATAAGGTTTTCTTCTTGATTTTATTAGGTATACTACACCTTACTATAGTATACATGTTAGCAGCCAGTTAAAGAAGATGATTTATCGTAGCACAAAAAAATTATGAAAAAAATTGTTCCTATGTTGATTTATATGTATGAAATAACAAGCAAGCTAATGAAATCAATAAGATATTCTTATTAAAAAAATTAAGAAGATGATTTACACATGATCATACGGGAACCTAATAAAATCAAGAAGAAAACCTTATTGAAAAAATCAAAAGGATGGCCTAATAAAATCAAGAAGAAACCCTTATTGAAAAAAACAATAAGAATACCTAATAAAATCAAGAAGATATTCTTATTAAAAAATTAAGAAGATGATTTACACATGATTATACAGGAACCTAATAAAATCAAGAAGAAAACCTTATTGAATAAAACAATAAGAATACCTAATAAAATCAATAAGAAATCTCTTTTATTTACAATTCATATGAAAAACTAATAGAATCAAGCAGTTTTTCTCTGTGGATTGTTTACTTGGTGCCAAAAATAACGGAAATTGGGTAAAAAAGATTGTAAATAACAAGTTTTCTTCTTGATTTTATGTGGTTTCCTTATTAAAAAACTTAATAAGATTTACCACATAAAAACAATTAGGAATCTCTTCGAAAAAATCTTCGCTTCTTTCTGCTGTGATACCCCTTAGCCTAAAAGCGTTTCATAGAGAAAATCTTATTGATTCTATTAGGCAGTTTTGGCTCTGTGTAGTAGTCGTGCTATATTTTAAATGAAACGTTAAATAATTTTCAAGAATGGGGTTTTTTTACTGTCAGGTGAATAAGTTAGAAATACACTAAAGCCAAAAAAATGAACTCGGTTTGGAAGTACATACATACATATTTTACCAAGAACAAAAATGAAAAAAAAAACAAAGTCACATGTAACAAGTGTCCTAAATACAAAATTGTTGGATCAACAACAAAAAAAAAAAAAATAATAATTATTTTGCAACAGATTTACTAAAACGCATTAAAATAAGAATAAATAAGAGACGTATAAAACTTTAAAATACGTTAATAATATTTTTTAAATTCTGGAAATTTTCCGTGCAATGAAAGTTTTTCAAATATTCTTTAAAAATTTAAACTAAAGAATATGCTAATTAAAAGATTATTTTATGTTGAAAGTAACCACAATAATATAATAATAAAGTAATGATATAGAAGAAGTTATTATTAATGAAAATAAGAATCTTTTATGCGAATTAAATAATTCTATTCAAAGTATTAAAATTCAGATAATAAAAAAGAATCCAGCGATATATTAGACAATATAGTATATTCAGAAAAACCTAAGAAAGAGCAGAAAAATTAGATATTTAAACTATTTCATGCTTTTCTCACTACATCACCTTCCTCGACAATTAGCGAGAGTTTTTTGAAAATCTAATTTAATAAAAACAAAAACCAAAAATAGTTTGAAAGCAAAAAAATTGTTTTTTAAAGATTATTTCTTAAGAACATCCTAAATTATCTAATTTAACAAAAAAAAATATCATTTAAGATATTTTGACTCAATAAAACATGTGTTTTTGAAGTATTAAAGTCGAAGTAATCTCAGTTATTACATTTTTAAGTTTTTTTTGTGTATTATTAATTTTATGTATATGTTTTTGTTGATAAAAATAAAATTTTACATTTGTTTGAGCATGTACTCAAGTATTTATGTTTTAAATTTTATTTATTTGTTGCGGGTTAGCAATATCTAAATATATATTTCGTTGGTAGCCATACCAACTCATCAGTAGATCTTTTACCCTTTATTTAAAAAAAATTTTAAAGCTTTGTAATTCACAAATTTATTTGTGAGTTTTTGTATAAATGGATGAGCTTTAAAATTTTTTAAACATAAAGGGTAAAACATCTACTGATGAATATTTTGATAAAAGTTGATAAAAATATTAACTATTTAATTTTTAATTTATTTTGATTATATACTTATGCATTTTTGTGTTAATAACAAACATTTATTTTTTGTCAATAAATTATTTTTAAGCATTTTTTTATTCGTTATTCTCATCGATTAACCGAATAAATTTTTAGCTTTAATCGTTTGATCGAACGAACAAAAACTATTATTTGAATTATTCGAACAAAGTTGAAAGGCGAATAATTGACAACTCTAATACATACTGAGGCGAACAGTACTTATTTAGTTGGCTGCAAATATACGAGTAGATGGGAATATCTTTGAAATGGCTTGGAAAATAGAATGCGAATGAAATAAGCGGATGGATGCATAAATAGTGAACGAAACAGATTTACTTTCCTTTATACATGCTGTAAATGAAAAATATCATCTTCAATATATAATGGCAAATATTTTTACGTCATACTTATACGACTGAATGGTAAGGTAAGATATTTTTATATGGGATTTGCTCTTTTCGTAATGTTTAAAAAAGCAGCTTAGACACTATGGGATGATAAAAACTAAAACACTGTTTGTTTTAATTTTTAAGTATAAATATTGCAATTTCAAAGTTACTGCATCTATATACATACATATACATATATATAAAAAATTTGTTGCAAGTGTGTTGTGACTTTATAACTCACAAACGGTGAAACCGAATTCGATTAAATTTTTAGGGTTTGTTCGTATGATCGTGTAGTTGGTCTATCTAAAGATTGCACAAATCGGTCGACGTGTTCGTCAGTTATGACTTTTCATGAAAGTCGTGATGTGCTTTGATTAGTTAAATCGAAATTTATAAAAGTAAATAGCTACCGTGCGAAACCAGGGCGCTCAGTTAGTTAGTTATAAAAAGTGATATTCATTTATTAAAGGTTAATGAAACGGATTATGTATGGAACCAAAAAGACGGAAAGTTCAACATTTAATTTTATGGATTTATAATTTCCTCAATTTTCAATGACAGAAAGAATTAACACAAATAATTTTTAAATTAATGATAAGTCTGCGCGGCATTGTTTGTGTAAATAATTTTGTAGCTTTTATCAATCTTTATAACACAGTATTTTTCACTCAATCCGATCGGAATGATAAATAGTTCTTATTAGCAAAGCTCAGATTAAGCTTTTTATTAACATAATTTATTAACATAATTTAATGTGAATTTCATTTTGAAGTTGTAAAGTGGTTTGATTATAAACAAATTTGTCGGTCTTTGCTTACCAAAAATTCAGCTTTCGGAATTGAAATCACTTACGATCGGATTTGTGTTCTGTGACTTGTCCGAATATATAACGTTTTAGTATTAAGGCATTTAAAAAAAAATATTTTGAAAAGGAAATTTAATATTAACCCTCTTATTCATAAAAATTTTATAGAAATTTTGTACTAAGACACATTTGAAATATATTTAATTTTTTATGAATACTAAAATAAATATCAGTAAATACCTACAAAACTTTCAGAGCGCACCTAATTTAACCAAGCTGGAAAACACACGCATATATTCCGAATTATTGAAACGCAAAATTTTCATGTAAAACTCTTCAGATTCACATGTAAGATGATATTTAGAATATTGTTTGTGAAAATGTACAGGTTAAGCCTAGACAGCGCTAAATTACATTATAAAAATTTTTTTAAATCTTGTAAATTTCTAAATATCGACAAATTTTAAATTCATTGTTATTTCAAACTAAGATTTAGTGTCATCGTAGAAATTGAAACACAGTTGAACAGGTAATAAATTTATGGTTAGTGATAATTTCTTTATAAAGTATAAAAATAAAAATATTATACAAAATAGCACAGACATACACCGTGTTAAGACCATCTAGAAAAGACACAGTGCTGTAGAAAAGTTTATAGTGCATACGTTTTCTATAAATTTTCAACAAGTATTAGTAACGCAGGAAAAAAGTATTATAGCTTAGTTTGGGGTTATCGCACAGGTCTGAATTCTTGTAGAGTGATATACATTTATTAGTATTAAGTGTTGATTGCCGCATTTAACTCGATTTTTTCCAGCTTTGGCATTTATAACCATGTGCTTTTCAGCCCATCATTTAGCGTTTTTTTTTTAATATTTTATAAATCTCTATTCATTCGTCGATATACAGAGTAGTAATACTCTAATTAGTCTACATCAGTGGTGCCCAAAAGTTTCTTATTGAAGAGCAAACACCAATACATTTAAAGAAAAACCAATTTTTATTCAACATTTTTTGTTGTAAAAACCAAAAAATACAAAGAAAAAAAAACATATCATATCACGTAAACGGCAAAAAAAAATTGATTTGCATATTTTGTAAAATTATCTAAAATCCATTTTCGAAAGAAAATAAAAGAATCACAAAAATGTTTTCAGTGATCATACAATAATTTTTCTGTGAATAATACATATACAAAAGTTTGAATGTTAATAATATCACCAATTTTTTCCAAGTGCCATTCACAACACATGTTTCTAAACGGTATCATACGTTAAACAAAAACAAAATCTACATTGATGATTGCTGTCGTCAATGTTTACCAGCAAAGCATACGAAAGTGTTGTTTCTTTGCACTTGCGTGTATACAGTGAAGAACGAAAAAAAAACAAATGTATTTCATATTGATATGTGCTGAGTGCGGTATTTGGGTATTAAAACACACATCCTATAGCTAAGAGTTTATACAAAAACAAATGAGCAACAAGCGCATAGTGTTTGGGCAACCCTGATCTACAAAGACAAAAAAAGAGCTGTTTTAAATATATTCAGCCCAATCAGGAATATGCCCTAGGAATTTCTCTCTCACGGAAAATACTTTTCTCGAGAAAAATTTCCACCAATTATAAATTCCGCGGGAACAAGAAAGTTAAACAGCGGCATCACTGAATTTTTAAGCCAGCAGTTTTGCTTATTGCCATTTAATTTTCTTATGTTTTTTTTTTCAATTTGCGGTTTGCAAACATAAATTAATTTGATTTATATAAAAATATTAAAGAAAAATTAGAAATAAATAATTTAGCTATACGAGCACTTGTGGAGGAAATTGGTGTTGTAGAAGAACAACAACGAAATAGCCAACGGCAGCGTTGCCATTTTGGTGCTTTTCGGGTATTTTTTGGTGCTTTTTTACTCAAGCAATACCCGAAATTTTATTAAATACCCGTTTTTGAAAAGCGGGTATTTATAGTGCTTTTAACAATTTCTCACAGTGCTTTTAAGTGCTTTTTAAATAATCAACATTTTTGGCATTAATGCATTTTCTTACTACATATTTTTTAAACCCACCTAATACTTTTCTAACCAACTGCGTATTATTTGCATCTATATTTTGATTAGTACTCGCAAACTGTTAAGAGTTTGAATTCTAGAATTTCTCAAGCATATATTTTTTTAATTCGTGAAAAACTTTCATGATTTATTTCTTTAGCAACGATTTACATTTAATTTACATATCCGTTGATTTGTTTGTTAAGTAAATATAAGCAAGAAACTGCCAGTTATTAAAAGTAACTTCTTCATTCATTTTATATGTGTTAAAGTTCATCATCTAACAATGGCTTTCCTTTAGATGGAAAAACGGGCTGTACGGCGATAATAGCCCAAGTGAAAATCGCACAAAGCAGCTAAATGAAGTAAAGCCCAAAATAGTTAGGTGATTCGTCATAGTGAAGAAACACCCAAAAAACAGTGCCCGATCGCCCAAAAAAGATGAAGGAAAATCCAAAAGTGTGAAATGAATAATCGCCCAAAGATTTTGGATGTTTGTTCATTATGTAAAATCATCCGAATTGAGAGTGAATAATCGCCCAAAAATTTTTTTGGGTTTTTTAACTCTTTACAAAAATTGGGCAATTATTCATTATGAACAAATACCCAAACATCTGAAAATTTTGAATCGCCCAAAGTCGATGAAGAATCACCCAATTTATTTTAAAACAATTTTTGGGCGATCCTACATATTTGTTATTCGGTCGATTTTCACTTGGGCGATTATTCGTACAGCCGGAAAAACGAATATATAGAAAAGCTTGGGAGAATGATCCAACTTTCAAAAGGTGGCTTAGACCAGCAAAAGATGAACCAAAAGCATATTGCATTTGTTGTAATTGTGAAATAAATGCTCTATAAAAGCGATTTACTCCGACTAAGTCGCACAAAAAAACATGAAAAAGCAATAGATCCAAATACAATTTTTTCAGTACACCCTAGGCTGTCTTTTGATCCACTTTGATCCACCAGACCCAAAACAAAATTAGGTTAGTGCTTTTGTACCCGAAATTGTTTTCATTTTTACCCTATTTCCGTGGGCTCACAGTGCCTTTGATGTTGCAAGAGTTGGCCTAAAGTTCGACCTAAATGAACACTTAAATATTTTTTTTATTTATTTAAACTTTGTTTTATAAAAAATTACTTACATTTTTATGTAAACTGCCTTCTGTTTTCTAAATGAAATATTTTAAGGGAAAAAACTAAATTCAAAGGCATTCAGAATAACTACTTCTTACCCTATTCAGTTTTATTCCCCTTTAAGACGGTTGATAAAAATCGTACAAATATTAAGAAAAGGTAAAGTGCGAAATCTCATTCGGGATTTTTATTCATAATACCAGGAATCTGGAAAGGGAGAAAACTTCGGCGAAATTATTATTCGTGATTGGGCTGATTGAAACCAAAATTTTCTTTTTGTACTGATAAATATTTTTCTACAAAAAAAATATAACATTTTACTCGAGCAAATACTCAAGAATTTATGATTTCAAAAATTTTTATTTGTTATGGGTTAGCTAATCTATATGAATTTCTTTGGTAGCTAAATACCAAATCATCAATAGATCATCAATAGTAGATGTTACAAAACATAATTATTTTTCTTAAACGACAACCCATAGTGCGCTAACCTCTAGTTTTACGAGGCAGTATGTCACAAGTCATTGTGACTTCAGAAGTAAAAGGCTTGACTTAAGACGCTGCATATTGTTGTTGTCAAATGTGGTAAATAAAAAAATATAGGTAAGTGTGTTGTTTATTTTTAAAACAAGAAAAAAAAAAAAATAAAACATTAGACGATGCAACATCATCATCGTCTATTACCAAAAAAAAAAAAAAAAAAAAAAAAAAAAACCGACAACCAACCTTAGACGATGGGAATTTGAAGTATTTTCGTTTTTTTTTTTTCTAATTTGTTATTTAAAGTTTTCTATGTATTCAATTGGCTGCTGCAGTAGTAGAAGAAGTTACGGCAGTTGGATTAGTTGCAAAGACGTTGCATTTTATTGTTGTACACGTACGTGGCTTTGAGTGACTGCAATGTGCTGCCAGTGTGGGAACACCAAACACACCCGCATTTGTCGCTTATTAACTGCCACTATGCTTTTGGCAAATTTGTTTATTTTTAATAATTTGTTTTTTTTTTCTTTTATGATTTTAATTTTTTTTTTTTTTTCATTTTATTTATTTTTGAGCATTTTACTGTGTAAACTTTTATACAGTGGAAAAGTTTTCCAGTTGCATGTTGATCTGGTTGGTTTACAGTCTGACGAACTGGCCGGTTTATAAGTTGAATTATCTAGTTTGATTCCTTAGTTTTACTAAATTAGTTGGACTTTTTGTATGTTTGTTTAGATACTGGCTGAGAATGGTTGTCGGTTGATCTTTTCTTTCTGCTGCAGCAATTTTTTCCACCGAGAATGTTAAGTGATAATAATACATATTCGTTAGACAACCAATATCAACAAAATTTCATGGTTTTATTTCGACTTAGATACAATTCAATTGTTTCGTACTAAATTACTAAAACTACTGCCGTCATTATTTGTGAGGTTGTGGATGGTAGACGACAATCTGGTTTATACATTTTTATGAACATAAATAAAAGTTTCATGCTCCACAAAAATATTTTTTTAGCCGCCTTGTTTTACCTTTATTATTTCCGAGTTATTGTTGCATTATACATGGAATTTTGAATTCCATTAAATGGCGACAACAAATGCGTATCTTTTAAGAGTATCTGATTAATTGATGGATGCAGAGCAATAGCGTTGATAAATTGTAGCATATTTAAGCTTCGTATGTAATTGTAAATAAGCCATGTCTATGATTTTGTTTCATGATTTTCAACATTGCCAGCCACATTGCTTATTAATAATTTCCTTCTTTCGTTTATTTTCCTATAAATGTAAGTAGTCTTTTTTAAATAATGAGGTCTTATTAGTCTAATGAATTTATTTTGTTTTAATAGAAATCAACTGGTTTTAACACTTAAAACATATTTTTATACTGTTCATATATGTATGTGTATGTTAGTATGTAACCTTGGACGAGTTGTCATGTCTAACAGCAATTTTGCTATAATTTTCTATTATGTATGTGAAAGTTAAACTAAATGTTCATATTATTATTATTTTACGAGAAAGCTAAGTTCATTTCTTGTTTAACAATAGATGTTTTTAATAATAAAAAATTGTGTTTCAATTTATTTCTCTTAATTTCTGCTCCAGTTTGTTTTTCATATTTTTGGCAGTTTTTGTACAAAATAATATAGTCCCACATGTTACGGCACATTTTAACAAACGAATCAATAATTGAGATGTTTGAGGGTGAACCAACAACTCTTATTTCAAAAATATTATTTTCGAAGTTTGGAAACTAATTTCGAAAATTCAATCCTCATGCATTTAATTAATAATAAAGAGCTTATATAGTTGGTGCAAACGCAGGTCTTCTACAGGGTAATTCATTCACATCCTGTATTGTGAAATATGAGATCATGTTTTTGTGAATTTTTATGTCTTTATGGTTTTTTTTATCTTCTATGTCCCTAAAAAAAGCTTAGAACATAACAAATACCCGATGTCTTTGACTCCTATTTAAAGTACGGCATGAGGAGTCAATTTTCGTAAAATAGTATTGTTTCAAAATTATGAAGTTATAAATAAAATAAACAATTAATTTGTATATAAAATATCCATTATCGGTCATCGCAGTAGCAAAAGAAGCTTTAGTAAGTAGTTGGAAGTAGTGAGAATTAATCAGTTCTTATCTGCACACATTATATGAAACAGCTTATTCTTGTACGGGGAAATAATATGAAATTCGCTAGCAAATATATATTTGGCGATAAATTCGGGGATATTTCTGCATATAAATGGGTCATCACTATTTAAATTGTGGACATTGCTTGCAACCCTTTCAAAAACAATCTCCCCAAAATAATAGCTGAATCTACCAAATTCAAATAGATCAATTAGATAAATTGAAACTTGTAATTCGTAGATTTTGTAAAAGTCCAACAATTTTCCAGTACAATTTTCTATTAAGTATTAATAATAATAATAATATCAGCTCAGCATCTTTAATTGAACCTTATTATATATTTCTTTAACAAAAAATTAACTGTTTGCAACTGCAGAATTAATCGACAAGAAAAACATAATTTCTTAATTCTTATTATATTGGAAAAATATATCAAACTTTCAACTATTGGAAAGACTGATATTTATAGAAAATATTTACAAACAATATACTTGTTTTATCTAAATAAAACAAGAAAGAACTAAATGTCACGATGTTATTTAAAATATATACATATGTACGTATGAACATACATACATATATTTCAAACAAGAACTTTTAACATGCTAAACCATCCCATTGTATCATCGAAGCCAACACAAACATTCTAATCGTTAAGATACCATTCAGTTTTTTCATTTTGGTTTTCATTCCCTGTTTTGCAATTGCAATCGAATATTTTAAGAAAGAAATAGTATTCGAACTATTGAACTAAGATCGTGATAATTTGCCACATTAAACGCAATAAACACTTATCGTTATATGTGTATTATGTTTTTAACAATAGTTGTTGTAGGTAGTTTTATTTTAAACATTTACTAACGTGCTGGCTAACTTTTGCCAGTGTGGTGTACTTTATTTAATAGAGAATTTTACCAATTGAATGTATGTACTCGTATGTATTAGAAGAGATATATATAAGAGCTTTTAAGTAATTATTGATAATTATAATTGATGATAAAACTTAAAACTTAAAATTAGTTTTTCTTGAAACATCGATCGTGTACTTTTAATGTTTAGGCAATGAAGAGTATCATAACTCTTAAAGCCTATTTAATTTATTAATCATTCGCTTATTAATTACACTACTTACTTACAAATCGGATAATTTCATTTAATTGTAAACAAATGTGGATTTTATTCATGGATTTTTTTCATGATACATGACTTCTTTGTTCGTAATAGATATGGTCGTAAGAACCGTACACGTATTAGAAATCCCGATCCCGAAAATCCTGGGGTATTCGGGATTCGCGTTATCCCGATTCCGATTTAAAATCCAGGATTTTCGGAACAAGTTAATCCCGAAATTGTTTACTTATTTTATTTCTTTTATATATTTTTATTCACATCTACTTATATATTATTAAAACAAAGTCATCATAACTTTCCCTTATAAGCATATAAGCACGTTCATTGTCGAAGCCATTGCTCTTGCGAGAGTCAAATGAAAATATAATACCCTTTTCCTACTACAGCAACAAAATACACAGTTTTGCGGTTTATTGCTTTCTGAATTGCTTTTATAGCATGGACACATGAACAGATAAATACCCTTAACAAACATTGGATTTGTATGCATACATAGCATTAATGTTTCTCAACTGGATGTTTTCATTAATAATTTTTTTGGACACGTACATATCTAATTTCTAGACCGAATGTAGTAAAAAAAGAATGCTCGTGGTTAATAACAATTCTCATGCAATTGAAAATAATTGCAAAAGAAATCGCACCAAAGATAGAACTCCGCTATTGTCACCGTGTGGCCACAATATTGATATTTTATATATTTTTGTTTCACCCTGTTAAAACTGTCAATGAAACTAAAAGTTCGGCCACACAGTGTGTACTCGTATATTTACACGAAACCATTCGAGCTGTTTTTACCCCCTCATAACTTTGCTCCTCTTGATCATAATAAAATGAAACTTGAAACATAAGGTCTCCCCACAGAGGTGACCTCACATGGTAAATTTGAAAGTTCTACCGTAAAAGCTTCCCGATATATTAAGGTGTGAAAAGTCCATATTTTAGTACATATTCACTGACTCACTGACTCATCAATATTATTGGGTATTATTGGGCACTTCCAGTATAGCTAGAGGGTTGAAACTCGGTACACAGGTAGGTCTTGGTGATAAATTAACCAGAAAAATTTGAAAACAAGCACTTTCCACCAGGGGGTGGTACACAGGTAGGTCCTGATGAGAAATTAACAAAATTGATTATTAAACGGGCATTTTTCATCTGGGGCGACTATGGTGCCTCTTCTTTGTATAGGGCACCTCCAGTATAGCTATAAAGCTGAAATTTCGTATACAGGTAGGCCCAGATAAGCAATACACATAAATATTTATACAAAAACAACTTAGAAAAAAGAAGTGAGATCCGCACAAAAACACAAATGTGAACATAAGACCAAGTTCCTATCCAAAATATTTCTGCCGTAAAGAGTACTTAGATCAAAACATGGACCATCTCATTTCTAGGCAACCTGTAAGTTAGGCAAAAATTTTTTGCCTTTCTAATATGGGAAAGAATTCTTGGAAAATTATTGCCAAGATTATAGGTTGCCTAGAAATGAGATGGAATTGTATCTATCATGAACTTGGTCCATATTTTGACCTAAGTACTTTTTACGGCCGAAATATTTTGGATAGGAACTTTGCCTTATTTTCACATTTGTGTTTTTGTGCGGATTATTCTTTCTAAATGCGTTTAGCATTTATAAAACAATAGACCGTTAAATACTTTTATTTAAATAATTTTATTTTGTTACTTTGCTTTTTGATGAATACTTTTATAATTTTGTTTTGTTGTTGGAATAATAAAAAACATATGTAATTATATTTAACAGTGCAATATAAAATGAATTATAAAATATATATAATATTTTATTCCAATAAATTTTCCCAAGAATTTATGTTTTGAAAATTTTTACTTATTTGTTGTGGGTTAACTAATCTAAATCCCGGGATTCACAAATCCAGTCCCGATTGGCATACCTAAAACATACATATAATTTATTGCAGTTTTTGATTTTTCATGAGTTGAAAGGAAATTTATTATTTTCAAGAAACACCATTTAACAAAACAACATTTTTTTAATGGCCCCCAATTAATTTCAAAATTCTTGTCAAATCGATTTTCTAAAATTGTTAAATTGCATCGAATAACATAAATTTTATTTAAAAAGTTGTCGAAAAGTTTCAATAACTTTTTTAATTTAATATTAAAAAAAAATGTGGATTAGTGGTGGCCTTTAAGGTCTACTATTTTTTATGTATGTACATACGATATTTTTATTTCTTTATATTGACACTCGTCCCGTTCCCAGTTTTAGATATTAAGCCTGTTTAGTTTGTTGGTGAGAGACATAAAAACGTTAATTAAGTGCTCAAAAACACTTAAAATGTTGCACACACCTTTTACAGAAAGTCGAGAAGATATGAATGACGACGCTCGCCACAACACATCTACAACCGAAGAAAACGTTGAGAAAGTGAAGAAATTGTTTTATGCAGAATCATCGAATTACTATGACAGAAATTGCCAACCGATGCTTCCGCCGTATTATTCACCACTTTTCCTGTTCCCAAGATTGAAGAGCCGCATTAAAGGAGTGCGTGTTGCGATGATTGAGAAAATAAAATTCGAATCGCTGAGAGATCGCAAGGCCATACTGAAAGCTGCTTCGGGTAGTGGAAAAAAATCTGAGGGGAACTACTTTGAAGAGAACAAAATAGAAATTGATGAATAAATAAATATATTTGTGAGAAAATTAAAATTTATCTTATTTTTTGAACAAATCTCATGTATAAATTTGGATGCTAGCCCACTAGTCCGGAGGTTGTCGGTTCGATTCCGGCCAAAGATCCTATTTGTTTTCATTAGAGAAGCTAATCGCTTTACAGGTTGTATTTGTTTAATAAAATAAAATGAAAATTTATCGGCGTGCACAAATCAAACTTTAAAATATTTGTATTTTAAAAACAAATTTGAATTATCATGTCATGTTAAGTAATATTCTCTCTTAGAAATGCTTCTTTCTTATCTTCTGGCTTGGCAAAGTATTTAACACTTTTAATGTGGGAAATAGTTATGCATACCTTTAACGTTTAAACTTATGGGAAAGAATTGCTAAGAAAAATGAATGAAAGATATTTTCACAAACAAATATCTTCTGTCAATAACAAATCAAACAATTTTACACGATGAAATTAATTTTAATGAGTTTGTAATTTAAGCCTGCGATAATGAGTTCCAATCCTAAACTCTTCAATCGTAAAAAATGGCGAATGCAGAGATTCTGCTTAACTATAAATATTACCAAAGAAAAACAATATAATTGTGTACAATTGAAAGTGTGCTTGATAAAACCGATGGTGTTGAAGATGAGCTTTGAGTAATAATGTTGCTCGATAGGCTGGTTCGCCTGCTTGTTGGCTGCATCTTCTCTTACAAACTGCAACTATAAAGAAACAAGTCAAACCTGAAGTTTGTGTTTTTTTTTTCCTATTTTCACACAAAACAAAATTTATTTATGAGATTTTGTTGAAATTTTTTTTTAGTTTAGGATTAATGTATGAATAAATTTTCCTGCATTTTATTTTATTCGTTTCGTTTTTTTTTTTTCAATAATTTTAGCGTGACGGATTTCACATCACGAAATATGAATGTATCTAAATATTGTACATATTTTTATAATGTGTACAAACATGACATTTTTAATGACATGAAACTTTTCTGTTAATGCAATAAAGTTTTTTATGTTTTCTTCGAGATTTTATATTTAAGGATTATTCAAGGATGTGAGAACGTGATTTTAGCGCCGCAGATGCTGTGACATTTCATGTTTTATATAAAATGGCAAACACGCCTATCGTTTAGATAATCATTAAGCAATATTTCGATCAGAGAGTTTTATTTTTGATTTAAGGCACACACTGGAATAAGAGGGAAACATTTTGCAAAACAATTTTCTTATTGAAAATTTTTTTTTGTCTTTTCAAAGAAGTATTTAACTTTTCTACCTGAACTCTTACATGTAATCAAAACTATAAAAAAAACTTTTTCCCAATAATATCTTGTGTACTACGCTACGCACCTTTCTAAAATGAAAATATTATTTTCTCTTCCCGCAAAGTTTTCAGCAAATTGAGAAATATTTTTATATTATTATTATTACGAATAAACGTAATTATTATTTGAACTTATATTGATTTACAAATGAAAAGTAATATTATCAGGCTCAAGTTCAGTTTTATTGAATTAATGAAAATTCAAAATTACTAAGAGTTTTTTTGTGTTGGAAAATATTATTATTTATATCCAATCAGTTTTTAGCAGAACGTATCAGTACTGATTTCAAGGCCGCTACACCTCTCATCAGCGTTCAATTGTCCATCTTTACAATTTTCGTAAAGTGGATACTAATTGAGAAGAATATCAACTATTTAACCAGTTTTCAACAGAAATAGAATATGAGAATTAATTTTTAATTCAATTTTTATTCTACAATGAAACAGTGCTGGTTAGTACGAAATTCCCTCATTACTGTTTGGAACTAATAATCAACACAAACTCATAGTCCGTTATCATCAAAGTATTCTACTTTGTATTTTAACGTTTTTGTTGTTTTTACTCTATATTAGGGAAATTCACATATTACTGTGACCCCTGTTATTAGGGTATTTATAGCTCGTGCCCAAGCGGAATTAATATTTTTCCAACACAAAAAAACTCTTAGTAATTTTGAATTTTCATTAATTCAATAAAACTGAACTTGAGCCTGATAATATTACTTTTCATTTGCAAATTGAGAAATTTTAATGAGCAAATGAAGATTGTAGGAATTATTAACGAAATGATAAAAATATTTATAAACTGTTTTCACTTGTTTCTAAAACGACCTAACAACGAAGTATCAAAATATAACAATATAAAAAAACCCAATTAAATGAAAATATTTGGCTTTATAATTAAATATCGATGGCTCAATATGAAAAATGTGTAACTCGTTTTTTTCCAATAGCGAATAAGATTTGTTGCCCCCGTTTTCATACAAAAATTGCACTAAAACTTTTTTATACCTAAAATTGTATTGATCTTATTAAGTTTTTTCAATCTCCTGTAAAGAGACAAAAAAATCGAGATACGCTTGTTTTATATTAAGCGATCGATTTATACTTCAGCATATTGTTTAGCACGTGTTCTTCATAAAGTTGTAGAATTTTTCGGCGTTAGCTTTTGGCAGTAAGGACTGATAAGCAGTAAAGAAATTAACCTTTATTTAGATCATAAACCGTTAACTGTACAAATATATGTATGTATGTATGTATAGAGCAATTAATAATAATGTTTGACGAATTTTATGATTCTGACCCACTTTCGTATTTGTTAATGGAAAAATGTGGATAATTTTATTTTTGTGGTATAATTAAAAATATCTTTATTTGCAGGCGTTTTTTCTAAAAACAACAAATTAAATAAACGAAATTAATTTTGTAGTAAAACAAAAAAAAAATTGTATAATAAAACTGATATTTAAAATAACAGCGATAAGAATTAAGAGTTGTATATTCGTATATAGTGAATCTTATACGCCATCCACCATATTAAGTAGGGTTATGGTTAATTTCTAAAAACTTTTGTGTAAAGTTTTGAGTTTTTAAAGAATATTTTATTTTATTTAAAATTTTTATTGGTTGTTTTTTTTTTCGTTAAATCTTAAGTTTTGATCAATTTTATGTTTATCTTTCTTCCAGGTTTAGTGAGACGAGATTGAAATTAAAAATTCTTCGAAATCTTAATTTTCGACGCTGTTTCGATTTCTGGTAATGTTTTTCTTT